>CM042148.1:103837356-103871738 GCA_023376005.1 Doryteuthis pealeii
TTGACATACTGGGGTAGTTGGGCGGTCCAGAGAAAAAGCTCCCTCTGATCCTAAGGCAGTCATATCAAGCCCTAGCAACCTATATAATTGTCCGACTGTATTGCCTTATAGCAAACTCCTAACTCTTTTTAGCATATGTGTGTATAGGACAAGTGGATGAGGGTCTTAGTATCCTGTGTATGAGTTAAACGCATCTAATGGGTGACATCCTAATTGTGGAGCTCGGGAGAGTGCAGAGAACCCTTCATTGCCATATACTCCCAGTCCACTCTGATTCAAGTGGTTATACTGTTAAGGTACATGTATGCGGTTAGATAGATAAAAAAATGAAATTAAATCTTTGTTAATGAGTTAAAAATTTGAGTACCACATAATAATCAAACAACGTCTTCAGCATAAAATAACCAACCAAGGGTTGACATGCTGTAAAATCTAACAACACCATACTTCATGGATTCTAACTTTTTTACACCCAGCGTCACTAGCCAGACTTTTTTGTGCATGTAATGCCCTACATCTAACAGCACAACACTATAAACGTTTTCTCGTCATTGTTATGTCAAAATATGCCTGGGGCATCTTATTTTGACAATCCGTATTAAATCAATTCAAAGATTCTCTGAGTTGATCCACTGTCTTGTTCATCTTTCATTACTGGATGATTCACATTATCAGTAGGTTACTGTTCAGGTCACAAAATAAAATATCCACTTTGCAACCTTTCTTGTTGGTTGGTTGATGGATTTTACGCATGTCAACCTTGCTGGGTTATTTTGCCAAAGACAATTTGTTATTTATTGATCACTGAGGCATGTTTTGTGTAACCTTATTTCATAATAAATGGAATCAGCACGAGTTCAAATCCTGAACAAGCTGTCCCATTTCACTCATTGATATTACTTATTGGGAAAGGCAAGCATCTATCTGTGGTGAGGACCCTGTGGCATAGTGGATAATGTACAGGACTACAACATTTGTAATGAGTTTGAAGTATATTCAGCTCTTTAATGTTCTTTTTGAATTATTACCTTGGGAAAGGTATGAACCACCATATCCCACTATATTGTTAAATAGTACACTACTGTTCTTCTACAAGGATGGATTTCGCATTATAGATAACCATGATGTTGATATTCCATTGGAACAAAGAAATCAAATCAATTATTCTTCAGCTATCAGTAAATTAGTAGGGCAGACTGGGTTTTTTAGACTTGATAAGTCAATCATTCTCGGAGAAGGAAAATCTCTTAATTTCAAACCAGCTTTCCTCCACTTAAAAATTGACATTGGTGTCACATCCTTTGTGATGGAGTGGTTGGGTAAATACACACACACATACATATTCCTCTTTTCCATTATTTTCCTTTTTTTTTATCCATCTTCCTTTTTCATTTCACACATATAAATATCAAATTTCCGATTTTCACATCCCCTGTAAATTTGATCCTTTTTAGGCAAACATTCTTTGTTTCTGGTTTTAGTCAGGATATAACAACTGTTTTCCCCTCAGCTGATTGACTGGATGAAGAGTGGGTAGAACCGGTGGGATGAAAAAATAAGACCTGTCAAGGGTGGATGAATACCTTGTTTGGGTCAGAAAATGCCAATCAAACCATGTTGATTTTTAGATTGTTGCAATAAGATGAAGAATCTTATTGAGATTGAGTGTAAGAAAGTCTTATTGAGAGGTATGAAGAATATTATCTAATCTTCAATGAGAAAGATATAACAAAACATCTTTAACCATATTGACTGCAGGTAAAAATGCATATCTCTTTCAAGAAAATACATCAATCATTGCTGAAAAATTGGCATATGGAATTTTAATTTTGTTTATTAATGTCTTTTTGGGATATATATATATATATATATATATATATATATATATATACTATACACACACATTTATATTATATATCATATTATCACACACACCACACACAATACAAGGGGTGTCAAAAGTATAAAACATCTTGATATTTTTTACTCACCTTATATATATTGTTGAACTGCGCAGCCATTTTTCTGTTTGCAAATTTTGTTCATGGTCCTTTTGAGTTGCTGGATTGATGTGACTATATCAGGCGAAAATTGGCTGATGTATTGCCATAGCTTATTATTTCCAGAGTACTTTCCTGTTATGGCCATCTTCAGGGGTAGTGCAAGACAATACAACATTGTTTATTCCATTAAGCTTGTATTCTATTTTCACATCATCCGCAACTCAAAAGGACAAGAACAAAATTTGCAGACAGAAAATTTGCTTAGTTCAACAAAAATGTCTCAAGGAAGAAACGCTGCCTAACTATATATATATATATATATAATATATATATATATATATATAAAGGTTTTACATATCTATTATTAGGTGACAAAGGAACATTCACGACCATATTGGTTTATGCGAGGCATCATCAAGTGAAGATGTTTCAAAGCACTCTACCATAATACTGCTTTGGTACGCCATTCCAGCAAAAGCTGAAACAGTGACCATCTCACACTATATATATATATATTATATTATATATATATATATATACCAAAGTTAGGGTAGCACGGACATGAAATCGACTTAATTATGAATGCTCTGTCCATGATATTGAGCACTTATTTTCTTATCCAGTATACCATACTGATAATCAATATTAATATTCATGTCCTCATAATATCTCATATATAATATTAATTATATATATATATATATTAATAGAAAATAAAATATACTCAATGTGTGTATATATATATAATATGCTAAAAAGTTTATTTCATATAATAGGGAAGTGCCTAATACTAGCCAGTAGAGCAGGATAAACCCTAGAAATAAAATTTAAAAATAATGTTTCATCACTTCTCATAACACAAACTGCAATTTAAATATTAAATAATTATATATACGAATAATGCTATCATATTTTTTTTTTTCTTTGTAGTTGAAAGGATACCATATATATATATATCTATATATAATATATATAGTTATATAATATCTGTTCGGATAGGGAAGAACAAAGTCAGTAGCACTTGATAATTGTCAGTTTCTTACTTATGGGATTTTCAAACCAAACTTGGTTAGAAAATTGCATAGACGAGAAACTGAGTGTTACCAAGTGCCATTGCACTTTATGTCTTCATTACCATAACTTATGGTCATCAATTATAACTGAACACACTTATTTACAACAAGTTGTAGTGTAACATTTAGTAATTTATAATAAATTAGAAGTGGCCACCCGCATCGCTTTAGGTAGAAGTTAGTTTTGCATATCCATTATTACTGACTCATTAGTTGGATCCTCGCAGGATGCCCCTTTAAAGGTCCTACATAAAAAAGACCTTGTGTTGATTTGGCCTGACAGGGTGTCGGAAAAAAATGCAGACAAAGAAAAATCAGTGTCTATTTAAATATTCAAATGCAAAATCAATGTAATTACTATTTAAATTTTAATTTCGAATTATGATACACGAATATAAATCAAATCTTTATTATTTTTGCTCAAAAGCAAGATCTGCTGATGTGATGTGTATATGTATTTACTTTGTTAATTGTTTATTTTAGTGTTTCCTCCAGACTAACATGATCACACAACTGCCCTTTTATGTTATAGATTATTGATGTAATGAATATGTAAATACCTTGGTACCTCACTAATAAATCTGATTGGACAGTGTCATCTATAAATATTCAACACTGTGGTGTACAATTAGATTATAGTAACTATATTTTTAATATATATAATATGTTAAGTTGTAATCATATATGAATTTTTCACTTTTCTATCATTCACCCTACATAGAAACTTGAAGTATTTCTATCAGTCTATTGTTTAAAGAATGTTTTTTTAGATAGGGCCGGTTTAGCTCAATCGGTAGAGTGTCTGACTAGGAACCATAAGGTTCCTGATTGATACCAGCCCTCACCAACTTAGCGTGTAAGGAGCTGATAGTAGATGTGGCACTCCACCTTAGATGCAAAATCAATGCTCCTTGGTCTAGCACTAGTGACAAGGGGTAGACTCTCGCTGTTGGCTGATACTGACTTTAAGCAACCCCACAACTTACATGAGTAAGTAAAGTAAAGTCATTGGGTTCAGCCTAATTGTCAGTATCCAGCCAATCAGCGAGGGAGTAATTCCCTTTCACTATCCGCTAGACCAAGAGATTGTTTTTGCATCTGAGGTGGAGCGCCACTTCTGCATCAGCTCCTTACTTTATCACCCAGATCCTGTGCTACTCATTGTGCTGAGTGACGAGGGCAGGGTATCGAACTAGGAACCTTCTGGTTTCTAGCCAAACACTCTACCGACAGAGCTAACTCGGCCTATTAATAAGTATTTAAATTCTGCCATCAGCTCCTTTCTTTATCACCAGATCCTGTGCTACTCATACGCTAGTTGAGAGGGCTGGTATAACTAGGAACTCTGGTTCTAGCAAACACTCTACCGCAGAGCTAACTCGGCCCTATTACATAATGTAATTAAATTCTGCCATAGCTCCTTACTTTATCACCAGTCCTGTGCTACTCATACGCTGAGTTGACGAGGGCTGTATCAAACTAGGAACCTTCTGGTTTTAGCCAAACATCTAACCGACAGAGCTAACTCGGGCCCTATTACATAATGTTTATTTAAATTCTGCCATCAGCTCCTTACTTTATCACCCAGATCCTGTGCTGCCATACGCTGAGTTGACGAGGGATGGTATCAAACTAGGAACCTTCTGGTTTCTAGCCAAACACTCTACCGACAGAGCTAACTCGGCCCTATTACATAATGTAATTTAAATTCTGCCATCAGCTCCTTACTTTATCACCCAGATCCCTGTGCTACTCATACGCTGAGTTGACGAGGGCCTGGTATCAAACTAGGAACCTTCTGGTTTCTAGCCAAACACTCTGCGACAGAGCTAACTCGGCCTATTACATATGTAATTTAAAATTCTGCCATTAGCTCTTATTTATCACCCAGATCCTGGCTACTCATAGCTGAGTTGACGAGGGCTGGATCAACTAGGAAACCTTCTCGGTTTTAGCCAAACACTCTACCACGCAGAGCTAACTCGCCCTATTACATAATGTAATTTAAATTCTGCCATTAGCTCCTTACTTTATCACCCAGATCCCTGTGCTACTCATACGCTGAGTTGACGAGGGCTGGTATCAAATAGGACTCTGTTCTAGCCCAAACACTCTACCGACAGAGCTCAACTCGGCCTATCTGCCATAGCTCTTACTTATACCCAGATCCCGTCTATCATTACGCTGAGTGACGAGGCTGGGTATCAAACTAGGAACCTTCTGGTTCTAGCCACCACTCTACCGACAGAGCTAACTTGCCTATTACATAATGTAATTTAAATTCTGTCATCAGCTCTTACTTTAATCACCCAGATCCCTGTGCTACTCCATACGCTGAGTTGACGAGGGCTGGTATCAAAACTAGGAACCTTTCTGGTTTCTAGCCAAACGCTCTACGACAGAGCTAACTTGGCCCTATTCATAATGTAATTTAAATCTGTCATCAGTCCTTCTTTATCACCCAGATCCTTGCTACTCATACGCTGAGTTGAGAGGGCAGGTATCGAACTAGGAACCTTCTGGTTTCTAGCCAAACGCTCTAACCGACAGAGCTAACTCAGCCTATTACATAATGTAATTTAAATTTTATGCTTTTTATAAATTCTTTTTTGTCCACTTGTAAGTTTGTTTAGTATGTACTCTCTGACTGATGATCATGAAAATATAAAACACAAAGTTAAAGTAATAAAAAATAAATTCAATGGCACTTGGTAACTGTCAGTTTGCTGTTTAAAAAGATCTCATGATTTCCAATCAAAGTCTTTTTGAAAATTGAATAGGCAAGAAAATGACAGTTACAAGACCGGTTGACTTCTGTTTGAAAAACACATTGGTGAGAAACTGACTATAACCAAGCACCATTGAGTTATGTCTTTGCTACCCTAACTTAGATATATGCTCTACAGTGACTTATATGTAGTATTTATTATTTATATAATATATATATATATATATAATATATATAGTTTCATATTTTCAGGTATATAAGGCAATAATATAAATGGGGAAACTATATATATATATATATATATAGATATATATAGTTTAGCATTTTTATAATCATCAGGCTGTACTACTACCCCACATATATTTATATATACAAGGTGTGTCAATAAGTATCAAGAATTTTTGTACTTTTTAACACACCTTATATTCTGAAAAAAAAACAACAAAACATTCCATTCATTTAATTTTTTTCAGAATATTCTTTCAGAATACAAGGTGTGTAAAAAAAAAGTACCAAGTTTAAAGCTGTATTTACAAAGATAGAAATGAAGAATGAATGGAACATTATTTTTTTTCAGAATATAAGGTGTATCAAAAAGTACAAAAATCTCAATACTTTTTTGACACACCTTATATATATATATATCCTAAAAAGACATTAATAACAAAATTAAAATTCCATATGCCAATTTCTCAGCAATGATTGATGTATTTTCTTGAAAGAGATATGCATTTTACCTGCAGTCAATATGGTTAAAGATGTTTTGTATATTTCTTCTCATTGAAGATTAGATTATTCCTTCATACTCTCAATAAGACTTTCTTACACTCAATCTCATAAGATTCTTCATCTTATTGCAACAATCTAAAAATCACATTTTTGATTGGCATTTTCTGAATTCCAAGAACAGCTCTTTCTACTCGGAAAACTTGTCATGATATTGGAAGCATTTTGCTGCCTAAAGAAAATAACTTTTCTTTGAGTATTCCCTCAAGATTAACAATCTGACAGCAAAGCCCTAAGGAATCTTTTGCTAAAATACTGACTGTCAAATATCTTCAGACTCTTTTAAAAGTTGTAATATTCCAATATGATTATTCTGGTATAACTAATTTTACAAATGTTATATTTGATACTAACTGGCTATTGAGAGGTGTGTAACTATATGAATTTATTTCAAATTTGAATTTGAGTTGCTTTAAAACTGATAAATTTTCTAAATAAATTCTATTTGGAAATGATAAATAAACCAACTTTTATTTCCTTTTTTTTTTTTAAATCAAAACAAAAAATTCAATTTTTCTCAAAAATACAATTTTTCTCATTTTATTCTTTTTTTTCATTAAAATTTTCTCATTTTCTTCCTTATTCTTTCATTAAAATTTTCTTATTTTATTTTAATATTTTTTAATAAAAATATTATCAATGGTAAAAAGATTATAATTATTATTATTATATGGTAAAATATTATAAGTATACAATTAATTAACTATTTCAATGTTTCATAGCACTTTTTAAATTGCACCTTTTAAAAATGTGTTTTTAATCATTTTTCTCACAGTTATATGATATCAAATATTCCTATTGTTGTGTACTGAATATATGTAGAAATATGTTGCATAATATACTTCCTTATTTTCCTCTATCGTTGTTTTCTATGCTGTCTCTTCTATGTCATCTCTGCTATTCTGAGCATCTGGGCTTCTCTCTTTTTTACAATCTTCCTTCTTGGGATTTCTTGTCTGTGCCTCTTGTTGCTTTTAATAATGAACACAAGACTCGATGGTGTTTTTTCCATATCTTTATTTAATTCAACCCAAGTAAGAACAATCACACTTGGAGAAATGGCTTTTGGATGGCAGCTAATTTGCATCTCTCACATTCAAACATCCTACCAAAACTAAACTTTCTATCAATCTTTCCTATTCTCATGGTTGGCTCTCTGGCCAATGAGACCCAAGGTCAGTAAAAGGTTAAGTCCTGTCTGTCACTTATACTTATGTTTTTTTTTCATGGCTCAGAATTACCTTTATTTTCAATTTCTCCACCACCTTACATAATTTATAGCCAACCTATGTAAAACTAATAAATACTGTAAGGAACCTGATATCAAAATGACTTGATTCAGTATTAAATTTTATATGCCATAAAAAAACAAAATAACCTAATCTATCTAATAGAAATAATTTGCCCACACTTGTATGATTTCAAGTAGTCCTGTCAAATACTAATAATCTATAGATTATTGTTTAAAGTAAGTATTTCTATTTAATAATAATTATTTGTTTGCTCAGAGTCATATATTTCAAGTATTTCTATCTAATACAAAGAAGGGGTGTACCTGTGGGCTAGAGGCTAATGTGCTGGACTGCAGTTTATTGTAAATGTTACACTCTAATAACTATTTCAATATTTCATTACATTTTTTATTTGCACTTGAAAAAATCTGTCTTTAATCATTTTTACATGCAACACCATGTATATTTCTGTATTAGGCAATTATTATTCTGCTGTATTGCAAGTAGAATCTGATCTGAGCATCACTGTTGGTTGGTGGTTTATATACAGATTTAGGTTGTCCCACTATGTGCTTTGGCCAAGCTCATTCTCTGTATTCTGAGTGGCTGCTGGTTTTTCAGTGTTGAAACTTTGATCCACATTCTGGAAGTTAGTACAGGGTCTGTATTTTGATTACAGTCTGTCTCCTTTTGTCTGGTTACAGCTCCCTGTGAAGGTGAGCATGATATGTTTGTTCTGCAGTTATATGATAGCAAGTATTCTTATCTAATAGATATAATTAGCACTTAGTTGAGTAGTTTCAAGTAGTCCTATATAATACTAAAAATTTATATGTCTGAATTTTTGAGAAGAGGCTTGATTATTTGTATTATTTGGATTTTTCAGACTATTGTCCTCATCTTTATTGTTATATACACAACATGTCAGCCGATGTGCCCTCTGGCCTTCTCCAGGTGTTTCTTGTAGAACTCAGGAACTTTCTTGTTTAATTCAGGAGTCTTCATGCCATAATTGTGAAAAAAGTTCCTAAGTTCGACATGAAACATTTGAAGGTCAGAGGGTTCATTCGGATAAAACATGGTGTATATAATAATAAAGATGAGGACAACAGTATAAAAATCCAAAGAATACTAATATATATCATTATATGGTTTAAAATAACAATTTCTGCCCTTTACCATGAACACATTTCCAGTTGAGTTATTAAATGGAGTTCCAACAGGTTACAACAACATCATGGTGGAGAGCAATTGACCAGCACAGGTGTTTCAGTAAAGTCATCTTGGAGAGAGATGATATACTGAGAATTAATTTCTTAACCCAATTCACTTGCTGATCATATTGGGAGTGTACATAGTTGCATGAGTCTCAAATGAAAAAAACTACATCTTGTTTTGAGTTTAAAGACAGTTGGGGAGGAGGGTAGACTGGACTCTTTAACCTTGGTTAGGCAATTTAGGGTTGTGAAAGGATCATAAAGCACATTATTTTAAACTAAACAAAAAATGATGAAAATGTCCTAAACCTACTCTTATGGTCAAATGTAAGTATTATATATCTATATAATTCTCATATAAATTGAAATAAAATTAAAAGTAAATTTTCACAATAATATAGCTTCTCTCCTCTCTGTGTTCGCATATACTTTAAATGTTATTTAGTGAAATAGATCAATAAGTAAGCCTGAGCCTATTCTAGTAGTGACCACTCCAAGTGGAGATTTAAGAAGTTTGAATTCAGAGTTTTCCTTCTCCTAGACTGGTTGCCTACAAGGTTAAAGAGCCCAGTCTGCCTACTATATACCCATAGCTGGAGGGAGAATAGTTGGATTCATACCTTTCCAAGAGTATTAGCACTATGTGAACTGTGGCTTCGTATAGCGCTAATACCCTTGGGAAAGTTATGGATCCAACTATTCTCCTCCAGCTTATGGGTATATAGTAGGGCAGACTGGGCTCTTTAACCTTGGTTAGGTAATTCAGGTTTGTGAAGGTATCATAAAACATGTTATTTTAAACTAAAGAAAAAAATGAAAAAAATATCCTGAACCTACTTTTATGGTTGAATGTAAGTATTATATATCTATATTATTCTTATATAAATTGAAATAAAATTAAAAGTAAATTTTCACAAGAATATAGTTTCTCTCCTCTCTGTGTTCATATAAACTTCACCAGATGTAATTTCTTGGAAAGAAAGAGCCACACACAGGCATGTGGCATCTCTCCTGTGTGTGTTCGCATATGTTGCACCAAACTAGATTTTTGTAAAGAGGAAAATCCACACTTTTATACATTTGTATATTTTCACAAAAATTTAACATCAGAAAGGAAAGAATCAGACATTTCACAAAAATATGATTAAAAAGCATATTTACATATTTACATATGTTTGTTGAAGGGTTTGTTTCCATTTAGCTTGGTCGATCTATAATTAACCCCTGACCCTTTGTAAGATGTCTACAAAATCCTGAGGATGAAAAGAGGTAGTTATTTTGTTATTAATAGCTGGTTTAGTAAAATAAGGAAGTGTTTTTATACAAACATTATAAAAATATATAATACCAAATTTAAAGAGCTTCAATACAGTAGAGTTTGGTAATAAACTATAGCTAATAATATCCATTTTGATTATATAATGTTCCACCAAAAACATCCTGGTATCTTTGGTTTAGAAGATGATTAACTTTTAATGGAAAAATTGTTTTTTACTTTTTTATAGGTGACAATGTATATATACATTTTATATACAAGTAGATATACATACATAGCATTTTATATATGAGAATTAACTTTATATATAAAATATATCTATTTCTTTATTATTATTATATAGTCACATTTTATATACAAGTAGATAGATATACATTATATATGAGAATTATCTTCTTTATATCAGTATGTCTTATCCTTGCACTTAACAAGTTTCTTCCTTACTGTTTCTATAGGTTTATATATATATATATATATATATATATATATATATATATAAAAGAGATATCTTAAAACATTTAGTATCACAAAACCTTATTCTTTTTCTTTGTTGCTCCAGGATACTAGACATAAATATCAACTCTGTATTAAGTACTTTTATATGCAAAGCCAATTCTTGTAACAAAATTTATAGATCATTACAAAATAAATCTAAAAAAAATCATAAAAATAAAATAAAAAAAATAACATAAACACTAGGTTTTGCTGAATATTATCTTGCTGACTGTAGGCAGCTTTCATTTCTCTGTCTTTATCTCAAATTATATTAATATTATAAATGTAAAAAAGGTCATTTTTCAGACAATATAAGCTAAATATTACTATTCTCTGTTATTTCTTATCATCATTTTTAACATAACAAAAAAATCGATATTAAAAAAAAAAATAAATAAAATAAAAATTTTTTCATAAGATCAGACCACCAACCCTAAGGTAAGTTTGTAAGAATCAGATGCACGCTTACGCTAGCATAAGTACACAAATACCATTCTTCACCGTTGATATATTGACTATGTTATGAAAATATCGAACAGAATTAAACTATAGATTTAGGAGTTTTCCATCCAACGACTGAACAATCATGTTGTAATCTCATTCAAAGTCAAAGATACTAGGGTGAGTCAAAAGTTTTGCAATGTTTTTCTTCCAAGAAAACACAAAGAGAAAAAGTTAAGATCCCCCTAATATCATAGAAGCCATGCAATACTCACCATTGCAGTGAGATTCCAATTACCATCAAATTGGCTGACAAGGAAACAAGCTGTAACTCAATACAGTCCTTACATTGCTGGGAGCATAATACAGAATGATGGATATTTATAGATCAAAGTGTTTACACTGAAAACCAGCAGCCAATCAAAGTCCAGGGAATGAGCTTGGCCAAAGTACATAGTGGAACAACCCAAACCTCTATTTAAACCACCTACCAACACTGAAGGTCAAATTAGATTCAACTTGCAATACAGATAAATACTGATTGCTGACACAAAATTCTACAAAATCTAAATGGGAACTACATCAGGGTGCTGTCTTGAATAAATCTTGTAAGCAGTACCTCAGTGTATGGCCACTTGCCCCCTATCACACAAAACATCCATTAGACAAACAAGACATGCTGGATGCTCCTGGAGAACTAAGGACAAACTCATCAGTGACATTTTTTTGTGGACACGTACACATGGATGCACCATCAAGCAAAATCCTATGTTAATTAGTTATGTGTGATTTCAAGTAGTCCTGTCAAATACTAATAATCTATAGATTATTGTTTAAAGTAAGTTAGTTAGTTATGTGCAGATTCTTGATGCTGTGCAGAGAGGACCTTCTATGATTTGCAATCATTGATGAATGTTCTGCAATACTGAGGAGCACCAAGGAACAACCAATGGATCAAACTTTTTTCACAGTGAGCCAGATAATTGAAAAAATAATGAGGGGAGGGTACATTATTTTTGTGTTCTATATTTACTAGCCAAAATGAAAGCTTTGAGAAAAAGATGTAAAAAAAATTTTATCTTTCCATGTTATATTCATAGATGAGTGGCGTAAGATGCACAAAAACAAATTTAACCAACATATTTATTTTCAAAACATTATCAAAGAATGCAACATTAGCAGAAAGGTTTAGTGAGATTTGTGAAACTGATGTTTGCCTTTCAAGATATTATCAATGTTTGGTTTGGAATTGCTACATCCAATCAAGAGAATTGCTTTCAGTCATGAAACCACTTTCATAGATTCAAATTTCTCCAAGTGTAGCTTTCCAGTAAACTTTGAATATGTTTCTAGATGTACCATCAGCAGGCTTGATAAAAGGCCTTTGTGGGATGGATCCAGCCTGCAAGCTGGCGTTTGGTGACCCCGGTAGTATAGTATAGTAAGCAGATAGTTCAATAAATTTTGCTCAGATTTGCAGGGACCTTGATAATCTGTCATGGTCAGGTAAATTTAAAACCATGGATTTGAGGCCATGCTCCAAGAGTAAAATCTGGTTAGTAGTACTTTGAGAATATCAGTTGAGCTCAAGATTCAAATGTGCTTTATCACCTTCACAACCTGTTATGTTTTTAATGTAAAATAAATTTTGTGGAGGATAGGAATGATAATGCAAGACCAGGTTTGTTATATAAAATTAACAAGGATTTATTAAAACACAGAGTAGAAAATGTTTCTACTCTCAAGCGAACTTTAACCAGGAACAACCTTAATTTTTTTTTCCATTGAAAAATTTTGGGCGTTTTTTTTTGTTGTTGTTGTTACTTTGTAACTTTGTTTGTCAATTTGTGATAAAATTTTCAGGTTTTGTAATTTCTCATTCACCAGTTTCTGTTATGTTTTTTTACATACGATAAATATATGGGGATAGGAATGATAATGCAAACCAGTTTTGTTATAAAATTAACAAGGATTTATTAAAACACAGAGTAGAAAATTGCTTCTACTCTTCAAGTTAACTTAAAACCAGGAACTCAGAACACTGGTGTTTTCAAACATTCAAATGTAAACAAAACGCTTGACAAAACAAGGGAAGCAACTCTATTTTTTGTTTTAAGTCTATTTTTGTTAGGTGTTCTTAACACAACCTCAGCAAAAAATATCCAGAGCTGCGATAATTTTTGCCTCATGTTACCTAAACATTGCCCACCCTGTTGGCTGGGACAAAAGAATACACCAACTGCAACTCTACACAGGGGTAAAATCCCTCCAGTGGAGCCACTGTTAGCCATAGACGGCAACCTGTTGATGCTTAAGGATGTAATCTTGTGGCTGAGTACTTCATGACATGCAACACTCTCTGTATAAGTAGAGTGATATCCCCCTGTGTGTTGTCTGAGTTGCGACTGATCTGCCCTTGGAAGAATGGGCATAAAATAAATAGCCAGGAGGTGGCAGGGCAATCGTCGACCGACGTTTGAACACTACTTACAAGTCTTACGTACTTTATACACTCACTTTTAGCCTTACTATATATGATAGTTATAAGAAATATTTTATATGAAAAAAATTTATTTGATAAAAAGTAATTTAAAATAACTATTTTACTCTTTGTAAGTTTTTCATGTATATGTAAAATTACAATCTTGATTTACCAGTTTTTATTCCTATGACTCATGATTCTTATTGCCAAAAAGACTAAATGTCTTTATATCTTAACATAAAAATCTCTTTTGGTTTCCTTGCAAAAGAATAAAAAAGAACTACATTTTTAATTAGTGTTCTTTTATGCTTTTTAAAAAAAATCACTTTAAGCTTTTGAATCATAATGAAAGTTTTGTCTGTAAATGTCTGTTTTTTTTTCTACCATTGAGTGGATATTGGTTGTAAAATTTAATATTCTTATGGTTTGCTGGAATCTCTCCTCACACTCCCATTTTTGGGAATTGTTTTTCCCACTGTCCAGTCTCAAGTCAATGTCTATTTTGAACAGAATCAAATGACATGCATAAAATATTCAAAACACATTTTGTCTCTTGCACTTCTTTAGAACAAAACACACACCCCAACACACAATAATGGAATGGCTACATAACTATATTTGGTTTATGTAGCTATGTTATAATACCACATATATAATGCATCAAATAACAAGTTCTAGGGGTAATCAACTGGGTGCTCAGGAATAAGCAAAAGGAGGGAAAGGACGAGGGAGGAATGTTTTTGATGAAATAAAATTCTACGATTATTTTTACCATTGTATTTTGTTAATTAAAGAATTTTAAACATAGGAAAATGAAAGTTGTGTCTGACTCATCATTTCCAATATAATTTCTATTAAACTATCCGAAATATATCTTCTTTACAAATCCTTTAAATTTATACTATTAATATTATCGAACTAATATATAATCATACTATAATCTCAACAAAATTACTCATCAGGTGTTTTCAAAATAAGTTATAGCGATGATTCTTTTGGTCATTCTTTTTACACTCCGTGGTATCTTCGAAAATAAAAAGCATCTCATCTCACAAGTATTACTTCATTTCTATCTTGGTATATCACTTTGAAACTTGCCTTACTCTTTTGACTAGCCTAGTATCCTTTGTATTATTTTATGCATCAGAAAAAATTAATGAATGTAAGCTATTTTTATCTTTTCAAAATAAAATCAAGACTATAACGTACACACACATAACAATACTAGTTACTGTAGCCATTTCCATTAAGTTGTTGGGTGTTTGTTGTGTATTGTTCTAAGAAGTCAGAGACATATTTATATGCTTTTTTGAGATCACACTTTGTATTGTTGTCACTACTAAATATATGCTGATCATATCTTTGATCTTAGTTTACAAATATTGCACATTTTAGAAAGTCGCACTCAGATGTGGACATAGTCTTCGGATGTATGAGCCAGACATCACAGAGGATGTATATCACAACTTACAAATATGGCTAGACGCATCAAGGAGATTATATGATTTTCGGCGATCTTAGCAAGGGGCAGCATCTACAGCAATCATACAAATTTCAGCTTTCAATTTCACCTTCATGTGTCAACAACTTCTCCAAAAAAGCATTGAAACCATGATTGGATTTTCAACAGGCATGTAAACCACTCTAGGTATTATTTTATGCTAGACGGCTAAGCGGCATCAACATTCAATATTTTTTACATTCTATCTTGTGTCGTAGATATCTCTTGATAGATTTGATTTTACAAGTACGAATAAATTTATATTATATGTTAAGAGATTATCTCATTTTGATTTCCATCTGATAGTATCTCTAAATGTAAAGCCTTTTGGTTTCCTTGCAAAAGAAATAAAACAAAAGAAACTACATTTTTTAATTAGTGTTTTTTATTGCTTTTTAAAAATCACTTTAAGTTTTGAAATCATATAAAAGTTTTGTCCTGTAAATGTTGTTTTTTTTCTACCATTCGGTGATATTGTTGTAAGAAATTTTAATATGTCTTTATGGTTTGTGCTTGGAACTCTTCTCACACTCATTTTGGATTGTTTTCCCACTGTCCAGCTCTCAAGTGCAAATGTGCATATTTGAACAGAAATCAAATGACCAATGGCATAAAATATTTTCACAACATTTTGTCTCTGCACTCTTAGAACAAAGCACAGACAACAACAACAACTAATGGGAAATCGGCTACATACTATATTTGTTTATGTAGCTAGTTATATATTACACAACATATATGCATAAAAATACAAAGCAGGGGTACTGGTGAAGCCCGGAAGAAACAAAAGAGTAAAGACAACAATGTTTGATGAAATTCATTCTGATATACATGTTAATAAGACTTTATGGAAATAGAAATATGAGTACACAACAAATTAGTTTTAAACACAAAAAATATTTTCCAAATCTTAATATATATATATATATTATACATATATACTCAAACAAGTGTTTTCAAAAAGTATCGAGATTTGAGCACTTTTTAAACGACACCTTGTTAATTCTGAAAAAAAAAAGTTTCATTTCATTCTTCATTTCTATCTTGGTAAATACAGCTTTGAATTGTTACTTTTGACACACCTTGTATCTGAAAAAAAATTAATGAAATGGAACATTTTTTTTTCCAGAATAATACAAAAAATAAGTACAGAACAATTTTTTATACTTTTTTTGACACACCTTGTTGTGTATATAATATTATATATAATATATATATTATAAAGTAGACAGAGTGGCCTGTCTTATCCGGCTGTATCAGCCAGACAATCAAAGGGAGTATATCACCCTTTTCCTTAGCGCTAGACCACAGAGATTTTTTGTTGTGTCTGAGGGGCAGCACACAACCTCCATTAGCTTCCTACTTTACCGTCATGTGTCACACATCTCAAAGAACGGAATTGACCATGAATTGATTTTAAAGGCATGTCAACCATCTAGTTTATTTTATGCCCTAGAGGCTAGGGATGCACATTCATATTTACTCTTTTTTTGTGTAGTTGTCTTGAAAGATTTTTTCAGTATGAATAATTTTTAAACAGATCTATTTGAATTCATTGAAGTATCCCTAACATGTACTACCATTTTGAATTAGAGTAGAAACCTAGGATAACAGAAAAATGAAGGAGTCCTCCACATAATATGAATATCCAAGAACTGGGCCTCACTATCAAATGCAGTTTAGTGTCATACCAAAGATACCCCTTTTTGTGTGGGGTCTAACCTCTGTAGGGGATAAAGTCATATTCTAAAGGCCCCACTGACACAAATGCATCTGAAGTCTTGAATACTTTTGAACATGTCTTGTATAGAACCAGTTGAAACATCTTTTTCTGTTTATTATTAGTTAATTTTTCTTTTATTGAATGAATTTTTAACCCGTTTCTCAGCTGCATTTTCCAATTGGATTTCTCGAAAACCATTAAGTCACTCCATAAAAATCTTATGATAATAATGGAAATGTTAATGATTTGTGTTTAGAACAATAAAAAAAAAATTTTAAAAAAAAAGAATTTCTCCAAATAAAATCATTGCCTTGCCTAATATTTTTCTTCGTATTATTTTTTCATCTTTGTCGTCTCTTCTTCCTCTCATTTTCTTCCTTCACGTTTCCGGTTCTCATTTTGCCGCACTTGCGCCCCGTTGTCACTTCTTCTTCTTTTTCTGTTAATACTCATTTCACATTACACTCCCTCTTCTTCTAATTACTCTTGCTCTTCCTTTTCTTCTCCTCCTCTTTTCTTTCTTGCTTCATCTCATTTTATATACCTTTGAGTCTACATTTATATCTGTCTCTTCCATCTCTTGCTCTTCTTCTCCTTCGCTTAATTGCTATCTCCATCCTTATTTAGCCTTCTATCTTCATCTACTTTTTGCTTCATTTCAATCCCTTGCCTGCTTCTCTTCTTTCCTTCTTTGCCTATCCATCTCTGGCTCTTCTTCTCCTTCTTCATACCTTCTCGCTTTTCTTTCTGTTCATTTCTTAGCCTTTACTCTTACATGCCTTGCTCATTCTTTACCTCTTCTTTTCTCCTTCTTTAACATCTGTTTTCTACTTTTTTTCTTTTTGCCTCTCATCTACATCTATCTTCATTTTTAATTAGCTCTCATCTCTAGGCTATTTATAATATACTTCTACTCTCCTTCTTTTTGCTCTTGCTATATCCTTGCTTCACTTCTCCTTCTCTTTCTTCCTTTTGCTCTCCTATTTATATATTTACTCGTTAGCCTCTATCTCCCTTCTCGTGTAACCTCTGCGTGGTTATCTTCTGTCGATTAGTTTTGCTCTGTCAGATATCGAATTACCTTTGCTCTTGAACTTAATCTTCTTTCCTTCCTCTTCCTTCTTTCATTTCTGTCCTACTATTCTATAATTATCACCATAACTGTATATGCTTAGTCGGTCGTCTTACCTGCGAATTCTGAGCTATTGTAATCCTATGAATTCGAACTTTATTTTAAGTGTTGGCTAATATTCATCTCATTTACACTCAAGTCTTGATCATAAACGTATATATTTCTTCTAGAATCTGCTCAGATATTTATGTATAAATATGCTTAGATAAGCATATTACTCCATTTTTTTTTCCATAGCATACAATAATGACTTAAATTAATGGCAAAAATATAGTTAAACCTTTGAGTCCAAAATAATGAGGAGACTTTTCTGCAAAATTACTATCATTGAAATGGTGTAGATAAATATAATAACCAGAAAAGGAAACTTAGTTTAGATGAGAAGAATATGATGCCAGATTCACAGTTGCACAGATCTAATAGATAGAGATTTTAAGATATTTGTCAACTACAGAGTAATATATAAAACAGTTTTTGTATATAGATAAATATATCCAATAGTCAATTAGTTGGGATTATATGATATAATAACGATATGAGGAGTAGTATTTTTTAATAGAAGTATATAATTGGAGAGCGAGTTTTAATGTAGATAGCATTTAACGGATTCTAAATTCCACTCGAAATTGTATGTCATCACAGATAGATTTAGTAGCCGAGCATATAGATACCGACTAGGAAGGAATTAAGCCAAATTCAGAATTAAACCGAATATCTGAAGGATATTTATCAGTGTTGTATAATATATAAATAGTCTGAATAAAAGATTAGTAATATGCACCAGATTTTTTTGTTTATGATTTTAGACGTGAATGCATTATGTTTAATTCAGGTCAGTTTACAGTAATTGAGAAGCAACTTGGTGTAGTCATTATGGAATGAAATTCGGATGTTTTGACTACACCGGCAGTACAGCGGGTGATGGAACATAACATATGGAGATGGGAATCTACAGATTTTCTCAGTTTATAATTCGATTTAACCATGGGAGTACCGAGTTGCTTACATTAGAGTATAAAATGCGTCTTCAGCTTCCTATAGTACTTGTGCTATATACCTAGCTTGGTATCTATATATGCTACGATAAGATCGGATTACGAGTCTAATGGCCTTAGCGTACACATGCATTCATTAGGTCCAATTTATCTCTTTGGGCTTTACATGTTTAAGGTAGTTTGAGTTTTCTTCATTCTTCATTGCTATGTTTAAACATTTATATATCAACTACATATAAAGAGTTGTTGTATTCTTTATATATTAATAAAGCTTCCTATTTACACAGCCTAATGAATTCCGCTTATGGGTAGTATGTTCTGAAATCAGTCCTAAGTAAGACACACTCCTCCTAGCTGGTGACTGGCTTGCATTGGACCTCAACTAAATCTAAAAATAAGTTTATTCCAAGCATCTGTTAATGTGTGCGTTTTCAAAAGGGTCTAGTTTGATGAAGTCAGTTTATGACTCTAACTGTTGTTTGAATAACAGCATGCTAAGTGAATTTGGCGTCATACTCAAGCATTGTAGGTCGGACTATTGAGTTAGGACAGTTTGTGTATTATAATAAGGACTTAAGAATGGTGATCCTAATATTCGCAAATGAGGTTGTGTGACTGGGTGATTCCAGTATTCGGCTGTATGAGTATACTGATTATTGCGCTTCGCTTTTTAATCTTGCATTAATTTCTTTTGTAATGACTAGGGTCTTTTATGTTTGGAGTTTCCTTAAGTGATATTATATGTCTTTGGGCTTGAAAATTTTTCTGTCATTTATTTTACTTGATTACTTTGTGGCTTTCAGTAAGTTATTAGTAATTGAGTATACAACCTGTTTTTACTGCTTATGTCTCTCGCCAGTTTGATCAGGTTATAAATGGACATTTTTATTAATTATCTTTACAGTAGGTTCAAATACACAGTAGAGTCATTGCCCCGAGTCCATACTTGATGAGGTTAACTTTCCATAGGTACCACTGTCCATTTTTTAAGTAACAGACCCTTAAATAATTATCAAAATTTCTATAATAACACCTGTAGACAATCATTTACTATATACTATGAATAGCAAGCATGTTTCCTCCAAATGCAATAAGGAATCATAGTTTAAACGATTAGCTTATGTTACACACTTTCGTTTGCTAGTTCTACAATATCTATTATTTATTAGATAGTGATAATGAGGTAAAATCAGACGAGGTATCATTAGATATATTGTAGTTTGACCTAGATAAATCAATGTGGACACACATTTCATATTCGAGGAAGACCTATCAAGTTATTAAATTTTCTTAGACACACATACTTGGAGAAGTTATTATGATGATTTAGATCTGATAATTAAGAGACGATTGAATATATGTATGAAGAGAAGAGTCTATTGAATACGTAGAGAGGCACGATTTTCTATAAGTATTGATATGAGAAAAGACACTTGATTGCTAAATATGTACTTGAGAATAGTTTGAGGAAGTAGCTTGATATGAACAATATTATTATCTAAGCTTCAAATATATAACTGCTCATGAAAAATTACTTATAATAGTATGAAAACACAACTTTAATAATTATTTCAGGATTGATCCTGATTGTTTTGACAGAATGGAGACTTGGGAGTGTCACGCGTGGTGAGGAGCTTAAGCAGAAGGAGGACAGAAGTACTCCGAGTATTCTGAAGAGTGGGCCATAGGATAGATAGATTAGATATCCGATATCATAGATACATGAACTCACATCCATCCACTATAGGCCCTTACTTAATACGGTTACGAATGGGGCATATGCGTAGAGAGGCCGTCTTTTATCAGTTGGGTATTAGAGTTCATGATTTGCTGCAGGAAGGGATAATGAGCATAAGGATGTCAAATGATTTTAATGAATAGGTTTCGGTTGAACACTTAGATAGTTTGTGGCTTCGGGAAACATTTTGAGTTTGACGTTTTGGTGTTAGGAGACATCTGATTATTTTTTGACTAAAGGTTTTTTTATGTATATGTATGGAAAATTGACTGACACAACTGTAGCGTACAATTGTGTAGGGCCATTCGAAGTGTTAAACTGCATGCATATGCGTGGAGACTTAAGCTTTGCACGTGTTATACATACGGATCACAAAAACATACACAATTCATATAATTATTATATATATAGTTTATATATTATTAAAATAGACTGTATCAATAGCCATCATTCCCGTGTCGGGATATAGTGATGGGGTTAATTTATATTAATTATATTAATTATATTATAATATAAAAAAATAATAAAGATTAATCTACTGAGTCAACGAAACCTACCTATTAGTTTCGCCGATAAAGCTCTTTCAGGGCTAAATCTGACCTAGAGTCAGATTTTAGCCTGAAGGCTTTAGTGGTACTAATAGTGGTTCGTCTGATCCAGTAATTATCTTTATTATTGCTCTACTTGGTATCGGCATTTTTTACAGATTAGCTTCTCCTAAGCGGTTATATGAATATATATATATTTATATAATATTTACTATTAAAGTTGTTTTTCTTTTTGGCCAAATACTAACAATAGATATTATTTATTTGTTGGTAACTGGAATATTTGGTCTTTTCTTTTTTTGCAAAAAATTTTCTGCTTCTGGTTGATGTTTGGAGTGATATTTTTTTACAAAAATCAAACTCTCTGTCTGCCGGGGTTTTTTTCTCCGCAAGGATCTACCCAACAGCTTGGTTATTATATATATTATTTATTATATGTATAGACAAAAGTTGCTGATCGTCAAAATGTAGGTACATATTGTGATTGGTCTGAAACCTATTGTCTCTACAGCAACCAATCTTTTTTTAATTGTATTAATTGCTAGATGAAGAGGGCTGAGGGTCTTAGTGTCCTGGGATATAGATTTAAAGCTGCATCTAAATGGTGAAGTTTCTGGGGAATGTGAGTACTCATTTATTGCCATTACTTCTAGGTCCAACACTGAATCAGAGTTTTTAGTGCCTGTTTAGGATCTCATCTACTGGGTAAATAAATCAAAAATTAATATACATTTGTATTTGTTTAATTGAGTACCCAACAAACGAATAACCAAAAGTTCGTTCTGCATGAAAAGCACCCTGTATGTATATAACAGCATCATTTTTTTTGTGGATATAAAAGACATTTGTCCTGCGATGAGTGACATTAACTGGCATCTAATGGCGTGGAAATTCCAATTTCTAAAGCTCCTGTGGAGTCAGTGTCCCCTTTACCCATTACGCCCAAGTCCCACTGACCTGGAGTGGTAGTACTATTAGGGTCCCATCTATGGGTTAAATAGAAAAAAATGAGTATATATAAATGTGTTTAAAAACAATACCCATCAACATGAATAAACATGTATGGCAAAATAGCCCAAGGATTGACATGTCTTAAAATACAACCAAACAAGCTCACTTAAATTCAGATATAAGACCCAGAAAATGAAGATTTGATCACATTTAATATTTTTATATTTCTCCAAGTATTTAGCAGGATGCTGAATAGGTATGTGTAACTGCATTTCCTGACACACAAAATCTAAAAGGACTCAGTAAATTGTATCGTGCATTCAGGTTTTTGTTTTTTCCTTCTCCCACCATTTCAAATCTATACTATAGAATGCATTTCAATAGTTTCTTAGAAACGAATACACCAGGATAGGTACAAGGTAGGAAGCCAGTTTGTGAAGAATGGAAATCTCATCTGCAATGCAAATATATTAAATTCCATAAATCCCAAAAATATCGATAGAACTTTTGTTAAAACTAAGATTTTCATATTTGAAATCTTTTTTTTTTTTTTTCTTCTCAGGAATACTGACTTTTTTTTTTCCCTGAAAGTTGCAAACATGGAGTCTTTTAGAAAACAAGACAGACAATAGCATGTAGAATGTGTCCTCATCTGGAACTGATGTAATCAAAATGCATCATTTCTCCCTGTGTCTCATCCTCTGCACGATGCATATTCCATTGTTGTGCCTATTTTGCACCAGCTATCTTATTTAATTTTATTATTATCTAAAGATTTTTTAAATCAAACATAAAGTAACAAAAACTAAGCATAGTTTCGAATTGTCTGCCAGAAGTGAAAAGAAAGAAAATAATGAAAGAAAAAAGAATCAGTGATAAATAAACTTAAAATATGCTGAAAGTCAAAATCTTCTTTTTTATTTATGTTATTATTTATACTTTTATCATCAGCTTATGACTTTGGTGATGATGATGATCGTGCTGCTGGGGCAGCTTATTATTTTTAATTATATTATTATTATTATTATTATTATTATTTGTAAGTTTTTCTCTCACTGTAGTCCTGAGAAGACTCTTTTAAGTATTTTCACTGATCTTAGCATTATTATTATACTAAATTTTCTTAGTTGTCTATTTGATACAATCGCTTACAATCTATTACCTGGGGTAAAAATAAGTTGTTATTTTTTAAGTTATGAAAACCACTATGTTAGAGATATTTTTTTTTTATGTTATGCAAGCAGTGTCAAGAATAGGCTCTTTGTATTTCAGATAAGATGGATTTTGGGGGGGACTCCTAATTTGTGTATCAGTATTCTTTTTAATCATTCCATGTTCCCCTATTACTATTCGAATGAACACTGTGTTTAAATGCCATATTTTGCAATTATTGTATTTTCACTTCTTCTATTTTGAAAGTCTATCAAATTCTCTTTCTGAGACATTATTATTACTAGCAAATATATGCACCCTCCGGGTGCAAGTATTTTAAGTTTTAATATAATAAAATATCATGTTAAATTAGAAAGGCTAATGAAACTGAAAAGAATGCAGATAAAAGATTGGAACAGAGGGGTATGATTGAAAAATAGAATAACTTTGAAACTAACTCTTCCATCATTTTCCGTTACTCCACCTTTCATTGGTAAATTTTCCTATTTTAACTATTTAGTTAAAAATATGAAGTAAAACAATAAAAATTAACGTGTTAATTTCTTCATTGTTAATCGATTTCTCTTAGATTTATCCCATATTCAATAAGATAACCAAACAATTAGAAATCATAATACTAAGGCATACGTAATTTATTAAAATTAAATTTTTAATATCAATATGCAAATTATGCCTTCCCATTCACACTGTAACCCAACTATTTTGTTGATATATAAATACAATTGCATGTTTTAGTATGTGGATGTGGTCAACAGTCTTAAGGATGTAAACAATTTTATTAATAAACTGAGGTTTAAATAAAAAATAAAATCATGCAGAATGTGATATAAATAAATAAGGGAAATTGTGATTGAGTAGTAATATAGTCGGTTACAGACAGACTAACCCACAATCTCCATTATAATAAATTATTATTATTATTATTAATTATTATTATTATTATTATTGTTTTCAAACTCCTTTGGGTCTTTCACACTATTTTCTGATGGGTGGTCTCTCACTGGCAGTCTGAGTAACAGCAATTCTCCCCTCATGTCTTCAGGACTCCCCAAGTATTTTTGAATAATCTTAGCATTATCATTATGAGTAATAGTAGTATTTCTTCATCATCATTATTTACTCCTTTTGGAGTTTTTCACATCAGGCATTAGCTGATGGTCTTTCACTGGAGTCTGAGTGACAGCAAGTCTCCTCAGGTCTCCAGGACTCTTTTGAGTATTCTGGCAGATTGCAGCAGTGCAGTGTTCTCAATGGTTTCAACCCTTCCTCTGATTTCCAAACATTCCAGACCCTTTTCCGATCCTTTTGGGACTGTTCCAAGTGCACCAAACTACAATTGGTATCACTTTGACTTTCATATTCCATAACTTTTTCAGTTCTCTTGCAAGGTCCAGGTAATTGTCCATTTTTTCATTTTCCTTTAGCTTCACCCTATGATCTGCTGGAACTGCAAAATCCACCAGTTGACAAGTTCTTTCTTTTTTGTTAATCAATACTAGGTCTGGTCTTCTTGCTGGGATAAGGTGATCTGTTTTTATTTCAAAGTTTTATTATTATTATTATAATTATTACGACTTTATCACCCTGGTGGTCTTTCACAAGAGTGAGCAAGATAAACTCAAACTTTAAGAGAGACATTGCTAATAAATAAGATGCTAATTAAGATTAAATAATAGTGGTGTACTGGTTAGAGTCGTAGGAAATGGACTCGTCAACCCAAATTCAAATCATGGATGAAGCCACAGTTCCCATAGCGCTAAAACCCTTAGGAGAGGTATGAATCCAAGTATTCTCCCTCCAGCTATGGGTAAATAGTAGGGCAGACTGGGCTCTTTAACCTTGGTTAGGCAATCAGTCTGGGAGAAGGAAAACTCTGAATTCAAACCTCTTAAATCTCTGCTTGGGGTGGTCACTACTAGAATAGGCTGAGTCCTACTTAGTGATCTATTTAAAACACTAGTGAATTGTGATGTTAGCGGTGGTGTATTTTCGGTTACAGACAGATAAATGCTCTATCTCCATTATAATAAGAGATGTGAAAATAAAAGAATAAATACAAGATTATCCTACTGAGGATCAGATCAAAATTTAACTGATGAATTTTGATGATCTTTTTGCCAATAAAAATTAGAAATTTTCTTGATGAGCCAGAAGGAAAGACAAATACAAGCATATATTTTTTAATAAACTTAAACTTTATTTTGCATATTTAAGTTTGAAAAAATTCTTTTTTCAGATTCCTGTTTTTTTTTGTTGTTTTTTTTTGTTTTTTTTTGTGTTTTTTTCAGAGTATCATCTTATGTATAGATGTTTTTCTTTGTCAATATATCTTGGCTACTCTCCCAAAATATATACACAAAAAAAGTAAAAAGAAAAAAAAAGAAAGAAATTGCAAAAAAATAATATAAAAATCACAAATTGTTATCTTTTTTTTTTTTTTTTAAGTTTCAAGAAATATTTTGGAGAAGAAACTATAGGACATCATTAAAAGAAGTCTCATTTTTGAATATCTTGACAGGCAGAAGATATGAATAAATATATTCACGTAGATTTGCCAAAGGTCATCAAATATATAACTTTATAAGAAATTGTGCATATGTCCATATCTATATCACCTACCTATCTATCTCCATTCATCTAACCATAACCCTGACCCAAACCCTGAAAAGAGCTCAACTGAAATCAAGTGATAAGAATTGAAGGTGTGCATAGGCAAAAAATACATAATGAAAAAAATATTTTTCTTGATTTTAAAATGTTTCAGCTGTATACAGTTTCCTTTGCAAATTTGAAAATTTTTCTACTCTGAAAATGTAAATAAATCTATAGATGTTCATTATAATATACTAGCAAATATATGCACCCTCTGGATGGCAAAGTATTTAAGTTTTAATATAATTGAATATTATTATTAAATTAGAGAGGCTAATGAAACTAAATCTGATTGCAGATAAAAAGATTTGAAACAGAGAGAGGTATAATCGAAAAATAGACCCAACTGAAACTTACTCTTCCATCACTCTCGTCCTTCATTGCTAAATTTTTCCCTAATTTAACATTTAGTACAAATAGGAAGTAAATAATAAAATTACAGGTTATTTCTTCTTGTTAATGGTTTCTTTTAAGATTTATCCCCAGAATTTTTGCTCATATTCATTAAGATAAAACCAAACAATTAGAAATTGATAATACCAAGCGTATATTTATCAAAAATCACATTTTTTTATATTAATATGCAAATTAGCCTTCCTGTTCAAACTGTAAACCATATTTGCTGTATATAGGTGAATATTACAGGCATGAAGTGTACTATGCTATTGTAAGTTAGGTAATATATATTCCTAAATATATTTCTATATGCAAGTAAATATACCTTATATTTTATGTGCATGTTGGCTGTCACATCATCTTTGAAGTAGACTACTTAGAACTGACATATGTGCATGGTTTGTCATCTGTATAGAATGGTACCAATTTGAATAAACATAAAAGGAAAGAACTTTTGGATGGAATCTAGTCTAGGTGTGTCATCTAGTCTTTTACATTGCACAGAACAGTCAGTTCTAAAATCGTAGCAGGAATATTAATTTAACATCCATATAACTGATAAGCAACAAGACAATTAGCTCAGTCGGTAGAGCGTTCGGCTAGAAACCACAAGGTTCCTAGTTCAATACCAGTCCTTGTCAACTCAGCGTATGAGTAGCACAGGGATCTGTGCAGTAAAGTAAGGAGCTGATGGTAGGTGTGGCTCTCCACCTCAGATGCAAAAACAATCTCTTGGTAAGCCTAGTTCCAATCCTAAATGTTTGCATTTCACATAGCACAAATACCCTTGGGAAAGATATGAATCCAACTATTGAATCCCCCTAGTTATGGGTAAGGGCCAATTAGCTCAGTTGATAGAGTGTTTGGCTGGGAACCTCAAGGTTCCTGGTTCGATACCGGCCCTCACCAACTCAGCGTATGAGTAGCACAGGGATCTGTGATGAGTTGATTGTAGGTGTGGCGCCCAGCCTCAAACGCTAAAACCTATCTCCTTGGTCTAGCACTAGTGAAAAGGGGATAATCCCTCACTGATTGGCTGATACCGATATTAGACCACCCTGACGACTTTACTTTTACTTTATATATATATATATATATATATATATATTGATGATATAGTGTGCTATATTTATAAATAAATAGTACTCAGTAATTGGTTTAAGAATCCCATAGGTGAAACTTTCAGTAACCAAGCACTGTTGACTTCATGTACATGTTACCCTTATATACAAGGGTTAGTCAAAAAGTAATGCCATTTTCTTTATTTCATGTGAAGTTTTTTTTTTTATAAAACCAAAGCTTACATTGAGACCATAATGAGGCTCAGAATCTAACGAGTAATCCACAACTTGCTAATCGACAATGTTCTCCTTCTGCATGACAATGCTCAACCACATGCAAGCATCAGGACAAGGGAGAAAATTGCCTCATTCTGGTGGACAACTTTACCACATCCTTTATACTCACCAGATTTAGTACTTTCAGACTATCATCTATTCAGCCCCATGAAAGAGGGTTTGAGAGGCAAACATTATTCCAGTGACAAGGAAGTGAAATCTATAATGAAGAAGTGGCTCAAAAAACAGTCAACAGAATTTTATGTGGCAGAGATACATGCTCTCATTCAAAGGTAGAACATTGTTATTGAGAGAAACAGTGACTATGTGGAGAAGTAGGGATGTGATCCACAGAGGACCGGCTTCATTTTTATGTATGATACATATTCTTGTGTTGGTAATTATACCTGTCCTAAACAAAATGACCCTCTTATATATATATATCTTGAAAAGAAATGACTCTTCGAAAAAAGAAACCAAACAAATTGCAAGACTACCAATATGGAAAAAGTGCTCAATACATACATGGAACTGGTTAAGAAAACTAAACCAGAAACAGAAGTTAACTACCCAGATTTTGCGTGTTATTAGGAAACACCCATCCATTTTTATAATTTATGGTTGAAAACACCAGTTCTTGCCAGTTCACCTGAAGTTAAGAAGTGGTGAGCCTGTTCAATACTTAGATGGAGGACCATTTAAGCAATAGCTGGTATTGTAAATAACCTGATTGCCTTAGCAACTGCATGATTGTCCTGACTGTATTCTTCAAATTGCTCTTATGGCAAACAGCCCTGTCGGCTGGGGCATTAGAATGCACCGACTGCACCTTATAAGAATTGATTTATTTCAAAAACTTTATCGGCATTAAATGACCCACTGAGGTTGATATGCCATAAAACAAAACCAAACCAAACCAAATCTAATGGCAAATGCCCATCCCTTTTTATAGGTGCTAGAAGATTTGGGATTAAATAGCCCATAAGGGTTGATATGCCATAAAATAAAATAACCAACCCACTTATACACAACCTGAATACTCACAAATTTAGAATTTGCACAACTTGAATAGTATCAATTCCATTTGCAATTTATATTTTTTATCAATTGGCTGACCATATCAAGCCCTAGGAACTGTATGGTTGTCCTGACTGTATTCTTCAAATTGTTCTTTTGACAACCACCCACCCTTTGGCATTAAATAGCCCACAAGGTTGGATAAGCTATGAAAATAAATAACCAACCTACCACATATACACAACCTGAATATTCACAAATTTAGATCTTGCTTGATCTGAATAAGTTTTCTTATTTTTCATTTATTATCAATTCCATCTGCAATTTATATCTTTTTCTGATGAAAGACACCAATAAACAAAAATCTTGCCAAAAAAACAAATTAAAAATGAAGACGATAGAAATATTTCCACTGCAGCAAATTATTAGATTTTTTTTTTATTATTTTGCTGTTTTTTTTTGTTTTTTATTCTTTTTTTTTGCCATTGGTATGCATCCTTTAGTCTTTTACTGACTGCAGCCGACATCAGTGTGGATCTATCATTTCTTTCATTACTGATTTATTCTATTATCTATTTATCCGTGATTAATGATGTCTTTTGTTTGACAACTCTTTCTTCAATTCTCTCACAATTTTTCCTTTTATCCAAAGACTAAAAAGAATTCTCAGTTTTAATTATACATGTTTGTTATGGTCTTCTTTTATATTGGTTACTGGTATTGATTTTTTTTATAACATACTTAAAAACATCCATCTAGTGAGATTAATCTTAGTTAAGGGGAGATAACCAAACAACTGTCACAGGCAAACAGGTTATTTAAATTCAATCTATGATGAGAAACAACAAACTAAAAATTAGGTTGTCCTAACGCACAAGAATAGTTCGAACTTTGAAGGAAAGAAAAAGGGATTTAATACCCCAAGGGTTATATCTGATAACGTTATTTATTTACTAGTCGCATTCGTTAGTCTCAGGAGATTTGTAAGATTTGCACCCGATCGAAACACAGACCTGTCCGACATTGTATGGACAACCAGCAGCTGATAACAGGTTAATTATAAAATGCAAAGTAAAAATAAAGATATTTTATTTTGAATACAGACTTGATATCAAGGTATAACTAGCACAGTACCCATAAAAAATTTACTGGATTGTTTTCATGTGGATTGTGAGGTCTACCAAGGATCAGAGTAGGTATTTACCCAACCATTCACGACAAGTAGTATGTAACACATATCAATTTAGCTGCCTAGGAATCAATAAGGTTCCTTGTTTCGATTACTGGTCCCCACCATTTAGTGCATGTAGTACAAAGATTTGGTAAATTTCATCTGTGTGGTAAAGTGGGGAGCTGATGGTAGGTGTGTTGCTTGACCTCAGCAGAAACAATATCCCTGGTCTGCGCTAACAAAAAAGAGTAGATTCCTCGTTGTCCAGTCTGATAACGTTACAATAGACCACTCCCTATCTTATTATTACTTATTAAAATCAGCAGCTATTGTGTTTCTGTTTCTCTCTATCTTCCATCAGCGTCTCTTTTTGGGTTGCATGTCTCTCTGGTTACAGGGTTGCCTCTCTTTATATCTTCTCTCTCTCTCTCTCTCTCCTCTCTCTCTCTCTCTCTATCGATTCCAAATCTTGATTTTATTATTTTCAATGATCATCAGAGACAAATCCAGAGACATATTTAACACATCACTCAATAAGTCCCCGGCCTAACTAATAAGACAACAATATTTTTTTTAGGCAAAATCAACTTTATTCATCAACATAGTCCTCCTTCCAGGTGAGATACACTGATTCCCAACACTTCTCTAAATATTTGAACGTCTTTTTTGTACAATGTTGTCTTTGGCCTCAAAATTAGCTCAGTTTCTGTATATCACTCCTCTTCATTGGAGCCAAATCTTCTTCCCTGAAGCATTCTGTTGAGGTCTGGAAACAGCTAGTAATTCACTATGGGCCGGATCTGGAGAATAGTGGGTGGGTGCGAAAGCAATTGAAGTACAATTCATGTAGTTTTCCTCGTGCAATAGACTGGTGACCAGTGCATTGTCTTGGTGAAAAAGCACTTTTTTCTTCATTTGTGGCCATTTTTTGGACGTGATTTCTCCCTTCAAACGCACAATTAATGCTATATAATATTCGCTATTAATGGTTCTTCCTTTCTCAAGGTAACTGATGAACAAAATACCTTGCACAACCCAAAATACAGAGGCCAAAACGTTGCCTGCTGATGTTTGCATTTTTAATCGCTTTGGACAGTTTTCACCTGCTGCTGTCCCCTCAGCTGACTGACGATGTGACCCCCGGAGTGAAGTGGTGGATCCATGTTTCATCCATTGTCACATGTTTATGCAAAAACTCTTTTTTGCTGCGTTGAAACAATGGCCAAGAATGCTCTGGATCGTTGATGTGCTGTTGTTTTTGATCGACTGTGAGCATATGTGGACCCCACTTTGAACACAGCTTACTCACTGACAAGTGTTCATGCCAAATTTTTTTTTTAAACCACTAACATGTGTGGAATTTTATTATAGAATAATTTTGTTACAGACAAAAAATGAATATACAAAAAGATGTGACATTTAATTATAGTAAATGTATGTGTTTATGTGTAAATTTATATATTTATGTGAATAAGTCTGTGTATATTCCTGTATTTTTTTAGTTGTGGCTTGATAATTTTTTTCATCTGGATTATTCGGACTATTGTCCTCATCTTTATTATTATCTGCCGATGTGCTCTTCAGCATTCTTCAGGTATTTCTTGTCGGACTCGGGAGCCTTCTCGAAATCGGTAACCTTTCTTTCGAACTTGGCAACCTTCTTGTCATAATCACGGAACTTTTGACCCAACCCTTTATTCAATTCTCACGGGGCTATCCTGTTCTCAATCTGCCAACCATAGCTGTAGTACAAGTGTTAAGCTGTGTTATTATTATTTGATGTTTCTTTTGCCCTTGCCAGATTGAACCTGCAGCCTAGAGATAACTGTCACTTAGAACTGTCTTTGCCCAATGCCTTTATCCACTTTCAACTATGTGTCCAATTATTCAAGATAGTAGAATAATTTTGTTACACGACAAAATAAATATACAGAAAAGATGTGACAATTTATTATAGTAAATGTATGTGTTATGTTAATTTACATATCTATAATGAAGTAAGTGTTAATGTGTATTCCTGTAATTTATGTGATGAATGTTACAACCATTCCGTGTCAAGTGATTATCAGCTGCCTTTGGGAACCATATCCATTTTTGTCTCAGCAATAAATTAGATTTCTTCTTTTACTTCGTTTCTTTAATGGAACATCTCATGGCCTTGCTCCCTAAACTGTTCCTTGTCAAAGGTTTTTGTTCCTGGGTGACAACATTCATATTTCTTCTTTTCTCTACTTTTCTCATCACTTCAACAGAAATAACGGCTGTGCAGCCACCATCTGTCTGACCAGTAGTGAATATTATTCAGTTTCCTACAGTTTCTCTGAAGCTAAGCATATATATCAAGCCTGATGGAGTATATGACAGTATTATCAAGTAATTGTGCTTTTTTACAGATGCCCTTTGATATCTACCTCGTAATTAAATCGAACCACAATTTATACCTCCTACTCTTTGCATAGTTGTTGTTGTTTATGTGCCCTTCTGTTCCACTAAGGACGATGGCATAGTGTCCAAATAAATAATTGTCTAAGGGCGGTTTAGCTTCAGTCGGTAGTGAGTGTTAGACTAGGAAACACAAAGTTTTCCTGTTTGTATACCTCGGCTCCTTCACCACTTCAATTGTATTGAGTAGCATAAGTGGATTCTTGCGGTTAAAGTGAGGTAGTCTGCCGGTAGGTTGGCTGCTCCCATCCTTCTCAGAATTGCCTATTATTACACTATATTCTCCTTGGCTATGCACTATTGAATATTAGGGGATAATGATTCCCTTCGTTATCTTGTATATGAATTTCAGTAGTTTTCCTGTCTATTTTCCATATTGTCATTACAATTGGGTTAATTAGTTAGTCCAGTCCTGACTCTTCTTTGTTCTTTACTCATTAGGTCTTGGATGTGGTAGTTATATAATTTGATTCTTATACTCTATTTTCCTAAGGGTATTTATAACTTTATTTTTCTACCACAAGTTGCCTTGTTTTACTGTTTAATTAAAAATGTTTATTTGACATAAGTCTTTTCTTATGAGTTGTTGAGTCAGTATTCCCAGAGTATCAAATCAGTTGTTGAGTTCAAGTCTTACCTAAGAACACATCAGTTGTGATGTTCAGCTCTTACCTTTGCATCATATCGTTATTGTAGTTTTAATGCTCTTATCTTATAGATAACATCAGTTGTGAGTTATGCTCTTACTTTATTAAGCACTAATCAGTTGTGAGTCTAGCTCTACCCTAAGCTATATTCTCTTTAATCTATGTACAAATATGTTCTGCTTTTCTATCTTATGATTGATTTCTTTATATAATAAAATAAGCCCCTAGAGTTCAGAAGAGAAGGATTAACATCCCCTGATATTTTTGATCACTATTCCTGTATATTTTCCAAAGTTTATTTCATCTTCAAATGGTTTGCAATCAAGTCAAATAAAATACACAAGATTAAAAAAAAAGAAATGAAAAATTGTTAAAATTATGTTTGTTCCAATGAGATTCGGATCCAAAATCAAATTTTACTTAATGTCATCAATGAAATAAAGGCAAGACAACCTGATGTTGTGGGTTACCTGAGTACATTTCGCATGGAATATCGCATCTTAAGGAATCTAGAGGCAACCTAGCAAGCATCTATTCAAAATTTCACTAAACATATAAGGAATGTACTGCAATTACTTAATTTGTTGATTACAAATAGTTGCAAGACTTAATAAAGAAAAAAAAATCTGTATCAGTAACGGAGATTAAATTTTTAACATTTGAGTGACATTATATTGTAAAAGACTTTTACATAAATGCTTAACATATAATCTATTTTTAAACTTGGCTGTAGATGTCGCAAACAAGGCAATACGGGCACCCACTACTCATGGTCTGCTAACTATGCTCACTAATCATTACACATCATATGATTAAACACAGTAGTATTAACCTTATAAATAAAACACATAGTTATTTAAGCTTAGCTTAGATGTGGCACAAGTCAGAAGTATGAAGCACCCAGTAATTGAAAATGGGATAATTATCTGCCCTTGAGACCAGGGGACAAATCGCCAATATACAATATTGGTGCCCTAAAAATTAAGATTCCATGACTGAAGTCACTTATAGAGTGTTGAGCAGATATTAGAGAAAGATGCTAAATCCGATCACTCCTCCAAAAAACCGCTCAAAAGAATTCAGCGATAGTCTGGGTCCAAAACGCCATTGTTGCATTTGTACCTTCTGAATATATGTTTTTTTTATCTTCAAATTGTGTTGTCTTCTTCATCTGAATTTAGATTGCCCTAAGCCTTTTAACCTGGGAAATTATATTAGGCCTAGCA
>CM042148.1:103871838-103949338 GCA_023376005.1 Doryteuthis pealeii
CTGCGAAGACTACAGCAAAATGGTAGGTATTTATTGAAGGCCTAGAATATCATAGAACCAAGCAGCAATCAGGATTCAAGGAATGGAATCACCCAAATGCATGAGTGACTATTCTGATTCCCATAAAGTACAGTTGTCTTGACCACTGTTCAAGTGTGCTTAGCTTGTTGCTCAAACCAAACAGTATGCTAACTCACTTCACGACCAACAATAAAACATGCGAGTGGTTTGATTGATGGTTTCATTGGTGGCTTTAGCTCAAGTGACTCGGACACATTAATTCAATAGAGGAACAATTGAAATTCTCAATCAAAATCAAAATTCTGATGAAAATTACAACTATCATTCATAATCTTGATCAGAATTGGCAATTTACTTTCCAGCAAGGTAATGATCCCATGAAATAAAAATAATAAAATACTATTCAACACAATGTGTTAGTATGTCCTGAATTTAGGTTTGGTTTGTTAGGGCTATCAACCTCAGTGCGGTCATTGATTGAAATATAATGGAAATAATACATTTAACGGATACACAATTTTTTAAAATAAATTACATTTTCTATTCAACCATGTAAGATGGGACCCTGGACAGTACTACCACTTCGAGGCTCAGAGTGGACCAGGAGCAATGGTGATGAAGGGTGTCACATTCCCCAAACCTCCCAAAACGATGGAACCTCACCATCAGATAGAGTTTAATGTCATTCCCAGGGCAGGAAGACCCTAGTCCACACCGTCTAGCACCCATATGATAAAAAGGTTGAGTTTCCATAAGGGCAATAAGGTTGGGCAATCATATAGGTGCTAGGACTTGACGTGTTGAGCCCATTGATTGAGGGGTTCTCTCTGACTCGCCTGTCTCAGCAAAAGAAAGGCGCCCACAGTGGAGTATTGCAATCATAGACTGCTCAACAACTGGGTTCTATCCTTAAGCATCACAGTTAGCCACCCACAGCCAACAGGTGGCCCCATTTAGGGGAGTCTTACCCCTCTGCAGAGGTGTAGTCCGGCTGCCTTCTAATACCAACAGCTGACAGGGCAGGGATTTATATTTGGTATATAGGTATTTATTACGTATAGGAAATACACTAAAAATTGGGGAGGAAGGAAGGTTGGTCACTCTATCCTGAATTTTAAACTTAACTATTCTCATTTGACCCTTTTCAAATACAATTTTCTTAACCACAAACCAATTCAACTACAAACAGCAAAACTTACCAGTCTCTCTGTGGAAAAACCTACGCCGAACCCAATATGCACATAGTCATGCAGGAAGAGGGAATTTGATATATATTTAAAAGTTTATAACAAAATGCTTGGCAAAAGGGTTATCCTACTTGATCTTTGAACCAGCCTCAGAGAGTAGAATCTAGATATATAACATTTCAAGACAATATTGTATAATGTATAATGAATATATAACCCATGGAAATGATAAACTGTAAGATTACTTAGCAAAGCAAACTGGCAATCTAAGCTTAAAATCTAATCATAGTCTTCGAATGAAAAGGTTATAGAAAATTGTGTGACCTTCCCAGGATGACTATAGACCTTTTGATTTCAATAACTTTTGAGGGATTTGTGGATTTTCAATATGTGCAGGTATTAACTTCAGAGAAAGATGATATTTGATACAAAAAGCAACAACCAAATCCCTGTAAATCTAAATCAGAGCTGTGATGATACAGATATTAAGGAATTGATATCAAAAATTCTATTCCTTTGCCAATACAGCGGAATAATAGTTCTTCCATTGATGTTTTATTTTGGTTTTTTCATTGTGATAATTGTTAATGTAGTGGTTAGAGCCAACTTAGATATGAGTAGCACAGGGATCTGTGTGAGTTAAAATAAGGAGCTGATGTAGGTTTGGCACTACACCTTCAGATTACCAAAAAACAATCTCCTTGTCTCGCACTAGTTGAAAAGGGGATAGAATCCCTTTCAAGGTCTGGCTAATACCAACTTTAGGCCATGGCTTTACTTTTATATTGTATATAAGATGAAAAAATGATAAGGGACAAATAGGAATATTTCTTTTATGTTATTTCATTTTTTAATTGTTCTCAATTAGTATTTGACCTTAAGGCTTTGCCAGAAAAAATTTCTTGGAAAGAAATTTGTTCTAGAAAATTAAAAAATAATTTTTCAAAATGTGACATGATTCAACAGATAGAGCAGAAAAATGTACTGGTACAGTGACAAATCCATTTGTTCAGTGAAAACCATCTTCTTGGTTAAATTTGCTGGATTGTTTTTTTTCTATATATATGAATTTTTGAAAGCCTGTATTTACACATACTGGAGGAGAGCTGTTTAGAATGCATTCCTTTCCCAATATTATTAACACATGTGAAATCTAAACAACCTAGTAACAGGATGACAGTCAATGATATATATAATTATATATATATTAATAATATATATATATTATATACTATTATATATATGGAGGCAATATATATAGCTGTTGGAGGCATGTGGTTGTAATGTTTACTATTTATAGGAAATGGGATACAGTGAGACAGGCTTCAAAATTTCCTGAATGAGGTGTTTTGCATTTCACATAGCGTAATACCATAGCTGTTGGGATGCATTTGCCTCCAAGGGTGTTAGGCTATTGTGAAATGTAAACAACCTACGGCCAGGATTTGAAATCAGCTCGCCAACTCTAACCATTACACCATGGTGCCTCCAGTATATAGGGTATATATGTATGTTTGCCATATATACACAGATCGTAATTATTTTGTATCTAAAACATTTAAGAAATAGATTAGTTTGCTAAGCTATAGTTTTCTCAGTGCAGGGGTTCTTGAACTATATTCACTGCTTTTTCACCCTTGTGTTTTTTTATCACAAAATTTCATTTTGCCTTGAAAAAAATTCCTTGGGTTTTTTTTATCATTTCTGTCGTCTTCTCCCTTGTGATAATTTTATACATAATTATTTTTTGTACCGGAAGTCTTTCCCTAACAGATTACAGTATCATAAATAAAAGTATAACACTACCAATCTTTTTGTTATAAAAAGTAATTTTCTTTCAAGCGAGAAGTAAAAAAACAATAAACTTGCACAAGATAGAATTGAGAATTGTCAGGTATTTGTCACCAGTGGTAAGAAAAAACAAAAAAAAACATTCATTTGATTGTTTGTGCAAATCTAGTAAAGTCAATACATCAAGACTACAAGTATTTGTAATAAGAAACAAAGGTGGCTACACAAAAAATTTGAATTGAAATTACTTCTTTTGTTAAGGGAGTGTTTCATAATGGATTGCATAGCCTATCATTTCTTTGAAGTATGTAGTGTTACATAATGGCATTTTAAACAATCTTGTTGTATTCAATTTTTTTTTCAAACTCACAATTTTTTTAAAATACATTTCAAACTCTTTTTTTCTATTTATACCATAGATGGGACCCTAACAGATACTTCACTCTGTAAGGTGACCTGGGTAGTAAATGGGAATAAAGGGCACTCCTGTATTCCTGAACTCCAAAAAAAGAAGTTTCCCCATCAGATAGAGATGGGACCACCCATACCAGATATCAAGACCCAGCCAACCACCGTCAACAAATATTATTGATAAAAAAGCAATTGGGCCTTGCCATAGGGCCAATTACAGTTTGAACACTTTCTGGAGGGGTCTCTACCCGCTCTCCAGGAAGTAATTGGTAATAAAATAGTACTAACAGCTGACATTATTATCAGATGTAGGTTTAGTGATCTACCCAGCGCACACATTTTGGAGGCGTCTTACCCCTCTGTTAGGGGATATATTCAAATATTCTAAACTGTGGTGATAGGGCGATTGAGTTTTCATGAAAATAAATAAGAAAAATTACTTTCAGAGATCCCTTGTATCTATGTTGAACGAGTGAACGAGGGAAGGAGATCTGGATGGAAAAATTGAAATCAATCGATGAGGTGAATGATTGTCAAAATGAAATTGATAAACTTCTGGATTTGTTCACTTGTTGATAATCTTACTTTCTGCTGATTAGATGGATAAAACAATGAATGGGAAAACAGAATCTGGAATTGTCAGGAGATTGATCACTTGAAATCCAAAACCTCATTCTTCATGATGAAAATTTTTGTGTAAAAAAAAAAAAAAAAAAAAAAAAAGACAAGAACGAGGAGAGAGAGAAAGAGAAAACAGTCATTTCTATTAATCAAATCCTGACCTTGATCTCTCATGGAATCGGCGCTGTCTGGATTCAATGTTTTCTTTTTTTCTTCTATCTTTTTTTTTATTGCCAAAAGGAACAATCTTTAATCCTCATGAAAATCCAAAATTCTTTCTTCTATTTTCTCGGTATATTCCACAAAACTTATAAGAATGTGTTAAACCAGATAATTAGCAAATTAAAATAAAATAACAAAGGTGTAAGCTGAGAATATATACCCTAATGTTATATTTTTTTTATTTTATTACTGTTAATATGGATTGAAAGGAAATTTGTGATTAGCAATTTTTTTCCCAGATAAATTTCTACATCAATCATTCAAGAAAGTTAAAAACAGTCATGTACATTTTTAGCCTGACACATTAATTTTCAATGGATTTTTGTCATGATTTTTTTTTTCTAATATATAAATGTTAAGTTAATAAAAATCTGAAGAGAGAAGACGTATTACTTTTACTTGGCACAGGTCTTTAATTTATATTCATGCAGTATGTTTTGCGTTTTTAGAAGATATAAAAGAAATTGCTCTCTGCACCTTGATGTAATTCTTAGAATTATCTCCCTTTCTTTTTTCCATTAAACAAATCTAAGAATAGAATTGATTATAAGACATTGATAGAATTTTAGGAAGATCTTAGTTGAACATAAACCAAAAAAAGATTTTTCAGGATTTAAGCATAGATCTCAGACTCAAGTCAAAATTTTAAGCCTTTTGAAAAAAAAAAAAAAAAAAAAAGAACCATTTAGTAAAGTAAAAAAGTAAAGTCATGTGGAGTGGTCGAAAGTCATATCAGCAATCAGTGAAGGAGTCTATTTCCTTTTCACTAGCCGCTAGACCAAAGAGATTATTTTAGCATCTGAGGTGGAAGCGCCACACCTACCACCCACAATTGATCCTCTCTCCTCTTACCATAAATGTTATCTCTCTCTTTTTTTTTTTTTCAAAGTTAAAATTTTGAAAAGTAAGAGTTGATGGTAGGTGTGGCGCTCCACCTCAGATGCTAAAATAATCTCTTTGGTCTAGCGCTAGTGAAAAGGAAATAGACTCCTTCACTGATGGCTGATACTGACTTTAGACCACCCACAATGACTTTACTTTTTACTTTATCTAAATGTTCTTTTTTTTTTTTTTTTTTTTTTTCAAAGCTTAAAATTTTGACTTTGAGTCTGAGAATCTAATGCTTTAAATCCTGAAATCTTTTTTGTTTATGTTCAATAAGATCTTAAAATTCTATCAATGTCTTATAATCAATTCTATTCTTAGATTTGTTTAATGAAAAAAGAAAGGGGAGAAATCATAAGATTACATCAAGGTTGCAGAGAGCAATTTTCTTTTATATCTTTCTAAAAACACAAACATACTGCAATGAATAAAATAAAGACCTGTGCCAAGTTAAAAGTAATACGTCTTTCTTCTTCAGATTTTATTACTTAACATTATATATATTAAAAAAAAAAATCATGACAAAATCCATTGAAAATTATGTCAGGCTAAAAATGTACATGACTGTTTTTAACTTCTTGAATGATTGATGTAGAAATTTAATCTGGGAAAAAAAATTGCTATCAACAAATTTCCTTTCAATCCATATTAACAGTAATAAAATAAAAAAAATATAGACATTAGGTATATATTCTCAGCTACACCTTTTGTTTATTTTATTTTATTTGCTATTATCTGGTTTACACATTCTTATAAGTTTGTGGAAATAATACCGAGAAAATAGAAGAAAGAATTTTGATTTTCATGAGGATTAAAGATTGTTCCTTTTGCAATAAAAAAAAAGATAGAAAGAAAAAAAAAAGAAAACATTGAATCCAAGACAGCGCCGATTCCATGAGAGATCAAGGTCAGGATTTGATTATAGAAATGACTGATTTTTCTCTCTTTCTCTCTCTCCTCTTCTTTTTTTTTTTTCTTTTTTTTTTTTTTTTTTTTTTTTACAACAAAAATTTTCATCATGAGAATAAGGTTTGGATTTCAAGTGATCATCTCCTGACAATTCCAGTTCTGTTTTCCAAATTCAATTTGTTTATCCAAATCTAATCAGCAGGAAATAAGATTATCAACAAGTGAACAAATCCAAGAATTTATCATTTCATTTTGACAATCATTACAAATCTTGATTGAATTTTCATTTTTCCATCCAGATCTCCTTCCCTCGTTCACTCGTTCAACATAGATACAAGGGGATCTCTGAAAGTAATTTTTCTTATTTATTTTCATGAAAACTACAATCGCCCTATCACCACAGTTTAGAATATGTTGAATATATCCCCTACAGAGGGGTAAGACCCTCCAAAATGTGGTGCCCTGGGTAGATCACTAAACCACATCTGATAATAATGCTCCTGTTCAGTACTATTTTATTACCATTACTTCCTGGAGAGGGGTAAGACCCTCCAGAAAGTGTTCCAACTGTATTGCCCTTATGGCAAGGCCCAATTCTTTTTATCATATATTGCTTGAAGGTGGTGGCTGAGGGTCTTGATATCCTGGGTATGGTGCCCATCTCTATCTGATGGGGAACTTCCTTTTTTGGAGTTCTAGGGAATACAGAGTGCCCCTTTATTCCCATTACTCCCAGGTCCACTTACAGAGTGATAGTATCTGTTAGGGTCCCATCTATGGGTTAAATAGAAAAAAAGAGTTTGAAAATGTATTTTAAAAAATTGTGAGTTTGAAAAAAAAAATTGAATACCCAACAAGATTGTTTAAAATCCATTATGTAACACTACAATACTTGCAAAAAATGATAGGCTATGCCAATCCATTATGAAACACCACCCCTTACAAAAGAAGTAATTTCAATTCAATTTTTTGTGTAGCCACCTTTGTTTCTTATTACACAAATACTTGTAGTCTTGATGATATTGACTTTACTAGATTTGCACAAACAATCACTGGAATGTTTTTTTTTGTTTTTTCTTACACTGTGACAATACCTGACAATTCTTCAATTCTATCTTGTTGCATAGTTATTGTTTTTTATCTTCTCCCTTGAAAGAAAATTAACTTTTTATAAAAAAAGATTGGTAGTGTTATACTTTTTATTCATGATACTAATCTGTTAGGGGAGACTTCCTGGTACAAAATAAATTATGTATAAAATTATCCACAAGGAGAAAGACGACAGAAATGATAAAAAAAAACAAGGAAATTTTTTCAGGGGCAAATAAATTTTGTGATAAAAAAACACAAGGGTGAAAACAGTGATATAGTTCAAGAACCCCTGCACTGAGAAAACTAATCAGCTTAGCAAACTAATCTATTCTTAATGTTTTAGATATCAAAATATACTGATCTGTGTATTATATGCAAACATACATATATACCTATATACTGGAGGCACATGGTGTAATGGTTAGAGTTGGCGAGCTGATTTCAAATCCTGGCCGAGGTTGTTTACATTTCACATAGCACTAACACCCTTGGAAGGCATGCATCCAACAGCTATGGTATTAGCGCTATGTGAAATGCAAACAGCCTCATTCAGGATTTGAACCTGTCTCACTGTATCCATTTCCTATAATAGTAAACATTACACCACATGCCTCCAACAGCTATATATATTGCCTCCATATAATATATATATTATATATATATATATATTATATATATATATATATTATATATGACTTGTCATCCCGTACTAGGTTGTTTTAGATTTCACATAGTGTTAATAATATTGGGAAAGGAATGCATCTAACAGCTCTCCCTCCAGCTATGTGTAAATACAGCTTTCAAAAATTCATCATATATAGAAAAAAAAACAATCCAAGCAAATTTAACCAGAAGATGGTTTCACTGAACAAATGGATTTGTCACTGTACCAGTACATTTTTCTGCTCTATCTGTTGAATCATGTCAAACATTTTGAAAAATTTTTTTAATTTTCTAAGAACAATTTCTTTCACAAGAAATTTTTCTGGCAATGCCTTAAGGTCAAAACTAATTGAGAACAATTAAAATGAAATAACATAAAAAATATTCCTATTTGTCTTATACATTTTTCATCTTATATACATATATAAAAAAAGTAAAGCCATGGCCTAAAGTTGGTATTAGCCAGACTGCAAGGGATTCTATCCCTTTTCACTAGTGCGAGACCAAGGAGATTGTTTTTGGTATCTGAGGTGTAGTGCCAAACCTACCATCAGCTCCTTATTTTACCACACAGATCCCTGTGCTACTCATATACTAAGTTGGCTCTACCAACTACCATTAAAATTATCAAATTGAAAAACCAAAATAAAAACATCATGGAAGAACTATTATTCCCTGTATTGGCAAAGGATAGATTTTGATATCAATTCCTTAATATCTGTATCATCACAGGCTCTGATTTAGATTTACAGGGGATTTGGTTGTTGCTTTTGTATCATATCATCTCTGAAGTTAATACCTGCACATATTGATAACATCCACAATCCTCAAAGTTATTGAAATCAAAAGGTCTATAGTCATCCTGGGAAGGTCACACAATTTTCTATAACCTTTCATTCGAAGACTATGATTAGATTTAAGCTTAAGATTTGCCAGTTTGGCTTTTGCTAAGTAATCTTACAGTTTATCATTTCCATGAGTTATATATTCATATACATTATACAACTATTCTGTACTTGAAATTGTTATATATCTAGATTCTACTCTCTGAGGCTGGTTCAAGATCAAGTATGGATAACCTTTTGCAAGCAATTTTGTTATAACTTTTAAATATATCAAAATTCCCTCTTCCTCATGACTATGTGCATATGGGTTAGGCGTAGGTTTTTCACAGAGAGACTGGTAAGTTTTGCTGTTTGTAGTGTGAATTGGTTTGTGGTTAATGAAAAATTGTAGTTTGAAAAGGGTCACAAATGAGAATAGTTTAAGTTAAAATTCAGGATAGAGATGACCAACCTTCCTTCCTCCCAATTTTAGTGTATTTCTATACGTAATAAATACCTATATACCAAAATAATCCCTGCCCTGTCAGCTGTGGTTTAGAAGGCACCGACTACACCTCTGCAGAGGGGTAAGACTCCCCTAATGGGCCACTGTTGGCTGTGGGTGGCTACCTGTGATGCTTAAGGATAGAACCCAGGTTGTTGAGCAGTCTATGACTTGCAATACTCCACTTGGGCCCTTTCTTTAGCTAGACAGGCAGTCAGAGAGACCCCCTCCAATCAATGGGCTCATCACGTCAAGTCCTAGCACCTATATGATTGCCCCAACCTTATTGCCCTTATGGCAAACTCCAACCCTTTTTATCATATGGGTGCTAGAAGGTGGTGACTGAGGGTCTTCATGCCCTGGGAATGACATTAAACTCTATCTGATGGTGAGGTTCCAGTTTTGGAGGTTTGGGGAATGTGGAGCACCCCTTCATCACCATTGCTCCCTGGTCCACTCTGACTCGGAGTGGTAGTACCTGTCAGGGTCCCATCTATGGGTTGAATAGAAAAATGTATTTATTTTAAAAAATTGTGTATCCGTTAAAAATGAATTTATTTCAAAACTTTATCAGCATCAAATGACCCACTGAGGTTGATATGCCCCTAAAACAAACCAAACCTAAAATTCAGGACATACTAAACACATTGTGTTGAATAGTCTTTTATTATTTTTATTTCATGGGATCATTACCTTGCTGGAAAGTAAATTGCCAATCTAGATCAAGATTATGAATTGATAGTTGTAGATTTCCATCCAGAATTTTGATTTTGATTGAGATTTCATTGTTCCTCTTATTGTAATTAATTGTCCAGTCCCACTTGAGCTAAAGCAACCATGAAACATCATCAAACCACCTCCATGTTTTATTGTTGGTGTTGAAGTGAGTTAGCATACTGTTGGTTTTGAGCAACAAAGCTAAGCACAACTGAACCAGTGTCAAGACAACTGGTACTTATGGGAATCCAGAATAGTCCACTCATGCATTTGGGTGATTCCATTCCTTGAATCCTGATTGGCTGCTTGGTTTCTATGATATTCTGAGGCTTCATAAATAACCTACCATTTTGCTGTAGTCTTCGCAGCAAAACAGTTTCATATTAAGTTACGACTGCTTGCTGCCTTGTCTTACCAATTCGACGGTAATTGGAACTAGTATGATTATTCTACAGTTGGCACTGGTTCTTTAGGAGTAAAGCCTCACCTTTCTTTTGCCAAATCTTCTCTACATCATTATTTCCAAAAAGCTCAGTTTTTATTTCATCACTCTATAGCAGAGTTTTTCAACCGGTGTAATGTGGCACACTAGTGTACCGTGAAGCATCCATGGGTGTGCAGTGAGTGTTGAGGACAGTTGATCATCCTCTTATATTTTTATTCTGTTACTTTAATATTTTTCGTTTTAATTGATTAAAAATATACCTTTGCAAATAAAATTATGTTTTCTTTTACACTTGTAGCATATTTTCACTATTCCTTTTCTTTCAAAATTTAAATGATAAAATAATTATATGTTTATATACTGATAGTGTACCTCGATCAATTTATTGCCCAGCTCACTGTGCCATGAGATGAAAAGCTCTGCTCTATTGTAGTTTCTCCCAAAAAGCACTTTTCTCTGACCAAGAATGTTTTGGCAATATTAAACTCAGCAAAAATGTGACATGGTTTGAGAAGTGGGGTTCATTGAGGTTGGTTTCCATACAACCCATTGCCATACAACACAATATATATAACAATACTTAGATTGAGTAATCATGTTTTAGAAAAGGAGCTTACCTGACTAATAATATCATTTTGTTTTGAGTGATTTCTTATTGTAATCAATTGTTATTGAAGACTCAAAGTAAATTCTTTTAATAAAAATGCTAAAGAAAAAGCAAAGATAGTGAGGCAAGAAAAAATAAGACATGCTCTTCTTCTTCATCCTTCCTTGTTTTCTTCTTCTTCTTCATCCTTCCTTGTTTTCTTCTTCTTCTTCTTTCCTTGTTTTCTTCTTCTTTATTCTTCCTTTCTTGTTTTCTTCTTCTTTATTCTTCCTTGTTTTCTTCTTTATTCTTCCTTGTTTTCTTATTCTTCATCCTTTCTTTCTTCTTCTTCATCCTTCCTTGTTTTCTTCTTCTTTTCTTCTTCTTGTTTCTTCTTCTTCCTTCCTTGTTTCTTCTTCTAATTCTTTCTTTTTTCTTCCACTTCCTTCCTTGTTTTTTTTCATCCTTCCTTATTTTCTTCTTCCTTCTTCCTTGTTTTCTTCTTCTTAATTCTTTCTTTCTTCACTTCCTTCCTTGTTTTCTTCTTCATCCTTCCTTGTTTTCTTCTTCATCATCCTTTCTTTCTTCTTCTTCTTCTTCTTCTTCTTCTTCTTCTTCTTCTTCTTCTTCTTTCTCATCCTTTCTTGTTTTCTTCTTCTTTTTCCTTCCTTTTCTTCTTCTTCTTCATTGCCAACTCCTGTTTGTCTTGTTAGTTATTGATTTGACATATTATATTGCAAACAATACAACAGTAAATAAATATTCGATTTCCTAATGCTTTTCCTATTCTTTCCTGCCTAATAATTCTCAGGATCTTTGAATATTGAATAAAAAAAATAAACAAAATGCCAAGCCAAAACCTAAGAGCATGGCAGTTTGATTAATCCATGATCCCAATGATATAATTGACATATCTTATAAAGGATGTTCATATAAAACCAGGGAGACTCTCAATATCCAAAAAGCAATTGGATTTTGTTGTGCTTGTTATGTTACACAGTCAACAGAAATAAATAACAAGACCAGGTCAAGAGTCAGATATTCTACAATAGATTATTTTGACATTTTTTTCAGAAACCATTTAAAATGATCCTTATAAACTAAATGAACAAGACAAAATCATACAAGGTGTGTGTGTCAGAAAAGTTCCAGACGGATGTCATTCTTCAATGTGAAGGCCATCGTCTACTGCGAGTTCTTGCCTCAAGGCCAGATGATCAGCCAGCATGTCTACAAAGAGATACTGCAGTATTTGCTATGTTCAGTATGCGAGAAGAGGTGAGAGATATGGCAGGACAAGTCATGGGTGCTTCATCATGACAACACACCTGCCCTGCGTATCAGATAGTTCCTGGGCCAGAAGAACATCACTGTGCTGGAGCAACCTCCCTATTTTTTTTTCTTCTTTCCCAATCTCAAGGGTGTCATCAAAGGAACCCGTTTTGAGGATGTGCACGACAGAGCTACAGAGAATCTCAGAAGAATCCTTCCAGGATTCCATTAGACTCCAGGGGGATTACTTTCAAGGGGATAACGTTTGGATCTGAAATAAATTTTTTGTGACACCAGTCCTGGAACTTTTCTGACATACCTCATATATCAGGATTTCTGTACAGAAACACTGGAGTATTATGAAGATACAGAAGAGAATATGGAGAATCTAATTTTCAGCTATGATGGATGCAATAATAAAACTAAAGTGTTTCTATGGTATTAAATATCACTCTGTTGGTGAGGCTTAGAATACACTTACTGTATCCCCTGCAGAGTGGTATGAACCCTCCAAAAAGGGGTGTCCTTGTAGATCATATCTGAAAAACAATTGGAGTGTTTATGCTAGTTATTTACACAGCCTACAGAAATACACAGGGGACACAATGTTAGAATTTTAAAATTATTTTCATTAGCTAGTTAGTGGGGGGGGGGATTAATCATGGTTCTTTCAGACAGTTGACTGGACAAAAAGAATTTTTCTGTTAACCACTAGTTCTATCCCCGCCTCTCCCACGTAAAATGAATTTTCATCCCATAACTTTGACTTTGTTCTTTCCTGGATGTCACACATCTCATTGGATCACTCACAGCCTGTATTTTTCATGTCTGCCCAATTTCTGGTATGGGATATTTTGTTTACCCTACAACTCCTCTGTAATTGTTTATTGATGACATAAGGTCCAAAGTTAGATGTTCTACACCAGATTGTTTTGAACATTTTCAGAAACAGATGGAAATGATTATTGCAAAGTCTTGATGACCAAGACAAAACCATATGTCATTATTTCTGTAAAGAAATGCTAGAGTATCATAAAGATACAGATGATAATATGGAATTGTGATGGTTATAATCATTGTGTTGATCACAGTCTTTTGACTTCAATGTTACAAAGTTTGGATTTTTTTTTCCCTAAAAATTAGACTTTCAAAATTCAAACTCTAAATGAATATTATAATCCTTTGCATTGTGTTATAAATACAATATAATTACTCTTTGCCTCTAACATAATTTATTTATAAAAGGCTAGATTAATTTGACACTTAAAAATATGTAACTTCATCTTGTTTTGAGTCGTTTGATGACAAGCCCAAACAAAATTGGCTAAATTATTAAATAAAAAATTCCTTATAGCCTTTATAAAATGAAAAGTTGGTGAACTGGTCTATTATCAGTATCAGCTGAACAGTGAGGGAGTCTATCCTCTTTTTGCCAGTGCTTGACCAAGGAGATTGTTTTTGTGTCTGATGTGGAGTGCCACACCTACCATCAGCAAACCATGTTCAAACCCTGGATGATATAATTGACATATCTTATTAAAGCGACCACCACCATTACCCTGCCCTGTCACCTGGGGTAGAAAAATACACTTACACTTCTGCAGAGGGGTAAAATCCCACCCCAATGGAGCCGCCTGTTGGCTTTAGGTGGTGACCTGTGATTCTTAAGGATGGAACTTTGGTGGCTGAGCACTCGATGACATACAACACTCCACTTAGGCCCTTACTTAAGCTAGATGGGTGGTCCCTGCTTCCTTGGGACATCTTCTTCTTCAATGTTCTTCCCTATCTATTTTATCCCAGAAAGTTTGCCGCCCTGTTGGCTGGGGTGTTAGAATGCACTGACTGCATCTCTGCAGAGGGGTAAGACTCCCCCAATGGGGCCACCTGTTGGCCATGGGTGGCGATCCGTGATGCTTAACGATAGAACCCATGTGGTTGAGCAATCCATAACTTGCAATACTCTACTTTGGCCCTTTCTTGAGCTAGATGGGCGGTCAGAGAGGCCCCCTCTGATCAATCGGCTGGTCACATCAAGCCCTAGCACCTATATGATTGCCCCAGCCCTATTGCCCTTATGGCAAGCCCCAACCCTTTTTATCATATGGGTGCTAGCAGATGGTGGCTGAGGGTTTATATTTCCTGGGAATAACATTAAACTCTGATGCTGAGATTCCAGTTTTGGAGGTTTGGGGAATATGGAGCACCCTTTCATCATCATTGCTCCCAGGTTCCCTCTGATCCGGAATGGTAGTACCTGTTAGGGTCCTATTTATCGTTTAAATAGAAAAATGTGTTTATAAAAAACATTGAGTATCCATTAAGAATGACTGTTTCAGAACTTTATCGGCATTAAATGACCCACTGAGGTTGATATGCCATAAAACAAAACAAACCAAACCAGAAGGTTTGAATGATTGTTATGCTCAGGCAGACAAGGTATACCTGATTACAGTGTTTCAATACTATAGAGTTTGGTGATAAATAATACCTAATATCTGCTAATAAATAATAATTACTATATAATTGCTAACATAATGAAAATATTATAATCTATGTAATTACTAAAATATAATAATATATATAATTAATATAATTACTATTTATGGGTTTCTACTGAGTTAGCTCAGTCGGTAGAGCGTTTGGCTAGAAATCACAGGATTCCTAGTTCAATACCAGCCCTCACCAACTCAGCTTATGATTAGTACTGGGATCTGTACGCTAAAGTAATGAGATGATGGTAGGTGTGGTTCTGCACCTCAGATGCAAAATAGTCTCCTTCATCTAGTGCTGATTGACTGATACCAACTTTAGGCCAACCCAACGACTTTTATATATATCATGATAAAGATGAGGACAACAGTCTGAAAAATCAAAAATAAGAAGCCTCATCTTAAAAATTCAATATTGACTCCATAAATCAGGAAGTTTACCTATATTGTCATGCCAGATAAGTTTCAAGAAGAAATTGGTAATACAACTCTTAGTGTTATGATTTCATATCAGGAACTTGTCAGACGCAATATGCTAGACTCATTTGTTTTATATTCTACTGGTCAGCATCTGGCTTGACTCTTTCTTCCTTTGACCATCTCCCTAAAACAGTCGGCTTGTTTTGCATGTTACCGAAATTGTTTTTCTTTCTCGTATTGTCCAAAGTCATCTTCTATTAACGTCTTTGCAAGTTATCAGCGCTGGAAGCATAACAATCTCTGCTTTGCATGCTTCTTCACCTGACCCCCTTTTCTCTTTTGCTGACCCCAACAATCTCTGTGTCCAGTCTTCTATCAGCCAGCCCTGTCATTCCGTATTAGTCAGAGATACCAAGTAACAGTATTAAGAGCAAGAGGTAAGAGATTGTATCAATCCTGTTGACCAACTCGTTGCATGACGGACATACTAATGGCCAATGACCAATTCAAATTGCTGTTTACTTTGGAAAATTCTCGGTTCAAGCATATTTATGTTGCTTAATCAGGCGGCAGGGCTGGGTGGGGGGTTATTGTAAGGTTGACAAGGGACAAGCTATCAAGCGAAAAGATAGAACTGGATTATTAAGGCTGACAGATACAAGTGTGATCATCTGACAGTATTAATAAATATCAATTAACACTGAAATTGAATAATTCTATAATATAATAAGTAATAATTGTTTAGATACAATATATATATATTGAATTAATTCCTCAGTGAAATAATGATATTTTACTAGCAAATAAATGAACCCTCTAGGTGCAATTATTTAAGTTTTAATGTAATAGAATATTATATTAAATTAGAAAGACTAATGAAACTAAATAAGAATGCAAATAAAAAGATTTAATAGGAGGTGGGTATAATAAAAAAAATTGAACAACTTAAACTTACTCTTTCATCACTAAATTTTCCTAATTATAACTATTTAGTTAAAACAGGAAGTAAAGAATGAAATTACAGTTATTTCTTCTTGTTAATGGATTTCTTTTAAAATTTGTCACCGAGAATTTTGCTCATATTCATTAAAATAAAACCAAACAATTAGAAATCAACAATAGCACACACATATTTATTAAAATCAATTTTTAACATCAATATGAAAATAAACTTTATTTAATATTATCTGCATTATTTGGACTATTGTCCTCATCTTCATTGTTATCTGTACAACATTTCAGCTGATATGCCCTTCAGCCTTCTTCAGGTATTTCTTGTCGGACTCTGGAACCTTCTTTTTGGACTTGGGAACCTTTTTTTCGACCTCAGGAGTGATCACAGAACTTTGAACCTAACCCTTTATTCAGTCAACCGGGGTATCCTGTTCTCATTCCACTAACCATAGCTGGGGTAGAGATAACTGTCACTTAGAACTGTCTTAACCGAACTCCTTCATCCACTAGGCCATGTGTCCAATTGGACAATCCAGTGTGAATTTTGGGAACTTATAAACCTAATGTCTTGTTTTGGCTAGAATATCTACCTATTCACTTATGGATGATTTTTTACCCACATAGACACAACAGTTGTTTGATTTAATAATGTTTTTATTTTCGGAACTCAGTTGTATTTATTTGAAAATTTATAACAGTTGTTTTGAATTAAAATAAAATGAAAATGCCAAGAAAAAAAAGATATTTTAAAGGGCAGGGGATATTTAAATTTACTTGTAGATAAAAAAAAACCTGGGTGGTGGCTTACTTTTAATGCCTTCAAACCACAAAAAAATAGTAATTAGTGGTTAAAAATGCCTTGAAACTGCTAAAAAATATTCTAAAGAGGTGGGTGGGGGTGTTAAAATATTTATGGTTACTTGTAAAGAAAAAAATTGGGGGGAAAAACGCCTTAAGCGCAGGTTGTTTTTTGAGCAAGCACTGCTTAGCGTTTTTTAGGGCAAGGGGCCAGGACGCATTTATGCCAAGAGCCCCAAATTGTCTAAACAATTTCTAGTGTGTTAATGACACTTATCAGACTTAGAGACAGTAAATTGCAATACTTTTTAACTGATACTTTCTTTTCTTTTTTTTCTTTCACTAAGTATAGATAATAATGACATTACCTTTTCAACAGATTATACAACCTATTTTCATTTTCAAGACTTTTCAAATCTTGATAAGCCCGAACCAAAACAAATACTTCAGAATCTCTTAAAAATATTAGTGACAATAAAAAAAAAGAAAGAAAGAAAGCATATAAGTATTCTGATATTCAGTTAAATATTTATGTGTGACACAATGATATTCATAGGCCTATTAATCTTATCTCTTTTTTTGATGCGGGAAGTTGAAATCTTTTGATAAAAACCCGGATAATAGGCCATAAACTTTATCTCATGAATACAGAATCACAAATATATACGCAAGATTTAGCTGGCACTTTTGAATAAAAGAATATTAATCACATTCTATATTAGGGTCTGTCATGGGTTCAACGTAGATATGAATTGAAAACTATTTGTCTTCTATCAGTTCCAACATATGGACAAGTATAATTTTATATTAGGATTTACTGTGAAGGTGTCTTTGTTTAACCAGAATGAAGGATGCTGGACACACAATTAAAATATCCAGTTATAAGTTGTCTGTTTTTAGTCCCTCAAGGCTCTTATGACAAGCTGACTTTCCTTCTTCCAGAGATAAACTTTCTAGAATAAATTTAGATAGAAAATGCTAAAATCTATCAAAGACATTTCTGTCAATGACGTAAAATAGAAATTATTGAATATATGAATAGATGAAGAGGAAGAAGACAATGGTTTATTTTTACACATTACACAAATATATAAACAATGTCACAAAAAAACAAAATATATAATGTTGGTTGTTGTAGTCATGTGTGGAGGATGATCACCAATTAGGATTATTCTTGTAGTGATAAAAATGTTGTTTTTTTAATTTTTTTTACATAGTTTGAAAGTTGATTATAATTTTTCATTAAATGTATTAAAAATTTCTATTTTGATAAATAATTTGAGTTGGTGAACAGACATATTGGTGAATCATTTTTTACAACTGGTTAAAAGTTAGATACAATAGATTGATTTTAATGGCATATCAACCCATTTGGAGTTCATTCATGCCTAGAGGTTAAGGAATTGTGTACATATTTCAATTTTTTTGTGTAGTTGTTTTGTAATGGTTCATTAACTGTAGATTTTTGTTAGGCCAGGTTTGGAGGGGAAAAGAAAAAAGGATCATATTCTAAAAATAGAAAAAGCCAGATTGACTGACACCAAAATTCAAAACTCCTGCCAACTAATGGACATTCTGATAGTGGGGGAAAGGAAAATTAATCGTAGTAGAAAGCAGAAAGGCAGCGGTTAGCAAACGGACAAGTTCACAAATATCAATCCTCCTTGAACCATGTGAACAAAATCACAAGTAAGTTTTAAAACTAATAAGAATTTGTTAAAAGGAAAATTCATTAACCAAACCTTTGTAACTTGTTCATTTGATACAATTTATAATACACATATAAAGGACAATTTTATTACAACTCAAACTTCTTTGTGATTATTTGTACTGTTTTGCTTATTTTTTTAATGTTACATTTCACATAAAAATGACCTCCAACCAACATACAACAGTTTCTTTGGTGGGTTTTTTTTTGGGGGGGGGGCTGCATGTCATTACTTATAACACAATATCCTCATTAAAATTACACTTCAATTCATTTATAATAAAGAAAAGTACAACATTTTTGGTTTTTACTGATTAAATGATATAATGCAATAATTGATATTGCAGGATCTGTGGATATACCACAGTATAATAATTTAATCATTACAACATTTAATATGTTTACTTAAAAGCTATTGCAAAATAGTTCAGTATAATAATGTTGATTTAACTCTCTTATGTCCAATTAAGAGAAGAGGTGTCCCAAGCACTTTCTATCATGTCCATTGCTCATCTTCAGAGGGATTGTTTTATTTATTTTTTTTTTTTTGTAGTTATTTTTTGTTTTAGTTTATTACACCAAAGAAAATATCATTTATAAAAAAATAAACATTAAAACTTAGTGCTGCACATAATTCATTACATTCTATTTTATGTTTTTATATAGTGCAATTTTTCTTATCCAAAAAATGTAAAAAAAAAAAAATGGGGTTTTGGGGTTGGGGCTGGAATGGATAAATTGCAATTCAATTTATATCTATGGGAAAAAATTGAGGAAATTGAGGTACAAGCAGAACAAATTAAACTTGTAAATCATAATAACATGTAAAAGGTAACAAGATGTTCATATCAAAGACAAAACTCTAACATAAGTAATATATTGAAGTAAGTCAGTTAGACAGTCAACAATTGGTTTGAGCAATGTGACTGGCCAAGCACAACTGTACCAGTGTCAAGACAACTGGTATTTATGGGAATTCAGAACAGTCCACCCATGCATTTGGGTGAGTCCATTCCCTGAGTCCTGATTGGCTGCTTGGTTTGTAGGGTCCTCTGAGGCTCCATAAATCCTGCCACTTTTCAGTGGTCTTTACGGCATCTCAGAATCATATTCAGTTACAACTGTTTGACGTCTTGTCTTGCCAATTCGACGGTAATTGGACTTAGTATTCTATGATATATATATATATATATACTAGCAAAAGTACCCAGTCCATGACCGGACTATATATAAAGATTGGACCATAGATAGGCAAGAGATTCTGAGCTGAATGGCTTAGACTGATATTTTGTTCACTAAAATCAAATAAAACTGCTGGTATAGCTATCATAGAAAGTAGGCACAGAACAATGTTTTATTATCAGCAGCAGCTGGTATATGGACATTTCCGCAAATCAGTTGATTTTGGTTTAATTAATTAATTATATCCCTTAATCAGTAAAAATCAATAACCAAATTTTGCTCGTTTCTTAGTTAGAATGATATTAAGGTGTTTGCAAGATTTCGAATCTGAGTGACCTCCCGTTTCGGAGTTATACGTCAACACGTACATACCAAACTTTCTTTTTATATATATATATATATATATATATATATATATGAGTAGTGTGGACATGAAGTCTGCAGCCCTTAGTAACTGACAGTTTCTCACCTATGCAATTCTCAAACCAAAACCTAATGCTACCTTTATATATATATTTACCAACCCCTCCACATGAGCAGGATACAACACAATCTCAATTTCTTAAGCAGAGTTTAACAGGTTTGAATTCAGAGTTTTTTTTCTCCTAGACTGGTTACCTATCCAAGGTTAAAGAGCCCAGTCTGCCCTACTATTTACCCATAGCTGGAGGGAGAATATATGGATTCATACCTTTCCCAAGGGTATTAGCGCCAGGTGAAATGCAAACAGTCATGTCCAGGATTTGAACTCGGTTCGACAAGTCCATTTTCTACGACTCTAACCAATACAACACACACCTCCATATAAATTTAGATATACCTGCTCTCTCAATAATATTGAGCACTCTTTAATTATAAATATAGGAAACTATATATCAGTATCTTCTCTCTCTCTCTCTCTCTCTCTCTCTCTCTCTATATATATTATATATATATATATATATATATATATATATATATATATCTATTTTTACTTTTGTTATCTCCTTGTGTTTACTATAGCATGTTTTTTTTTAGTATTAACATAATTGTATGGAAAAAAACTGTGAAACATTTAAAGAATTGGTTGGGGGATATCAAAAGTAAATAAAAAATAAAGTGATATATCTGCTCTCTCAATAATATTGAGCACTCTTTACTTATAAATATAGGAAACTATATTATCAATATATATATATATATATATATATATATATATAATATTAATTATGTTTACTTTTGTTATCTCATTGTGTTTACTATTTAGCAAGTTTTTTTTTGTATTAACATAATTGTATGAAAAAACTGGTACCAAGTGACCCCTTAAAAGTAATATATTCTTTAAGAATTTCTTAAATGTGAAACATTTAAAGAATTGGTTGGGGGGATATCAAAAGTAAATAAAGAATAAAGTGTATGTCTGTATTGTCATATCTTCTCCTCAAATCTTTCTCTAAGTTCACACATCATTTGTTTTTCTGCACTATACATCAAACACGCACCACACATTTCAGTTTCTAACTGGAGCAGTGCTTCTGTCTACTTTGCCAATTCCCAAGGTCTTTGTTTGCAAAAGTTCACACATTATTTCTTGACTTGTTTATTTATTTGTTGTTGTTTTTACATTAGACTTAAAATATACAATAACATGTAATAAGTAAACTTTTCATCTATTCAAAAAAAATCCATATTGGTGTTCTGTTCAATTTTCAACCTGTTTAGCTCAGTCGGTAGAGCATCTTCCAATGAACCATGTGGATCCGGGATCGATACCATCCCTCACCAATTCAGTACATAAGTAGCACAGCTTGGATCTGGGCTGTAAAGTGGGCATATTTTATTATAATTGTCCCACATTGAGCTCATGGTAGATAATTGGGATTAGGGAATAGTGAGTTTGAAAAGCAAATAAAATAAAATAAAATAAATACGAACAGAGAATTAAAAGAAAAAACATTAGAATCATTTTGTAAGATTTCTAAGAAAAGGAATGTGTGACCAAATTTATATTTATTAAGAACCAAGATGTTGGCCCGGCTGGCTGTTTATGAAACGGAACATACAATATATAACTCTTCAATATCTCTCTCCACATGCTCACTGAGAAACTAACATTTGTTACAAACCATCCAAGTGAGACGGACAAGACATGCTGGGGGAGAAAGGACAAACTCATAAGTGACGTCCTCCTGTGGAAGCCAGCACATGGACATGCTAATGTGGGCTGACCAGCAACTCTGCATGGATACTGGATGCTACACAGAGGACCTCCCTGAGGCAATGAATGATAGAGAAAGTTGGCGGGAGATTGTCATGGATATCCATCTTAATTATGCAATATGATGATGTTGATTAGTAGTAGTAATAATATTAGTAGTAATCGATAATCTTTTATTCTATTATTCTTTTTTTATTTCAGATTCTATTATTCTATTATTCTATTCAGTGTTTTCTTTGTTTTTTTTTTCTTTCTATTTTTATTCTTTTATTCCTATTCTCTCATTCTCTCATTCTCTTAAACTTTGTTCTTATTCTTTTATTCCTATTCTCTCATTCTCTTAAACTTTATTCTTATTCTTTTATTCCTATTCTCTCATTCTCTTAAACTTTGTTCTTATTCTTTTATTCCCATGTTCTCATTCTCTTAAATGATGCTCTATTTACCAAGACCCAACATTCTGTAAATTGGGAAGCTGATAGTAGATGTAGTGCTCCACCTCAGATGCCAAAACAACCTCTCTGGTTTAGCACTAGTTAAATGGGAATAGACTCCCTCACTGTCTGGCTGATACCAACAATAGGCCACTCTGCCTATTTTTTTCTATATTAGACTTAAAATATACAATAATATGAAATAAGTAAACTTTTCATCTATTCAAAAGATCCATATTGGTGTGTTGTTAATTTTTCAACTAGTTTAGTAGATGTTATAGGTGATATAACCTATGTACATAAATGGAATGCACCGATGACTACTATAAGTAACAGGGACAATTGTGGCTTGGGACGAAGCAACGCGAGTCAGCTCGCAACTGTATGGTCGGATGCAATCTCCACTTTCTTTTCTGTAATTTCTACTCATTTTTGTTCAATACATTTGTATCCATTTTTACCAATCGTTTGTCTTATTTTTGACCCTTAAAAAACTCACAACAGTAGAGTCTGTATATTATCTGCCAAGGAATCACAACATTCCAGATTTTATACCAGCTCTAACCAACTTAGACCCTGAGTAGCGCAGTTTAGATCTGTGCTGTAAAGTGGAGAACTGATGATATATATGACGCACCATCTACCAAGACCCAACATTACATCCATGCAGAGAACTAAGAGGCCGCTGTATTCACGTCTAGCTCAGTGGAGCAGTTAAACCCAACTACACTATACTTTCCCCATAGATTTCAGTCATGTGACATTAAAAACCAATCAGAATATAATGTCCAGGTCAGTCAGGGGTCAAAAGCTACCTGTCAAATCTATGATTATTTTCCATGACTCTTCAGAATTACATGTTTATTTTTTGAATTCTAATATGTTTACACTACATTACAAAATGAATAGGCAACCCTATTTGTTATGTAACATAATTTATGTATCTTTTTTTTATTTTTCAGGTAAGTACCTGCTTCAATGTTGTAAATGATGGATAAGAATATTACATGGAAAATTTATTTTCAGACTTACCATGTGAGTTCAATCCAGTTTTAATTTTTTTCTATCTTGATATTTAATGATGAAATTGTACATTCCTCTTCTTCTAGGGTTTGTTTTAGACTGACTGCTGTTTCTTGTCTCTGGTTCTTTTGGGATTTACAGTAGCTTTTGTCTAACCCTGTCTTATATGTTGTGTTCTATGCTGCCTGTCTCCTCCTTCTTTCTGTTGATTCCATGGCTGGGTTGTAAGTGGCAGGAATGGGAGTCGTCTGTGGGTTGGTAAATACAAATTTTATTTAATTTTATTTAAATACAAAATTTTAAAAAACAAATAAATATTGAAATAGATTTTTCTTTTTTTTTTCTTTTGTTGTTGTTTTTTTTGTTCTTCTTTTGTCCAGTCAATTTTTAAAACTATATTCCAAGTTTTTTGCAATGTATTATTAGCAACAAATGTATTGATCGTGTCAGTTTTAATTGTAATATTAAAAGTCAATAACCTGTGACAAAGTTGAATTTAGAGAAACAAAAATACAACTACAATATATAAACTTGCCAGTCTAATGATATCTCAATATGTTAAATAATATATATGTGTGTTTTTTTTCCATGTCAACAATCACGTTGAGCATTTAACAACATCTGTGTTTTATATTTCACGTTAACAATCACGTTCAGCACTCGTCAACATGATGTTTGAGATTTGACTTTTGAATGACACAATCAATTACATAGCATTCAACTTCATTGCGAAACTGTTTTCAATGGTCATAATTGGATTATAACACTTCCGCAATTACCTCTAATTAATCAATATCTTGATTAATCCATTGTAATTAACCCTGAAGATCCTTTTTGATGAAACTTGAGTAGGTTATTTCTATATACATTTTAATACTATATATATATATGTGTGTGTGTGTGTGTGTGTGTATTTACATGGAATGATAAATTAGCTGTATCTATTATTTTAAGAGCAGTGTAAAATTTGAAAAAGTGAATTAGAAATTGTACTCTGAGACATTAGATCAAATTGTGTGAGTTGACCTTTTGATCATTTTGATAGGCTGCCTGGGATTGAATAATTTCAGCCATGTGATCAAAAATTCTTGAAGCTACCATTCTGGGTCAGAGGAGACCTGGGAATAATGGCAATGAAGGGGTTCTCCACACTCCCCAGAGCTCCAAAACTGGGCCTCACCACTAAATGCGGTTTCATGTTACACCCAGGACACCACATTTTGTGGAAGTTTTATTCCTTATGCCAAGGATATGGACAGCATATTCTAAGCCTCACCAACAGGATAATTTCACTCTTTAAAAAACTTCTCTTTCCTTATTTGCAATTTATCCTTACTCTCTCTCTCTCTCTCTCTCTCTCTCTCTCTCTCTCTCTCTCTTCTCTCTCTCTCTCTCTCTCTCTGTCATACTCTCTCTCTTTCTCTCTCTCTCCTGCTCACTCTCTCTTTCTCTCTCGTTCGCTCTCTCTCCCGCACTCTCTGTCATACTCTCTCTCTCTATCTCCCTCGCACTCTGTCATACTCTCTCTCTTTCTCTCTCGCACTCTGCCATACTCTCTCTCTTTCTCTCCTGTTTAATCTCTCTTTCTCTCTCTCGTTTGCTCTCTTTCTCTCTTGCTCACTCTCTTTCTCTCTTGCTCACTCTCTTTCTCTGTCACACTCTCTCTCTCTCTCACCCTCTCTCTTTCATTTTTTCTCTCTCTCTACTCTATTCTTTTTTCTTTCATGACCCAAGTCCCTACAGTATTTAGTCCCTACATTCACAATGAAAATATAATACTGACAAACATGACATTCACTTCTTGACCATATCTCTTAAGTCTTTTTTGAAAACTCTTTTCAGCTTTTTTGATTCCAGGTCTTTACATTAAAGACATAAATATCCTCTCCTCAGTTTTCTAACAGGCAACACATCTCACCAAGTCCTTTTGCTCTGCCTTCATCTTTATGCTTGGCGTAATGCCGCCCATTATCCACAAATTAATTCTGCTTCTGCAATTAAGTGCCATCAAAAGCTATCAATCTGCATCTCGGTGTCCAGCACACTGACCATTAACCCCGTTGCATCTATCTGGAGTGTGTCAGTGTTCGGTTTTATATCTGCATTCTGATATATACGCATGCATAAGGAAATCACTGGCACGCATCAACAATGCAATGGCTGTTGCTTTTATTTTTTTTTTTTTGTGGTAGGTAATAATTATGTAAATACATGAAAGCGGCAAAGATGAAGTCGGATAGAGCATCTTATTATTCATTGAGAATTTGTACCTAAGCCGTATAATAAAGGCGCACAAAAGCATAGATAAATGAAAGGTTGTAGGGAACTCGTGCCTTTAATACAGGAAATAATGAATATTAACACTCGGAGAAGAAACAGAGACTCAGCCACGCTAGTCTTTGAGGCTACAGCTTAAGAATCCCCCCTTTTTTTGTTGTCATAAAAGAAAATTAAAAACATCACTGCAATTTGTCTCACTTTCTTTCTTATCTTTTACTTCCATGCTATCTAGTGCCAGAAAGTTGCTCAAACAAACTTTTCCTTGTATTATTTGGATTTTTAAGACTATTGTCCTCCTCTTTATTGCTAAATACACAACATCCACAATAAACTCTTCCTAATCAAACCCACTTTGAGAGGCTGGAGACTAACTTTAAGGAAGTCTAGTAAGGAACAAATCATTGTGTCCCAATTACACATTGGTCATACAAGACTAACGCACTCCTATATACTCAAACAAGAACAACAACCACAATGTGGAACATGTCAAACACCTTTGATTGTTAAACACTTATTCATGGAATGCTGGTTTTTTGCTCACATCAGAAACCGTTATTTTAAAGCAAACAATATGAAATATCTGTTTGAAAATGTCAACATGGAGAATATTCTCTCTTTTTTTGGGAAATAAAATTATACCATAGAATATAGACATGAAACAAATCAATACCATACAACATAATCCCCAATAATTCTAACACATTGTTAAAACCAATTACTAAAATGTATAAATATAAATACATATGTATCACTTCCTAACCGTTAGGTATGACATAACCCCAGACAGGTTGATATACCGTTAAAATCAATAAACAAACAATGTGTATCATCACTAGGCAGTTTGTCCCTATTTTATGGCTATATTTATTGAAGACTAGCAGGACCAGTGGATATACCAAAGTATAGTAATTTAATTATTATAATGTTTGATATGGAAGTAGGAAGCGCATGGTGTAATGGTTAAAGTCGTGGGAAATGGACTCGTCGCCCTGAGTTCAAATCCTGGACGTGGTAATTGCATTTCACTTAGCGCTAATACCCTTGGGAAAGGTATGAATCCTACTCTCCCTCCAGCTATGGGTAAATAGTAGGGCAGACTGGGCTCTTTAACCTTGGTTAGGCAACTGGTCTAGGAGAAGGAAAACTCTGAATTCAAACCTGCTGAACTCCGCTTAAGAAATTGACCTTGTGTCACATCCTGCTGGTGCGGAGGGGTTGGTAAATATATATAATGTTTGATATGTTTATTTTAGAGCTATTGCGAAATTGTTCAATATGTAAGAAGTGTAATTGTTATATACCTGTTCAACATATCGGGTATATAATGGAGAGAGAGAGAGAGTAACAGGTGAGGATATGATGATGAGGGGATGAGAGATTTGTTCTTACTTGTTTGATCTTGTCTATTTGTTTCTGACATCTTCTTTGGGATGTTTTTTCGGACCGATTCTACTTCTCTGTGGGCTCTGCTGGTGGTTGATTTCTTCTCTGTTTGGGCTGGGTGTTGTGCATTCTTGATTGTTAATAATAAATCTAGATTTTGTTGTTTTTCTATTTAGTTTTTATTAAAAAAAACTACGCATATTTAGCAGCAACATCTCGATAGAATATTTTCTCTCAATGAACAACTGGTTGCAACTAACTAAAAACCTAATTTTTGTCTCATGCTTCTACTGGCGCATTTTTTAGGGGTTCAAGTGGAAGTCACCCGATGTCAATCATGCCAACGATAATTTTCCACTTAATTCCCTCCGATTTGAATTTTCTAACAAACTCTCATTCAAAATTTATCAAGCTACAGTACTTACATAATTCATAGGCTATTCATGAATTATGTAACAGAATGATCTGAATTCAACTCTCACTTTTTTTTTTCTTTCTTTCCTTCTTTTCATTATGTTCAATTGAAACAGAATAGGATTATCAACCCTATCTCAATATTTCTCCTACTCTTTTTCTTATTATATTTTTTCTGTGTAGCATGCCATTTATCTTCCCTTTCTTTCTTTATAGTTGAAACAGAATGGTCCATTATTTAGCTGAGGTGACAACACTCATAAATTAGAATTAAGCAGATAAGCAACATGAGATAGTCAGGATTTACATTTTTGCATTACATCTTGAATTATTTGGGCAGTTTTATTTTCAACCAAAGGGTGTTGCAAGATGATATCGCCCGTATTAACATGAGTATTAATATATAGATGTTTGAATGGACTACATTCATTTATTCCATCTATTCAAGAGGTTCCAATATGATTTTTTTGCTGTCTCTAGCAAGCAGCATCTATTCTTTATCAATCTTCCCTGTTTCATTCTCATGGCTTCCTTCCTAGATCATCTGCACTGCGGATCAAACTCCCTCTTGATTTCTTCCCAGTTTTTGGACTTTTTAAGTCCAGGGTTAATAAGTCTCACTACCGGAAGTAGTTGTTTCTTACCCAGAACACCTTTTGGGGGAGGTCTTACCCACTTAGATACAGTCAGCATTTTCAAAACCCTGCTGAAAAGGCGTGTGTCACCCAGTGAGAATCGAACTCAAAAGGGTCTACTAGCCTTTCTTGTGAGCCATTATATCACATAAAAAATAAGCATAACTGATATTTAGAAGAATGTATTTACCAAACCCTCCAGACTAGCAGGATGAGACACACAGCCAAGTTAGAAAGGTTTCAATTCAGAGTTTTCCTTCTACTAGACTGGTTTTCATACCAAGGTTAAAGAGCCCAAACTGAACTGCCACTTACCCATAGCTAGAGGTAGAATAGTCAGATGCATACTTCTCACTAGGGTATTAGCCCTATATGAAATGCAAATAGCCTCATCCAGGACTTAAACTCTAGTCGCTGTGTCCATTTCTTACGACGGTATCCATTACACCAAAAACACCTTGAATAAGATTAACAGTAAGCCAAAAATATTGGCGCCCTGTTGGCTGAGACATTAGAATACACCAACTGCACCTCTACAGAGGGGTAAACTCTTAAGTGTCTTAGTTTCAATTACTTCTTTATTCTCCCTTTGTAATGATTCCTTTGTTACAGCCTTACGTTCTATTTATTTTGTAGCATTTGTGTAATGTGGGTAACTTTGCTTCAGGTGACTTTCAGTAAGAAAAAAAAAAACAAAAGGGCTGATGAAGAATTTTTCCCTTCATCATAATTGTAATAAAAAAATTACCCATTAGGCATTTTAGAAAAGAAATACTTAAGTCTTGAAATGAAGCAAAGAGATCTTAGATTTGATTCTGAATAAAAACGGAATGACTTAAAGAGATTTGCACAAAAGAAATCTCTTTACAGTTTGATGGAACTTCTTTTTGTGGGAAAAACAAGATAAGACTGGTAAGCCCAGTTGTAAGAAACCAATAGAAACTTATTTTCAAAGATTAAGGGCATAAAAGTAGAATTGTCTCCCAACATCAATAAATCAGATATGTATACCTCAAGGAAACTTAGGCACTATTCCATCATATGTAAGTTCATCTCATAAACTAATTCAATGATATACGATCCACAGCAACACTACTCTGAGAGAGCATTTTTCCAGGTTGGTTGGTTGGTTGGATTTTACTAGCATGTCAACCCTAGTTGGGGTATTTTATGCTGAAGACATTTTTTATTCAATCTTGTTGGGTATTCAATATTTTTAACTCTTTTTTTTCTTTTAAACACATTTTTAAAACTCATTTTGATCTATCTAACTCAAAGATGGGATCCTAAAAGGTACAACCACTCTGGGTCAGAGTGGACCTGAGAGTAATGACAATGAATGGTTACTCCACATTCCCAGAGCTACAGAATTGGAACTTCACCACTGTATAAGTACAATAGAGGGATCTGCCCCTGTGTCTAGGCTGAACAGGGTGATCTATCCTTGACCAGGATACTGTATAAATACAACCATGGAAGCAGCTATTTGCAATTCGACTCTTGATGTCTGAACCACATCTTTTGTACTTTATAACCACTAGAGGAAGTTTAAAGTTTTTCCAGCTTCTTTTGTTTTTTTTTTTTTTTTGTTTTACTTCAATTCTAATTTTTTGTTCATATTTCCATTTTTTGTTTGATTCTTCCTCACAAAAACATACAATTTTTAAACAGATCTATTTGACTCAATGATAGGATCTGAACTGGTCAGAGTGGACCGGGGAGTAATGGCAATAAAGGAGTATTCCACACTACCCAGATATCCAAAACTAGAGCCTCATCATCAAATGCTGTTTAGTGTCATACTCAGGACACCCCATTTGAGTGTGTGTGTGTGTGTGTGTCACTCTGCAATTCTAAACCTAAAGGATAATCCTTTCTTTATTTCTATTGTTCGTTTGATTTCTTTATCCTTTCTTTTTTCATTCTTTCTTCTTCAATTTTTATCTATTGTTTTTATTTGTTTTTCTTCACTATTCACTGGGACTGATATTCTTATCTTGATTGTTATTATATGTAAACTAGTAGAAAATAAAAGAACACCCTCTGGGCGATGTAAAAAATTTTTGAAACATATTGCCTGAGGGATGGGAGTAAAAAATTCAATGTCAGTGAGTTTTTACCCTAAGTAAGTAAAATCATCAAATTCATTAAAGGATTAAAAAATAAAACAATTTGAAATGTAAACTTTAAATATGTATTAAAATAAAACAAACTATATATAGATATATAATACCAGTCATGTATTTATCAAAACTTGTTTTAAAAAAACAATGAGGACTGTCTAATGTTGCATGTTCAAATTTTGAGTGTATTATATGTTATGACAATTTTGGGTAATGTGATCTAAGCAGTGACGTAATTTTTGTTACAGACAAAAACAGGAAGTGAATCTCCATTATTAATAGATTTACACATTCTCTTTGCATGCAATACAAGGTCTATTTTTGTGTGGAGTTTAACAGGTTTGAATTAAGAGTTTTTTTTTTGCCATACCAAGTTTAAAAAGTTCAATCTGCCCTACTATTTACCCTAGCTGGAGGGAGAATAATTAGATTTATACCTTTCCCAAGGATATTAACACAATGTAAAATGCAAACAGCTTCATCCAGGACTCTCTTTGCTGTATCCATTTTCTATAATAATAGTTACTATAGTCATAACAGTTTAGCTGATGTATCTTCTCATCTTCTTCAGTCCTAATTGGTAACCATCTGCTTAATACTGGCTCCTGAAGAAGGCAAAATGTTTGAAACATAGTGACTATGATAAAACCAAGAGGAGGACACTAGTCCAAATATGTCATTGAATAATAACAATAATTCCACATCTCAGAGATTCAGACATTTCTTTTTTTCTTTAACTTGAATTTTTATGGTTAACCCTATTTTTGTTTCTTGTTCTTTTTTCATTCATTTTTCTATTATTTCTTTCATTATTGACCATTCCATGGTCAGAGATAGACAGACAAAAATCTGTATTCTGCACATACTACCTGTTGTTATTGGGTAACAATAGATGTGCCATTAGGACCACCTCCTGACCAGTCAGAATAGCTACCCCCCTGCAACCATGTGATTTGTGAAAAAAGGTGAATCCTTCTCTCTCTTAGAAGGGTTTTGACATTTTTTGCCATGTCCCTCAGCAGGTAATGCACTTTAGTAAATAAGCAAACTATAAACCAACAGTTAAGAAACTCTTCTTAAATATATATGTGTTGGGTCAATAAAACAGTAATTCTGGGTGGACATAAGTCCAAATAGGGTTATCTTCCCTTGCTGCAGTGTTCGCCAATAGGTGACATTAGTATTTAGCCAGCAACCCGGGAATTCTGATCCCTTCTTTCTTTTCTCTCTGGCTGGCAACAAGTTCACATGGTTTAGGAGCCTGACGCCTCTGCTCCTTAGGTGGGAGGCTTTGCCCCCTCCCCAACCAGATACTAGTAAGTGACATTCCTTATGATGCAATTCTACACCTATTTCCTCTATAAAATGTGTATGTATCTGTTTTGTATTTCTCTGTCTGCTCACAGAAATAAATATTGTTATTATTCTACAGCTTTGTTGGAATATTTTATGTTCACACATGTACCCATGCTGGAAGGTTACTTCAAGCCTTCCAACTTTAATATACAAACTTTTACCTCTTGTATATGTATTTACCAAACTTCTCAACCACACTGCTATCTCTCAACTGAATTTCCCTTATACACTAATTTATCACAGATCTGTTGGGTTACTGGTTAGTCACCAATGATCCGACTATGAAACAGGTAAAAAAAGGGTTACATAGTACTTAATATAACGTTAAGGATCACCTTTGGTCATATCTCTGTATGAGGAAACAACATTTCTCATAATGCTATCTCTCAACTCAATTTTCCCTACATGCTTGTCAGGATTTTTTTTTAGGAGTGGGGGGGGGGTCATATTTCTTTCTCCTTTTAAAAAAAAATTCTTTTAAATGTTTTCATTAACCTTCTCTGACATCTTGATTTCTTTTTTTAAGCTTTATCTTTGATTTCTATTCCTTTCGATTTTTCTCCCAATTTTTTCCTCCCCCCCCCTCCTTTTAATTCTTTTTCATACATTAATCGGTTTCATTTTCCCTTCATTCTGTTGTACATCCTTGAATCATGTCCATCAAATTCTATCCATTTACCTAAAAAGAATCATTTCTATCCTGTTCTTCATTCATAGCCACCCCCACCGACCTTCAACAAAAAAAAAAGGAAAAATTCTAGTCAGTCATTGACTGATGAATCCAAACTAATGCACTGGTTCACCTGATTATAAATACTCGTCTTTCTTTCTTAATCAAAAACTACTGAACCTTCCATCAAGACATGTTGCTATTTATGACATAAACATTTTTGACGAACAAACATATATAAACATCAACTTTAAAGCCTTTAAATCTGCAGGCTCTCAATTACACACCCAGCAACATGAAAAATGTACCTGTATTAAGGCTAATAGAAGTATTCAAAAAAGTTTTTAAATGTACAAATGCAAACCAATTAACATATGTAATCAAAATCACATATAAATGTATTATAGAGATTTATTGCAAAAAGATAATATCATATATCTATATACGAAGACAACTGCATACACTTGTGTATGTACATACATATATATATATATATATATATATAAAATATATATTTGAGATGTATTTTAGTATTTTATGAAAATTCACCACTCGTCTAAATAAAAGAAACTAAAAAAAAACTACAGAGTTTTCTGATATTTATTCCTTAACTAACATATTATGGTAACAACATTAGCATAATATAGTACGTTAATGCTTCACACCTATGCCCAAACCTGGTATATGTATTTCCAACAATGGATACAAATACTAAAATACATCTCAAATATATATACGCACCAGAAGCATACGGAGATGCAAAATCCACAACATATATATATACACACACACACATATATATAAAGACCTATATGAGTCAGACACTATCTACCTAGATTTCACTCGAATGGTTCTTCAGGATAATTCTGACTGAGGGAGGTTGTTACAAATATCTTTTAATATGATATTGGGTATCTGAGGGGGTAAAAATTAGCATAAAAAGTTAAAAATTCAATTCAATTAACGAAAGACTTGGTTTATCTCTTAAAGCTTTATTTTCAGAACCTAGCCCATGATTCCGCCACGGTGGGACTGACCCATCAGAGCAGTGACAATAGCGTCTGCCTCCTCAAATCGGGTTGCATCTAAAACTAATTCCCACACGTCTGTAATGGCGTGTCTTTAAGGGGTCAAGTAAAAAGGTTACTAACTGCCAATGCCTGTTGGGTAACTTTCCACAGGACCCCATTATTCTAAGTCTTACGGACCCTATTCAAAATATTCTAACTACAGGTACGTTCATAAGCTGCTCATAAATTATGTAACACTGACATACCATAAAACCCAACCAAACAGCTTAAGCAACAGAATACAACATTTATTTCTACAGAATAGGGCCAGTTTAGATTAGTTGGTAGAGCGTCTGACTAAGAACCAGAAGGTTCTGGTTTCAATACCAGCCCTCACCAAAGAGTAGCACAGGAATCTCCTTTACTAAGTGAGGAGCTGATGGTAGGTGTGGTGCTCCACCTCAGATGCCAAAAAACAATCTCCTTGGTCTAGTGCTAGTGAGAAGGGGATAGACTCCCTCATTGTCTGGCTGATACTGATACCGACCGATTTATACAGAACTACACAGGGAGAACATAACACCATTGAATAGAACAAGTTTTGAGCATAAAAAAATGTTTAAAAAATGCAATTTTTCCATATAATCACCACTATTGTCTATAAAACTCTGTAAAATTCTAATTACCATAGTTTTTCAACAAAAGAAAATTGAACATTATTATTATTATTATTACTTTTTTTTTCATAACTTTCTTAGATTAAAGATGAAGATTTTTATTCTTTTTCTATCATCTTTTTTTTTTCACTTTTGGATTTTTCTTTTCTTTTTACATATGTCACTTGCAGTTTTTAAATAGAATTATTTTTTCACTCACAGGATCTTTTTTTTTTCTCTCGGTGGAAACACTTGATTCATATTTGTCTTTCACTGCTTTAATCTAAAAGAATAAAAAATAGGAAGAAAAAAAGACATTTTTATAAAACTTTAATTTGCATCTTCCAACTTAGAGAATCATTTTTTTTTTTTTTTTGTTAATTCATTTTGACTTTAGATCAGTTTCATATTTAAGAAGTATTGATATGTAAAATAGAAAATGCGGAGTAGTATAATGTTCTTGGCCAAAGCACGATGCAATTGCAAAAGTATTTGACACATCTGAAGTTCCTCATTCTAATCTAGAAAAAACAAAATAGGTAAACATTTTGTTTTGTATCTCTCTGAATTTTTTACATGAGGCTTGATGATTAGTATTATTTGTGTAGTGAGAGAAGAGACATACCTCGTGCAACACGGTGTGACAGAGCGAGTGGCGGGCGTGAAGACTTGCTGTATTCTCGAAGGAAGAGGGCGAGGCTTTTCCTGGCGTGTAGGACTGACCTAGAGTCGAACCCAGGTCCTTCAGAATGCGAAAAGGTTGTGGACGAGCAGTGCAGAGTAACCTGGATGTAAACAGTCGCGCCATGAGGATTGATGCGTACTTGCAGTGCTGACGAGTGTTGCACGTGCTGCACGGACAATTCAGAGTGAGGAGCACGGATGTGGTGAGGATTGGTGAATATTTAATGACCTGCCCTCCCAGACCACAGGTGAACAACTGCAGTGGCATTTTGTTGTTGAGACGAGCATGATACTGTTGGGAGAGTGTTTAGATTGAAGACTGTCAATTGGAAGAACACTTGCGTCGGACTTGACTGTGACCCCCAGAGATTACTTACGTTCCTGATTAGAAGCTTTTTCAGCTTTTTATACAATGGCACAAATTCGACTTAGCCATGATGTAATAAGGCCATTTACTGGTGAGGGTGATCTGGTGGCATGGCTGAAGAAGGTTCGTTGGACTTGACTGTGACCCCCAGAGATTACTTACGTTCCTGATTAGAATTTGGATTATGCGAACCATTGTCCTCATCTTTATTGTTATCTGTAAAACATTTCAGCTGATGTGTCCTCCGGCCTTCTTCAGGAATTTTTTGTTGGACTCGGCTATGGTTAGCAGAAGAGAATAGGATACCCCCATGGATTGAATAAAGGTTGGGTTCAAAGTTCTGTAATGGCTCCAATTGTGACACAAAGGTTTCCTAGTACAACAAGAAATATCTGAAGAGGCCAGAGGGCACATCAGCTAAAACGTTGTACAGATAACAATAAAGATGAGGACAATAGTCCGAATAATCCAAATAATACTAATTTTGTTTTGTGTAAACACTTATGAAACAACTACACAAAAAATAGATGCAAAAGTACAATGAATGAGATTCCCTAACCTCTGGGCATAAAATAACCCTAGACAAGTTGATATGCCATTATAATCAGACTGTGCTTAGTCTATGGATTAACTATCCTTTTTCTTTTTCATGGGATTTCTCACTTTTCTACAGTCTACTTACTTTCAACTTCAACTCCCTGATTCCAACTTGGCATTTGTGGAAATGAAAAAGTGGATAAAGATGCAAGAAAATCACTACATAGCATAATTGCTGGGTGCACTATCAATTTTGAACAGTTAGTGTAGTTAACAAGGGTCCCATGCATGGTTATGGATCCATATCTTAATAACTTAAGAAATTAAATATGTGAATTCACTAAGAACTGTCTTGTGTTGGTCACTAAAACAAACTAAAAATGCAAGGTATTTTTTCCTACAATGGTTTTTATAGGTCGCCTGATTTTATTCAATTGTTACTTCTGGCTTCTACATACCTTTACAGCCTTGTTAGCCGGAGCTGTAGAATAAACAGACTGTACCTCTACAGAGAAGTAATATCCCTCCTGCCAATAGGGCTAGCTGTTGGCTGTGAGTGGTGACCCATAATGCTTAAGGACAGAATCCTGGTGGCTCAGCAATCCATGACATGCAACACTCCTTTGACCCATACTTGGGGTAGTTGGGCGGTCAGAGAAGCTCCCTCTGATCAATCAGCTAGTCATATCAAGCCCTAGCACCTATATAATTGTCCCGACTGTATTGCTCTTATAGCAAACTCCCAACTCTTTTTAGTATATGTGCTAGAAGGCAGTGGATGAGGGTCTTAGTATCCTGTGTATGATGTTAAACTGCATCTAATGGTGACATCCTAATTGTGGAGCTCTGGAGAGTGCAGAGAACCCCTTCATTGCCATTACTCCCCAGTCCACTCTGATTCAGAGTGGTAGTACCTGTTAAGGTACCATGTATGGGTTAAATAGATAAAAAAATGAATTTAAATCTTTTGTTAATGAGTTAAAAAATTTGAGTACCCAACAATAATGAATCAAACAAACGTCTTCAGCATAAAATAACCCAACAAGGGTTGACATGCTGTAAAATCTAACCAACCAACCATACCTTCATGATTCTACTTTTTACACCCAGAGTCACTAGCCAGACTTTTTGTAGCATGTAATGCCCCTACATCTAGCCAGCACAACACTATCAAACAGTTTTCTCCATTGTTATGTCAAAATATGCCCTGGGGCATCTTATTTTGACAATCCGTATTATATCAATTCAAAGATTCTCTGAGTTGATCCACTGTCTGTGTTCATCTTTCATTACTGATGATTCACATTATCAGTAGGTTACTGTTCAGGTCACAAAATAAAATATCCACTTTGCAACCTTTCTTGTTGGTTGGGTTGGTTGGATGGATTTTACAGCATGTCAACCCTTGCTGGGTTATTTTATGCCAAAGACAATTTGTTTTTATTTATTAGATCTGAGGCATGTTTTGTGTAACACTTATTTTCATAATAAATGGAATCAGCAACCTGAGTTCAAATCCTGAACAAGGCTGTTCGCATTTCACTCATTGATATTACTATTGGGAAAGGCAAGCATCTATCTGTGGTGAGGACCCCCTGTGGCATAGTGGATAATGTACAGGACTACAACATTGTAATGAGTTTGAATTATATTCATGCTTTTATGTTCCTTTTTGAATTATTACCCTTGGGAAAGGTATGAACCACCATATCCCACTATATGTTAAATAGTACCACTACTGTTCTTCTACAAGGATGGATTTCGCATTAGATAACCCATGATGGTTGATATACCATTGAACAAAGAAATCAAATCCATCTATTCTTCCAGCTATCAGTAAATAGTAGGGCAGACTGGGTTTTTTAGACTTGATAAGTCAACCATTCTCGGAGAAGGAAAATCTCTTAATTCAAACCAGCTTTACTCCACTTAAAAATTGACATTGTGTCACATCCTTCCTGTGATGGAGGGTTGGGTAAATACACACACACATACATATTCCTCTTTTTCCATCTATTTTCTTCTTTTTTTTATCCATCTTCCTTTTTCATTTCCACAATATAAAATATCAAATTTCCGATTTTCACATCCCCTGTAAATTTGATCCTTTTTAGGCAAACATTATTTGTTTCTGGTTTTATGTCAGGATATAACAACTGGTTTTCCCCCTCAGCTGATTGACTGGATGAAGATGATGGGTAGAAAACCGGTGGGATGAAAAATAAGACCTGTCAAAGGGTGGATGAATCACCTTGTTTGGGTCAGAAAATGCCAATCAAAAATGTTGATTTTTAGATTGTTGCAATAAGATGAAGAATCTTATTGACATTGAGTGTAAGAAAGTCTTATTGAGAGGTATGAAGGAATATTATCTAATCTTCAATGAGAAAGAAATATACAAAACATCTTTAACCATATTGACTGCAGGTAAAATGCATATCTCTTTCAAGAAAATACATCAATCATTGCTGAGAAATTGGCATATGGAATTTTAATTTTGTTATTAATGTCTTTTTGGGATATATATATATATATACACACACACACACACACACACAATACAAGGGGTGTCAAAAGTATAAAACATCTTGATATTTTTTTCACTCACCTTATATATATTGTTGAACTGCACAGCCAATTTCTGTTGCAAATTTTGTTCATGGTCCTTTTGAGTTGCTGGATTGATGTGACTATATCAGGCGAAAATTGGCTGATGTATTTGCCATAGATTATTATTTCCAGAGTACTTTCCACCCTGTTATGGGCCATCTTCAGGGGTAGTGCAAGACAATACAACATTGGTTTATTCCATTAAGCTTGTATTCTATTTTCACATCAATCCGGCAACTCAAAAGGACCAAGAACAAAATTTGCAGACAGAAAATTTGCTTAGTTCAACAAAATATGTCTCAAGGAAGAAACGCTGCCTAACTATATATATATATATATATATATATATAATATAATAAAATAAATATATAAAGGTTTTACATATCTATTTATTAGGTGACAAAGGAACATTCACGACCATATTGGTTTCATGCGAGGCAATCATCAAGTGAAGATGTTTCAAATGTACTCTACCAATAATACTGCCTTTGGTACGCCATTCCAGCAAAAGCTGAAACAGTGACCATCTCACACTATATATATATATATATATATATATATATACAAAAGTTAGGGTAGCACGGACATGAAATCACTTAATTATGAATGCTCTGTCCATGATATTGAGCACTATTTTCTTATCAGTATAGCATACTGTATAATCAATATTAATACTCATGTCCTCATAATATCTCATATATATATATATATATATATATAGAAAATAAAAATATATTTCAATGTGTGTGTGTGTGTGTATATATATATATATAATATATATAAATCATGCTAAACAAGTTTATTTCATATATAGGGAAAGTGCCTAATACTAGCCAGTAGAGCAGGATAAACCCTAGAAATAAAATTTAAAATAATGTTTGCTCACTTCCTCATAACACAAACTGCATTATAAATATTAAATAATATTATATATACGAATAATGCTATTCATATTTTTTCTTTTCTTTTGTAGTTGAAGGATACCATATATATATATATATATATATATATATATATATAATATGTGTGTATAAATCTGTTCGGATAGGGAAGACAAAGTCAGTAGCACTTGATAATTGTCAGTTACTTACCTTATGGGATTTTCAAATCAAACTTGGTTAGAAAATTGCATAGACGAGAAACTGAGTGTTACCAAGTGCCATTGACTTTATGTCTTCATTACCATAACTTATGGTCTATCAATTATACTGAACACACTTTATTTACAACAAGTTGTAGTGTACATTTAGTATTTATAATAAATTAGAAGTGGCCACCCGGCATCGCTTAGGTAGAAGTTAGTTTTGCATATCCATTATTACTGACTCATTAGTTGGATCCTCGCAGGATGCCCTTTTAAAATCCCTACATAAAAAAGACCTTGTGTTGATTTGGCCTGGCAGGGTGTCGGAAAAAATGCAGACAAAGAAAAATCAGTGTCTTCTATTTAAAATATCAAATGCAAAAAATCATGTAATTACTATTTAAATTTAAATTTCGAATTATGATCACGAATATAAATCAAATCTTTATTATTTTGGCTCAAAAAGCAAGATCTGCTGATAGTGAATGTGTATATGTATTTACTTTGTTAATTGTTTTATTTTAGTCGTTTCCTCGACATACATGCATACACACAACTGCCCTTTTTATGTGTATAGATTATTGATGTAATGAATATGTAAATACCTTGGTACTATAATCTGATTGGACAGTGTCATCTATAAATATTCGACACTGTGGTAGTACAATTAGATTATAGTAAACTATATTCATAATATGTTAAGTTGTATCATATATGAATTTTTCACTTTTCTATCAATTACACCCTACATAGAAACCTTTTGAAGGTATTTCTATCCAGTCTATTGCTTTAAAGACTGTTTTTTAGATAGGGCCGGTTTAGCTCAATCGGTAGAGTGTCTGACTAGGAACCATAAGGTTCCTGATTTGATACCAGTCCTCACCAACTTAGTGTGTAAGAAGCTGATATTAGATGTGACACTCCACCTTAGATGCAAAAACAATCTCCTTGGTCTAGCACTAGTGACAAGGGGGTAGACTCCCTCGCTGTCTGGCGGATACCGACTTTAGGCAACCCCAACAACTTACATGAGTAAGTAAAGTAAAGTCATTGGGGCGGCCTAATGTTGGTATCAGCCAATCAGCAAAGGAGTCTATCCTCTTTTCACTAGCACTAGTCCAGGAGATTGTTTTTGTCTGAGGTGGAGCGCCACTTCTGCCATCAGCTCCTTACTTTACCACCCAGATCCCTGTGCTACTCATACGCTGAGTTGACGAGGGCAGGTATCGAACTAGGAACCTTCTGGTTTCTAGCCAAACGCTCTACCGACAGAGCTAACTCGGCCCTATTACATAATGTAATTTAAATTTTATGCTTTTTATAAATTTCTTTTTTGTCCCACTTGTAAGTTTGTTTAGTATGTACTCTTGACTGATGATCATGAAAATATAAAACATAAAGTTAAAGTAGTGAAAACATAAATTCAATGGCACTTGGTAACTGTCAGTTTGCTGTTTAAAAAATCTCATGATTTCCAATCAAAGTCTTTTTGAAAATTGGATAGGCAAGAAAATGACAGTTACCAAGCACAGTTGACTTTTGTTTGAAAAACACATTGGTGAGAAACTGACTATAACCAAGCACCATTGAGTTTATGTCTTTGCTACCCTAACTTAGATATATGCTCTACCAGTGACTTATAAATGTAGTAAATTATATTATTTATTATATATATATATATATATATATATATATATATATATATATATATAGTTTCATATTTTCAGGTATATAAGGCAATATTACATATAAATGGGGAAACTATATATATATATATATATATAGTTTAGCATTTTTATAATCATCAGGCTGTACTACTACCCCACATATATTTATATATACAAGGTGTGTCAATAAGTATCAAGAATTTTTGTACTTTTTAACACACCTTATATTCTGAAAAAAACAAAAAAAACATTCCATTCATTTAATTTTTTTCAGAATACAAGGTGTGTCAAAAAAAAGTACCAAGTTTAAAGTTGTATTTACCAAGATAGAAATGAAGAATGAATGGAACATTTTTTTTTTCAGAATATAAGGTGTATCAAAAAGTACAAAATATCTCAATACTTTTTTGACACACCTTATATATATATATATATATATATATATATATATCCCAAAAAGACATTAATAACAAAATTAAAATTCCATATGCCAATTTCTCAGCAATGATTGATGTATTTTCTTGAAAGAGATATGCATTTTACCTGCAGTCAATATGGTTAAAGATGTTTTGTATATTTCTTTCTCATTGAAGATTAGATAATATTCCTTCATACCTCTCAATAAGACTTTCTTACACTCAATCTCAATAAGATTCTTCATCTTATTGCAACAATCTAAAAATCAACATTTTTGATTGGCATTTTCTGAATTCCAAGAACAGCTCTTTCTACTCGGAAAACTTGTCATGATATTGGAAGCATTTTGCTGCCTAAAGAAAATAACTTTTCTTTGAGTATTCCCTCAAGATTAACAATCTGACAGCAAAGCCCTAAGGAATCTTTTGCTAAAATACTGACTGTCAAATATCTTCAGACTCTTTTAAAAGTTGTAATATTCCAATATGATTATTCTGGTATAACCAATTTTACAAATGTTATATTTGATACTAACTGGCTATTGAGAGGTGTGTAACTATATGAATTTATTCCAAATTTGAATTTGAGTCGCTTTAAAACTGTAAATTTTCTAAATAAATTCTATTTGGAAATGATAAATAAACCAACTTTTATTTCCTGGTTTTTAAAAACCAAAACAAAAAATTCAATTTCTCATTTTATTCTTTTTTTCATTAAAATTTTCTCATTTTATTCCTTATTCTTTCATTAAAATTTTCTTATTTATCATTTTTTGATAAAAATATTATCAGTGATAAAAAGATTATAATTATTATTATTATATGGTAAAATATTATAATTATACAATTAATTAATAACTTAATGAATTTGAGTCGCTTTAAAACTGATAATTTTTCTAAATAAATTCTATTTGGAAATGATAAATAAACCAACTTTTATTTCCTTTTGTTTTTTTAAACCAAAACAAAAATTCAATTTTTCTCAAAAATACAATTGTTCTCATTTTATTCTTTTTTTTCATTAAAATTTTCTCATTTTCTTCCTTATTCTTTCATTAAAATTTTCTTATTTTATTTTAATATTTTTTAATAAAAATATTATCAATGGTAAAAAGATTATAATTATTATTATTATATGGTAAAATATTATAAGTATACAATTAATTAACTATTTCAATGTTTCATAGCACTTTTTAAATTGCACCTTTTAAAAATGTGTTTTTAATCATTTTTCTCACAGTTATATGATATCAAATATTCCTATTGTTGTGTACTGAATATATGTAGAAATATGTTGCATAATATAGTTCCTTATTTTCCTCTCTCGTTGTTTTCTATGCTGTCTCTGCTATTCTGAGCATCTCTCTTTTTTACAATCTTCCTTCTTGGGATTTCTTGTCAGTGCTTCTTGTTGCTTTTAATAATGAACACAAGACTCGATGGTGTTTTTTTCCATATCTTTATTTAATTCAACCCAAGTAAGAACAATCACACGTGGAGAAATGGCTTTCGGATGGCAGCTATAATTTGCATCTCTCCCATTCAAACATCCTGCCAAAACTAAACTTTCTATCAATCTTTCCTATTCTCACGGTTGGCTCTCTGGCCAATGAGACCCAAGGTCAGTAAAAGGTTAAGTCCTGTCTGTCACTTATACTTATGTTTTTTTTTTTCATGGCTCAGAATTACCATTATTTTCAATTTCCCCACTACCTTACTTAATTTATAGCCAACCTGTGTAAAACTAATAAATACTGTAAGAAAATCTGATATCAAAATGACTTGATTCAGTATTAATTTTTATATGCCATAAAAAAACAAAATAACCTAATCTATCTAATAGAAATAATTTGCCCACACTTGTAGGATTTCAAGTAGTCCTGTCAAATACTAATAATCTATAGATTATTGATTAAAGTAAATATTTCTATTTAATTTAATATTTTGTTTGCTCAGAGTCATATATTTCAAGTATTTCTATCTAATACAAAGAAGGGGTGTCCCTGTGTGCTAGGGGCTAATGTGCTAGACTGCAGTTTATTGTAAATGTTACACTCTAATAACTATTTCAATATTTCATTGAATTTTTTTATTTGCACTTGAAAAAATCTGTCTTTAATCATTTTTACATGCAACACCATGTAGATTTCTGTATTAGGCAATCATTATTCAGCTGTATTGCAAGTAGAATCTTATCTGAGCATCACTGTTGGTTGGTGGTTTATATACAGATTTAGGTTGTCCCACTATGTGATTTGGCCAAGCTCATTCTCTGTATTCTGAGTGGCTGCTGGTTTTCAGTGTTGAAACTTTGATCCACATTCTGGAAGTTAGTACAGGGTCTGTATTTGATTACAGCCTGTTTCCTTTTGTCTGGTTACAGCTTCCCTGTGAAGGTGAGCATGATATGTTTGTTCTGCAGTTATATGATAGCAAGTATTCTTATCTATTAGATATAATTAGCACTTAGTTGTATAGTTTCAAGTAGTCCTATATAATACTAATAATTTATACGTCTGAATTTTTGAGAAGATTATTTCTATTATTTGGATTTTTCAGATTATTGTCCTCATCTTTATTGTTATATACACAACATGTCAGCTGATGTGCCCTTTGGCTTTCTTCAGGTGTTTCTTGTAGAACTCAGGAACTTTCTTGTTTAATTCAGGAGTCTTCATGCCATAATTGTGAACAAAGTTCCCAAGTTCGACATGAAACATTTGAAGGTCAGAGGTTTCATCAGATAAAACATGGTGTATATAATAATAAAGATGAGGACAACAGTATAAAAAATCCAAATAATACTAATATATATGATTATATGGTTTTTTACCATGAAAAGGAAGTTGAAGACATGGCAGAAAAAAGCTTTCTGTTCACCCCACTATGCATGGATCTTCAAAAGTGATCAGGGGGGCAAGGAAAAGTTGGGATTTCGGTTTGTCTTTGCCATATGACTGTTGAGAGGAACACTTCCAGTTGAGTTATTAAATGGAGTTCCGACAGGTTACTGTTGACTTTTCTGGTTATAAGGTGTGTCTTAGATGCCTACTCTTATTTATAGACTCAGCAATAATCATGTGACCAACCTATTGGCAGTGCTCTGCTGCTGATATTATTATTTATACTGGCTTTTCTGGTCATACTATCATTACTACTTGGATCTTCTTGGACGACGGAACGTAGGATTGTATCACGGGACTTATTCACTTGCCAAAGGATTCTATAACTCAGGACTTACTTACTTATTTACTTTAAGTTCTTTTCAACTGGCCAAGGATGGCGGCCAGATACTTAACAGTTACAACAACATCATGGTAGAGAGCAGTTGATCAGCACAGGTGTTTCAGTAAAGTCATCTTGAATATTCTGTGGGATTTACTCCAACCCTCCTATTCTCATATTTATATATTTGTGACACATTCTACCCATGGTGAACATGTTGGGTAAATGATGGTTACCAAGACTCACTCTTTTTAAATATCCCAATTTATTTTTAATTATTTATTATTTTTTTTAATAATTGGTTCGATGCACATCAGCGTTAAACTAAAAATATCAGCTGATTCTTTTACCAGCTGATTTCTGACCTTAGTAATGTGTAAACAACAATTATTTTCGAATGCTCGCATTCTTTAGTATCTTCCATTGGTAAACAACACGTTGACACTCGGATTGTTTTAATTCCAGAAAATATTTCTCTCACATTTTTTTTTTTCTTTGTTTCGAATCTAAACCCCAAATGATATACTGAGAATTAATTTCTTAGCCCAATTCACTTGCTGATGTTGCAATATGACCCTTGTGAGCTAGAACTGCTAATGGAAGGAGGAGGAATAAATAACAAAGGCTTAAAAAAATAGTGATGACCCAAAAGAGGAGAGCGATGGTTTTGACCGTAGCGTGACCCGAACGAAGAATTGAGGGGCAAGCGGAAGTCGGGTGTTGACCGGAAGTCGGGTGTTGACGGAAGTCACGTGGTGACGTGGGGAAGGAAGAAAGGGTTCGTCCTCTTTTTGCCGGTGGAGGTCCTAGTGTACAGACCTGATTAGAGCCCAGGAATTTAGTAGTGTTCTCTCTCTCTTGTTCTCTCTGCCTCCCCTCCTCCCTGGTAGAAGCCACTAGACGAGCACGTTAATAAAGGCTGGGAGTTGTGACGACATGTTTCTCGTGTTATGATTTTTTATCGGAGTTTTAGTACCAAGAAAGAAAGAAAAGAGGACTACGGTGCATGTATCGTTTTAGTACCGTGAGTATTGCAACGTAACATATATCGTTTTGGTGCCCGTTGACCTCGGAGTTCAAAACACGGACTCATAAGGAACCAGTTTACCACGACGCAACGAGGGGATACGAAAAAAAAAAAGACATCGGCCGTAATTGTAACAGAAACTAACGTAAACGAAAGAAAGAGCGAGTCAAACAAACAAAGAAAAGGACCACGTGTGACGAAAAAAAAAGGGGAGTGACCTGTTGAGAAACGAGAGAGAAAAAAAACAAAAAAAACGAAAAAAAAAACAGGAGAAGTAAAAGAAAAAAGAAAGAAAAACAACAACAGCGAGCATTTGAAGAGAAAAAAGGGCTTAAAAAAGAAAAACAAAGAAAAAGACCCACCTTGAAAAAAGAAAAGGGAGCAACCTTTTAAAATCTTATTAAAGGAGATGAACGACAACAACGAGTCAACAAACAATTGAGAATTTAAAAGAAAGGACCCACGTGTGAAGAAAACAAAAAGATTTAAAGAAGAAGAAAAAGACTTATAAAAGAAGGAGGAGAAACCCACGTGGAGAAAAAAAAATATACGTCCACGTGTGAATTTAAAAAAAGAAGAAAAGACGGAATTAATGAACATTACAAAAGAAAAAAAAGAACTTTTTTTTTTAAAAAAGGAAAAATATACGTAGAAGTGACAAGGTAGGTGATATATTTTTTTTCCTCTTGTTCTGCAAGTTGTGTAATTTTTTCTCTTCACTGGTTATTAAAATCATTCGTATTAGTGTAAGTTTTTCTATTGTCTGGTGACTGAAATTGTTTATGCGAAATGGAGTCTCAGACCATTAAAGAGTTCTTACAGAATCTCACCGCAGGCTTGGTTGATGCATTAAATTCTGTAACGAGTGCCTTAAAAAGCGTTGAAAAGGGGTTGGATAGGGCCTATCAAAGAACTCTTTTAGATGATAGATTAAGAATGAGTAAAAATAGGAAAAAATTTAACAAGCAGAGTAGAAACGTACCTACAGTGAGGAATTGCAATGTGCATCCTCAGATAGGCAATAGAGACCAGACTGGACGTTGTTGGGGGTGTAATAGCAAGTATCACCTCATTAGAAATTGTCCCGTAAAAATTAATAAAAAGTGGATGGCACCTACCCCTAAAAGCACATCCGAACAAATTAAAAACAGAGACAAGCATGGGATAGCCCTCAAAAATCAGCACACGCTTTGTCTAAGATGAATGGCAAAACTAAGGAGGGCACACAAGTCCATTCTACGTCCTCGGAACATATCTCAGAAAATAAGGATAAATATACAGCTATTAAGAGAGAAAAGTCCGATAAGGATACTAATACTTCACATAGTGATGTGGATACCGAGGGTACAAATCACACGGGTGAAGGTGATAGGAACAATGAACAACTATGTCCCAATAGAAAAAAGAAAAAGAAAGAGAAATTGAACAGACAGGTGGACGTTAATAATGATAAAAATAATTTTGGAGAAATGGCTAAAATAGAAAACCACAAAATAACTCCAACAGTGAATAGCATCACGAAAGATTCCCCTAAAACAATAAGGCCTAAAGTAAATACCACACCGGCAGATAGTGACTACGAAGAAATAAAAGAATATGTTCCCCTAATGGAAAGAAAAATAGCTATGCTTAGAGTTGCAATGAAAGAAAGTATTGAAAACGCTGGGAGTACAAATGATTATGGTAGTAGCAGCGATCTCACCGGGTCAACCAGTGCTGCCACAAAGGAAACATGATACCCCACCAGACAGCGACTATGAAGATAGCTTTAAAGGCCTGTGGTTCAAGTGTTTGTTCACACAGCAGATACCTTCCAGAAAAACCTAGTTTTGGCGCTCGAAAATAAATTAGAGATAGATGAATGAAAAAAAAAGAAAAGAAAAAGGATGAGAAAAATGAGTAAATGAAAATACGAATTACACGGAATATGAGATGGAATAATGACGAAAAAAAAAAAGATAAATAAATGAAAAACTGAAAGGGATTAAAATGAATAGATACAAAAGAAAAGGAATAATAGAGAAAAGAATTATTGACCAGCTGAAGAAGGCGACGATAACGCCGTTGCTTGAAAAAAAAAAAAAGCTATAAATCAGTATAGGTCTGCAATTGATAAGAATGAAAATAAATGAGTAATTTTTTTTTTAAATTCAAATTGGGGAGAGTATTTCCAAAAAAAAAAAAAAAAAAAAAAAAAAAAGAGCAAGAAGAAAAATGAACAAATAAGTAAGGAAGGTCAGAGCACAATTGTGGAACAAAGAGGAGAATCACCTGCATTAATGATTTTGTAAATGTTCTTTTCACTTTATATATGTATGTGTTTTTGTATTATTGTAAAATTGAATGCTCGTGTGGCTCTATCGGAGAGAGGAAGGTCTATATCGGATAGAAGTGAAAAAAAAATCTAATGAATAATTACGCATATTCCTGAAAAAAAAAGAGATACTTTTGAAAATTTTTACGGGTAAAAATTTTTAGAATGATGGTAAGGGAGGAGTGTTGCAATATGACCCTTGTGAGCTAGAACTGCTAATGGAAGGAGGAGGAATAAATAACAAAGGCTTAAAAAAATAGTGATGACCCAAAAGAGGAGAGCGATGGTTTTGACCGTAGCGTGACCCGAACGAAGAATTGAGGGGCAAGCGGAATCGGGAAGTCGGGTGTTGACCGGAAGTCACGTGGTGACGTGGGGGAAGGAAGAAAGGGTTCGTCCTCTTTTTGCCGGTGGAGGTCCTAGTGTACAGACCTGATTAGAGCCAGGAATTTAGTAGTGTTCTCTCTCTCTCGTTCTCTGCTCCCCTCCTCCCTGGTAGAAGCCACTAGACGAGCACGTTAATAAAGGCTGGGAGTTGTGACGACATGTTTCTCGTGTTATGATTTTTATCGGGTTTTTAGTACCAAGAAAGAAAGAGGACTACGGTGCATGTATCGTTTGTACGTGAGTATTGCAACGTAACACTGATCATATGGGAGTGTACATAGAACACAAAAACTACATCTTGTTTTTGAGTCTGAAGACACAGTTGGGGAGGAGGGAAAATTGGTCTCTTTAACCTTGGTTAAGCAATTTAGGGTTGTGAAGGGATCATAAAGCACATTATTTTAAACTAAACAAAAAATGATGAAAATGTCCTAAACCTACCTTTATGGTCAAATGTAAGTATTATACATCTATATAATTCTCATATAAATTGAAATAAAATTAAAAGTAAATTTTCACAATAATATAGCTTCTGTCCTCTCTGTGTTCGCATATACTTCAAATGCAATTTAGTGAAATAGATCACTAAGTAGGCCTAAGCCTATTCTAGTAGTGACCACTCCAAGTGGAGATTTAAGAAGTTTGAATTCAGAGTTTTCCTTCTCCTAGACTTGTTGCCTAACCAAGGTTAAAGAGCCCAGTCTGCCCTATTATATACCCATAGCTGGAGGGAGAATAGTTGGATTCATACCTTTCCCAAGGGTATTAGCACTATGTGAACTGTGGCTTCGTATAGTGCTAATACCCTTGGGAAAGGTATGGATCCAACTATTCTCCCTCCAGCTTATGGGTATATAGTAGGGTAGACTGGGCTCTTTAGCCTTGGTTAGGTTATTTAGGGTTGTGAAGGTATCATAAAACATGTTATTTTAAACTAAACAAAAAAATGAAAAAAATATCCTGAACCTACTTTTATGGTTGAATGTAAGTATTATATATCTATATTATTCTCATATAAATTGAAATAAGATTAAAAGTAAATTTTCACAAGAATATAGCTTCTCTCCTCTCTGTGTTCACATAAACTTCACCAGATTTAATTTTCTTGGAAAGAAAGAGCCACACACTTCACAGGCATGTGGCATCTCTCCTGTGTGTGTTCACATATAATGCACCAAACTAGATTTTTGTGAAGAGGAAAATCCACACTTTTATACATTTGTATATTTTCACAAAAAATTGACATCAGAAAGGAAAGAATCAGACATTTCACAAAAATATGATTAAAAAGCATATTTACATGTGTATGAAGGGTTTGTTTCCATTTAGCTTGGTCGATCTATAATTAACCCCTGACCCTTTGTAAGATGTCTACAAAATCCTGAGGATGAAAAGAGGTAGTTATTTTGTTATTAATAGCTGGATTAGTAAAATAAGGAAGTGTTTTTATACAAACATTATAAAAATATATAATACCAAATTTAAAGAGCTTCAATACAGTAGAGTTTGGTAATAAACTATAGCTAATAATATCCATTTTGATTATATAATGTTCCACCAAAAACATCCTGGTATCTTTGGTTTAGAAGATGATTAACTTTTTATGGAAAAATTGTTTTTTACTTATTCATAGGTGACAATGTATATATATATATATATATATATATATATATATAGTCACATTTTATATACAAGTAGATATACATACATACATAGCATTTTATATATGAGAATTAACTTTATATATAAAATATATCAATTTGTTCATTATTATTATATAGTCACATTTTATATACAAGTAGATAGATATACATAGATATACATTATATATGAGAATTATCTTCTTTATATCAGTATGTCTTATCCTTGCACTTAACAAGTTTCTTCCTTACTGTTTCTATAGGTTTATATATATATATATATATATATATATATATATATATATATCTTAAAACATTTAGTATCACAAAACCTTATTCTTTTTCTTTGTTGCTCCAGGATACTAGACATAAATATCAACTCTGTATTAAGTACTTTTATATGCAAAGCCAATTCTTGTAACAAAATTTATAGATCATTACAAAATAAATCTAAAAAAAATCATAAAAATAAAAAAAAAACAACATAAACACTAGGTTTTGCTGAATATTATCTTGCTGACTGTAGGCAGCTTTCATTTCTCTGTCTTTATCTCAAATTATATTAATATTATAAATGTAAAAAAGGTCATTTTTCAGACAATATAAGCCATAAATATTACTGTTCTCTGTTATTTCTTATCATCATTTTTAACATAACAAAAAAATCCCGATATTAAAAAAAAAAATAAAATAAAATAAAAATTTTTTTCATAAGATCAGACCACCAACCCTAAGGTAAGTTTGTAAGAATCAGATGCACGCTTACGCTAGCATAAGTACACAAATACCATTCTTCACCGTTGATATATTGACTATGTTATGAAAATATCGAACAGAATTAAACTATAGATTTAGGAGTTTTCCATCCAACGACTGAACAATCATGTTGTAATCTCATTCAAAGTCAAAGATACTAGGGTGAGTCAAAAGTTTTGCAATGTTTTTCTTCCAAGAAAACGCAAAGAGAAAAAAGCTAAGTTACCCCCCTAATATCATAGAAGCAATGCAATACTCACTATTGCAGTGAGATTCCAATTACCATCAAATTGGCTGACAAGGAAACAAGCTGTAACTCAATACAGTCCTTACATTGCTGGGAGCATAATACAGAATGATGGATATTTATAGATCAAAGTTTTTACACTGAAAACCAGTAACCAATCAGAGTCCAGGGAATGAGCTTGGTCAAAGTACATAGTGGAAAAATCCAAACCTCTATTTAAACACTGAAGGTCAAATTAGATTCAACTTGCAATACACATGAATACTGATTGCTGACACAAAATTCTACAAAACCTAAATGGGAACTACATCAGGGTGCTGTCTTGAACAAATCTTGTAAGCAGTACCCCAGTGTATGGCCACTTACCCTCTATCACACAAAACATCCATTAGACAAACAAGACATGCTGGATGCTCCTGGAGAAATACGGACAAACTCATCAGTGACATTTTTTCTGGACACCTACACATGGATGCACCATCAAGCAAAATCCTATGTGCAGAGGACCTTCTATGATTTGCAATCATTGATGAACATCCTGCAATACTGAGGAGCACCAAGGAAAAACCAAAGGATCAAACTTTTTTCATGGATAATTGAAAAAATAATGAGGGGAGGGCATATTATTTTTGTGTTCTATACTTACTAGCCAAAATGAAAGCTTCGAGAAAAAGATGTAAAACAAAATTTATCTTTCCATGTTATATTCATAGATGAGTGGCGTAAGATGCACAAAAACAAATTTTACCAACATATTTATTTTCAAAATATTATCAAAGAATGCAACATTAGCAGAAGGGTTTAGTGAAATTTGTGAATCTGAACCTTTCAAGATATTGGCAATGTTTGGTTTAGAATTGCTACATCCAATCAAGAGAATTGCTTTCAGTCATGAAACCACCTTTCATAGATTCAAATTTCTCCAAGCGTAGCTTTCCAGTAAACTTTGAATATGTTTCTAGATGTACCATCAGCAGGCCTGATAAAATGCCTTTGTGGGATGGATCCAGCCTGCAGGCTGGCGTTTGGTGACCCCTGTAGTATAGTATAGTAAGCAGATAGTTCAATAAATTTTGCTCAGATTGCAGGGACCTTGATGATCAGTCATGGTCAGGTAAATTTAAAACCATGGATTCTGAGGCCATGCTCCAAGAGTAAAATCTGGTTAGTAGTACTTTGAGAATATCAGTTGAGCTCAAGATTCAAATGTGCTTTATCACCTTCACAACCTGTTATGTTTTTAACGTACAAATAAATTTTGTGGAGGATAGGAATGATAATGCAAGACCAGGTTTGTTATAAAATTAACAAGGATTTATTAAAACACAGAGTAGAAAATGTTTCTACTCTCAAGCGAACTTAACCAGGAACAACCTTAATTTTTTTTTTTTTACATTGAAAAATCTCAGGTGTTTTTTTGTGGTTGTTGTTGTTACTTTGTAACTTTGTTGTCAAATTTGTGATAAAATTTTCGGGTTTTCGTAATTATCTCATCTCCAGTTTCTGTTATGTTTTTTAACATACAGATAAATTATATGGAGGATACGAAGGATAATGCAAGACCAGGTTTTGTTATAAAATTAACAAGGACTTACTAAAACACAGAGTAGAAAATTCTTCTACTCTCAAGCAAACTTAACCAGGAACTCAGAATGCTGGTGTTTTCAAAACATTCAAATGTAAACAAAACGCTTTGAAAAAACAAAGGGAAGCAACTCTATTTTTTTGTTTTAAGTCTATTTTGTTAGGTGTTCCTAACACAACCTCAGCAAAAAATATCCGGAGCTGGATAATTTTGCCTCATGTTACCTAAACATTGCCCACCCTATTGGCTGGGACAAAAGAATACACCAACTGCACCTCTACACAGGGGTAAAATCCCTCCAGTGGAGCCACCTGTTAGCCATAGACGGAAACCTGTGATGCTTAAGGATGTAACTCTTGTGGCTGAGTACTTCATGACATGCAACACTCTGTATAAGTAGAGTGATATCCCCCTGTGTGTTGTCTGAGTGGATTGGTCTGCCCTTGGAAGAATGGGCATAAATAAATAGCCAGGAGGCGGCCAGGGGCAATCAGTCGACCAACGTTTGAACTACTTACAAAGTCTTACGTACTTTATACACTCCACTTTAGCCCTTACTATATATGATTAGTTATAAGAAATATTTTATATGAAAAAAACATTTATTTGATAAAAAGTAAATTTAAAATAACTATTTTACTCTTTGTAAATTTTTCATGTATATGTAATATTACAATCTTGATTTACCAGTTTTTATTCCTATGACTTCATGATTTCTTATTGCCAAAAAGAACTAAATGTCTTTTATACTCTTAACATAAAAATCTCTTTTGGTTTCCTTGCAAAAGAATAAAACAAAAGAACTACATTTTTAATTAGTGTTCTTTTTATGCTTTTTAAAAAAAATCACTTTAAGTTTTGAAATCATATAAAAGTTTTGTCTGTAAATGTTGTTTTTTTTCTACCATTGAGTGGATATTGTTTGTAAGAATTTAATATTCTTATGGTTTGCTGGAATCTCTCCTCACACTCAATTTTTGGATTGTTTCCCACTGTCCAGTCTCAAGTGCAAATGTGCATATTTGAACAGATCAAATGACCAATGGCATAAATATTTCACAACATTTTGTCTCTGCACTTCTTAGAACAAAACACAACAACAACAACAACTAATGGAAATGGCTACATAACTATATTTGCTTATGTAGCTATGTTATAATACACACATATATATGCATAAAAATACAAGCAGGGGTATCTGGTGAAGCCCAGGAAAAACAAAAGAGTAAAGACAAAATGTTTTGATGAAATAATTCTGATATACATTTTAATAAGATTTTATGGAAATAGAAATATGAATACACAACAAATTAGTTTTAAACATCAAGAAAATATTTTTCCAAATCTTAATTATATATATATATATATATATACATATATATACATACAAGGTGTTTCAAAAAAGTATCGAGATTTTTGCACTTTTTAACACACCTTGTATTCTGAAAAAAAAAAGTTTCATTCATTCTTCATTTCTATCTTGGTAAATACAGCTTTGAACTTGTTACTTTTTGACACACCTTGTATTCTGAAAAAAATTAATGAATGGAACATTTTTTTTTTCAGAATAATACAAAAAAATAGTACAACAATTTTTTATACTTTTTTGACACACCTTGTGTGTATATATATATATATATATATATATATATATATATATATATACACACAAGGTGTGTCAAAAAGTATAAAAAAATTGTTGTACTATTTTTTTGTATTATTCTGAAAAAAAAAATGTTCCATTCATTAATTTTTTTCAGAATATATATATATATAATATATATATAAAAAGTAGACAGAGTGGCCTGTTATCGGCTGTATCAGCCAGACATCAAGGGAGTATATCACCTTTTCCCTAGCGCTAGACCACAGAGATTGTTTTTGTGTCTGAGGGGCAGCACCACACCTACCATTAGCTTCCTACTTTACCTCATGTGTCACACATCTCAAAAAAGATTGACCATGATTGATTTTAAAGGCATGTCAACCATCTAGGTTTATTTTATGCCTAGAGGCTAGGGATCATATTCATATTTACTTTTTTTGTGTAGTTGTTTCTTGAAAGTTTTTTTTCAGTATGAATAATTTTTAAACAGATCTATTTGATTCATTGTCAGTATCCTAACATGTACTACCATTTTGAATTAGAGTAGACCTAGGAATAACAGAAATGAAGGGGTCCTCCACACTAATATGATATCCAGAACTGGAGCCTCACTATCAAATGCAGTTTAGTGTCATACCAAAGATACCCCTTTTTGTGTGGGGTCTTAACTCTCTGTAGGGGATAAAGTCATATTCTAAGCCCCACTGACACAAATGCATCTGAAGTCTTGATACTTTTTGAACATGTCTTGTATAGAACCATTGAACATCTTTTCTGTTTATTATTAGTTTATATTTTTTTTTATTGAATATTTTTAACCCTTTCTCAGCTGCATTTTTCAATTGGATTTTCTCGAAACCATTAAGTCACCATAAAATCTTATGATAATTAATGGAAATGTTATGATCTTGTGTTAGAACAATAAAAAAAAAATTTAAAAAAAAGAATTTCTCCAAATAAAAATCAGTAAATTTCTTTCCATTTTCTTCTTCTCCTTTTCCTTCTCATTCTCCTCCTTTTCCTTTTCCTCCTTTCCACCCTTGCTCTTCTTCTTCTTCCTCTTCCTCTCCATCCTCCCTCTTCTTCTTCTTTTTCTTGCTCTTCTTTTTCTTCTACTCCTCTTTCTTCTTGCTCTCCATCCTTGCTCTCCATCCTTGCTCTTCTTCTCCTTCGTTTTGCTCTCCATCCTTGCTCTTCTTCTCCTTCGTTTTGCTCTCCATCCTTGCTCTTCTTCTCCTTCGTTTTGCTCTCCATCCTTGCTCTTCTTCTCCTTTTTGCTCTTCATCCTTGCTCTTCTTCTTCTTTTTGCTCTCCATCCTTACTCTTCTTCTCCTTCTTCTCCTCCTCTTTCTTCTCCTTTTTGCTCTCCATCCTTGCTCTTCTTCTTCTTCCTCTTTCTTCTTTCTTTTTGCTCTCCATCCTTGCTCTTTCTTCTCCTTCTTCTCTCCTCTTCTTCTTCTTCTTTTTGCTCTCCATCCTTGCTCTTCTTCTCCTCTTCTCCTCCTCTTTCTTCTTCTTTTTGCTCTCCATCCTTGCTCTTCTTCTCTTCTTCTCCTCCTCTTTCTTCTTCTTTTTGCTCTCCATCCTTGCTTCTTCTCCTTCTTCTCCTTCTCTTCTTCTTCTTTTTGCTCTCCATCCTGCTGCTCTCTTCTTTTTTTGCTCTCCATCCTTCTCTTCTTCCTTCTTCTGCTTCTCTCCTTTCTTCCATCCTATTCTATTCAAGTGTCGTCTGTATCTGAGTCATTGTAATCGACTTTTTGGTTGCTAATTTCACTCAATTCACTCAAGTGAATCTTCTAGAATTGCTCAGTATGAAGTGACTGATAGCATTTACCTCCATTTTTTTTTCCATAGCAACAATATGACTTGAAAAATTATGGCAAAAAATAGTAAAACTTAGTCTCAAAATAATGAGGAACTTTTCTGCAAAATTCCTTGAATGGGTGAAAAATATTAACCAGAAAAAGGAACTTAGTTTAGGAATTTGCCTCCAGTTGCACATTCTAAGAATTTTAGTATTGTCACACTGGAAAATAATAAACAAGTTTTGTATACTCATATATATCCATATCATATGTTGGGTATATAATCGAGAGAGAGTTTTTAAGTATATAATGGAGAGGGTTAAATTGAACTTAACGGACCTAAATTCCACCATTGTATGTCACCCCACCGAAAGAAAAAAATACCAAAATTCAGGGAATTAACCGAATTTAAGGAGATTTTCAGTGTTGATATATTAATGAATAAAAGATATAATGCACCAGTTATTTTATTTAAAAACTTGTACATTTGTTCAGGTCAGTTAACTTTGAACCACGTATCTTTGAGAATCTATGTTACACCTCAAACAGCGGGGTGACATACAATGGTGGAATTTAGGTCTGTTAAGTTCGATTTAACCATGGGGAGAAAGATGTACAGATTAGAGATGATAGATGGTCTTACTTAGTAACTTCTGCTTACTGCTGGTTCATGCTAACTCATCTATTGGCTCTATCTCATTGGCCATTTTCTCTTTTTGGCTTCTGTTAAGGGTTAGTTTTCTTCTTCTTCATGCTGGGCTGAACATTGCTTGTTTTAACATTTAATTAATACAATAAGACTTGTGTTTCTTAATAATAAAGCTTATTTACGCAGCCTATGATTCCGCCACGGGTGAGTTGCGAACCCTAAGAGACACCCTCTCTCCTAGTGTGCTGGCTTGCATCTGACTAACTAAACTAAAATTTATTCTCATGCATCTGTAATGGTGCATTTTTCAATGGGTCTATTGAGGTCAGTTAGCCTACTGTTGGTTTGAATAACAGCAGCTAAGTGCAACTCAAGCAGTGTCCAAGACAGTTGGTATAAATAGGACTCAAGAATGATCCATCCATGAATCTGGGTGATTTTGGTGATTCCATTCCTTGAGTTCTGATAGGCTACTTGACTGCTTGATTTGAATGACATTGTGGAGTCTTATATATACTCTGTCATTTTGCAGTGGACTTTGTGGCTTTCAGGTTTGTATTGAGTTACAACATTTGACCCTAATTCAAAATTCTAACTCCTGGACACATTCTACAGCAACTGTTTCCCCAAATCAGAAAGGAATCATATTAAACATTGCTATGTATAACACTTTTGTTATGTAGTCTTAATTTTATTTATAAAGTGAATGAGTAAAATCAGAGAGGACTTAATATTTGTGCCTAATAATCAATGTAGCAACACATTTCATTGGAAGATTTCAAGTTATTAAATTTTCTAGAAACACAACAATACTGAGTATATGGATTACTGTTGATAGCATTAAATTTATTATATGAAAATCTTTATTACTGCACATTTATTATATTTATTAAAACCTGAATTCTAATGTCTTAGAAGTTGAAGTGCTTGAAATTTATATTTTAGCTTCAAATTATAACTGCTCATGAATTATATAACACAAGCTTTAATTATTATTTGTCTGGATTTTTGAGATGAGGCTTGGGTGTCAACCTGTGAAGCTTAAGGACAGAGTCCTGGTGTCTGAGCAGTCCATAACATGCAGCACTCCACTTGGGCCCTTACTTAGGTTAGATGGGCTATCGGAGAGGCCTCTTTGATCAGTTGGCTGGTCATGTCAAACTGTAGTACCTATATGATTGTCTGAAACCTATTGTCTCTACAGCAACCCCCAACCCTTTTTATCGTATATGTGCTAGATGGCAGGGGCTGAGGGTCTTAGTGTCCTGGGTATGATGTTAAACTCCATTACTTTTAGGTCCACCTGAATCAGTTTTAGTGCCTGTTAGGGTCCCATATATGGGTTAAATAGATAAAAAATTAATATAACATTTTTTTTTTTTAAATTTGAGTACCCAACAAGAATGAATAAAAGAAAATGTCTTGTGCATAAAATAGTCACATCCTGTATTATTTAAACCTTTATTTCTTTGTGATATAAAAGACACTTGTCCTGAGTATGACATTAAACCGCATCTAATGGTGAAATTCCAATTCTGGAGTTCTATGGAGCATGTAGTACCCCTTTACTACCATTACACCCAGGTCCACTGACCTGGAGTGGTAGTACCTATTAAGGTCCCATCTATGGGTTAAATAGAAAAAATGAGTTTTAAAAAAATCAAATACCCATTAAGCATGAATAAAACAATGTCTTTGGCATAAAATAACCCAAGGATTGACATGCCTTAAAATACAACCAACAAGCTTCACTTAAATTTCATATATAAGACCCAGAGAATGAGATTTGACACATTTATATTTTGTCCAAGTATTTAGCAGAGATGCTGATAGGTATGTGTACTGCATTTCTGACACACAAAAATCTAAAAGGACTCAGTAAAATTGTATCTGTGCATTCCAGTGTTTTTTTGTTCCTTCTTCCCCTCACCATTTCAATCTAACTATAAATGCATTTCAATAGTTTCTTAGAAACGAATTACACAGGATAGGTTACAAGGTAGGAGCCATTTTGTTGAAGAAAATGGAATCTCATCTGCAATCAAATATATTAATTTCCATGAAATCCAAAAATATCGATAGACTTTTGTTAAAACTAAGATTTTCTATTTTGAATCTTTTTTTTTTTTTTCTTCTCAGGATATGACTTTTTTTTTTTCCTGAAAGTTGCAAACATGGAGTCTTTAGAAAACAAGACAAGACAATAGCATGTAGATGTGTCTCAGTCTGAATTGTATCAACTGCATCATTTCTCCTCTGTCTCTCTCTCTGCAGGATGCATAATTCCATTGTTGTGCTATTTTATGGCACCAGCTATCTTATTTAATTTATTATTATCTAAAAAGAATTTTTTTAAATCAAACAAAAGAACAAAAACTAAGCATAGTTCTGATTGTCTGCAGAAGTGAAAAGAAAGAAAAAATGAAAGAAAAAATGAATCAGTGATAAATTAACTTAAAATTATGCTGAAATGTCAAAAATCTTCTTTTTTATTTATGTTTATTTATTTTATACTTGTTATCATCAGCTTATGACTTTGGTGATGGTGATGATGATGATGACGGTGCTGCTGGTGGCAGCTTATTATTATTATTATTATTATTATTTGTAAGTTTTTCTCTCACTGTAGTCTGTGAGAAGACTCTTTTAAGTATTTTCACTGATCTTAGCATTATCATTATTACTAAATTTTCTTAGTTGCCTATTTGAAACAATCGCTTACCAAGTCTTTTACCTGAGGTAAAAATAAGTTGTTATTTTTTAAGTTATGGAACTTACTATGTTAAGAGATTTTTTCAAAGTAGGCAAACAGTGGTCAAGAATATGGTCTTTTGTATTTCAGATAAGATGGATTTTTGGGGGGGACTCTCTTAATTTGTGTATCAGTATTCTTTTTAATCATTCCCAGTGTTCCTATTACTATTCGAATGACAGCTGTGTTTAAATGTCATATTTTTGCAATTTTGTATTTTCACTTCCTTCTATTTTGAAAGTCTATCAAATTCTCTTTCTGATACATTATCATTATTATTGTTGTTTTCACTCCCTGTGGGTCTTTCACACTAGTTTTGATGGGTGGTCTCTAACTGGAGTCTGAGTGACAACAATTCTCCTCATGTCTTCAGGACTCTTCCAAGTATTTTTGATAATCTTAGCATTATCATTATTAGTAATAGTAGTATTTTCATCATCATATTATTTACTCCTTTTGAGTTTTCACATCAGCATTAGCTGATGGTCTTTCACTGGAGTCTGAGTGACAGCAAGTCTCCTCAGGTCTCAAGGACTCTTTTGAGTATTCTGGCAGATTGCAGCAGTGCAGTGTTCTGAATGGTTTCAACCCTTCCTCTGATTTCCAAACATTCCAGACCCTTTTCCGATCCTTTTGAGACTGTTCCAAGTGCACCAACTACAATTGGTATCACTTTGACTTTCATATTCCATATTCCATAACTTTTTCAGTTCTCTGACAAGGTCCAGGTATTTGTCCATTTTTTCATTTTCCTTTAGCTTCACCCTATGATCTGCTGGAACTTTGTTGACAAGTTCTTTCTTTTTTGTTAATCAACACTACGTCTGGTCTTCTTACTGGGATAAGGTGATCTGTTTTTATTTCAAAGTATTATTATTATTACGATTTTATCACCCTAGTTTTAACTGGTGGTCTTTCACAAGAGCAAGTCTTCTCAGATGCCCAATTCTAGAATTCTAGCCAATCTTAATTAAGTCTTGATGGTCTCTATTTTTCTTCTGATTTCCAATTCTTCCAGTCTCTTTTCCAAACTCTTGGGAAACATTCCAAGAATACATATAGATAGATTACACTCATTTTAATTATATTTTAATTGGTTTTGAAATAAAATCATTCATAAGATTGATTTTAAAACATAAGAGAATAAAAAAAATATTAGAGATAAATAACACCAAGTAATTATTTATCAAACCTGGTTTTGTTAAAACCAGTGTGCAAATTAGGCACACCCTGTATTATATAAACCTTTATTTCTTAGTGATATAAAAGACACTTGTCCTGGATATGACGTTAAACTGCATCTAATGGTGAAGTTTAAATTCTGGAGTTCTGTGAGCATAGAGTACCCCTTTATCACCATTACTCTGGCATGGTAGTACCTATTAGGGCCCCATTTATGTGTTAAATAGAAAAAATGAGATTTTTAAAAAATTGAATATCCATCAAGCTGGAAGAGAACAAAATGTCTTTAGCTTAACCCAACAAGGATGGACATGCTGTAAAATCCAATAAACCAAACTATAAAAGACACATTGAAGGATTTTAAGCACATTAATAACATGGGCCATTTTGAGGCAAATTAAACTCAGACTTTAAGAGAGACATTGCTAATAAATAAGATGCTAATTAAGATTAAATAATGATTATTAAGAGAGGTGCGTGGTGTACTGGTTAGAGTCATAGGAAATGGACTCGTCGACCCAAGTTCAAATCCTAGATGAAACCACAGTTCCCATAGTACTAATACCTTTGGGAAAGGTATGAATCCAACTATTCTCCCTCCAGCTATGGCTAAATAGTAGGGCAGACTGGGCTCTTTAACCTTGGTTAGGCAACCAGTCTGGGAGAAGGAAAACTCTGAATTCAAACCTCTTAAATCTCTACTTGGGGTGGTCACTACTAGAATAGGCTGAGTCCTACTTAGTGATCTATTTAAAACAACTAGTGAATTGTGATGTTAGCGGTGGTGTATTTTCGGTTACAGACAGATAAATGCTCTATCTCCATTATAATAAGAGATGTGAAAATAAGAAGAATAAATAAAAAGATTATCCTACTGAGGATCAGATCAAATTTAACTGATGAATTTTGATGATCTTTTGCCAATAAAAATTAGAAATTTTCTTGATGAGCCAGAAGGAAAGACAATACAATGCATATATTTTTTAATAACTTAAACTTTTTTATTGCATATTTAAGTTGAAAAATTATTTTTCAGATTCCTGTTTTTTTTTTGTTGTTGTTTTTTTTTTTGTTGTTGTTTTTTTTTTTTGTTGTTTTTTTTTTTGTTGTTGTTTTTTTTTTTTTTTTTCAGAGTATCATCTTATGTATAGATGTTTTTTCTTTGTCAATATATCTTGGCTACTCTCCCAAAATATATACACTAAAAAAAAGTAAAAAGAAAAAAAAAGAAAGAAATTGCAAAAAAAATATATAAAAAATCACAAATTGTTATCTTTTTTTTTTTTTACAAGTTTCAAGAAATATTTTTGGAGAAGAAACTATAGGACATCATTAAAAGAAGTCTCATTTTTGAATATCTTGACAGGCAGAAAGATATGAATAAATATATTCACGTAGATTTGCCAAAGGTCATCAATATATAACTTTATAAGAAATTGTGCATATGTCCATATCTATATCAACCTACCTATCTATCTCCATTCATCTAACCATAACCCTGACCCAAACCCTGAAAAGAGCTCAACTGAAATCAAGTGATAAGAATTGAAGGTGTGCATAGGCAAAAATACATAATGAAAAAATATTTTTCTTGATTTAAAATGTTTCAGCTGTATACAGTTTCCTTTGCAAACTTGAAAATTTTTCTACTCTGAAAATGTAAATAAATCTATAAAGATGTTCATTATATATACTAGCAAATATATGCACCCTCTGGATGCAAGTATTTAAGTTTTAATATAATTGAATATTATATTAAATTAGAGAGGCTAATGAAACTAAATCTGATTGCAGATAAAAAGATTTGAAACAGAGAGAGGTATAATCGAAAAATAGACCAACTGAAACTTACTCTTCCATCACTCTCGTCCTTCATTGCTAAATTTTCCTAATTTAACTATTTAGTACAAATAGGAAGTAAATAATAAAATTACAGTTATTTCTTCTTGTTAATGGGTTTCTTTTAAGATTTATCCCCAGAATTTGTGCTCATATTCATTAAGATAAAACCAAACAATTAGAAATTGATAATACCAAGCGTATATTTATCAAAATCACATTTTTTTATATTAATATGCAAATTAGCCTTCCCGTTCAAACTGTAAACCGTTATTTTGCTGTATATAGGTGAATATTACAGGCATGAAAGTGTACTGTGCTATTGTAAGTTAGGTAATATATATTCCTAAATATATTTCTATATGCAAGTAAATATACCTTATATTTTATGTGCATGTTGGCTGTCACATCATCTTTGAGTAGACTACTTAGAACTGACATATGTGCATGGTTTGTCATCCGTATAGAATGGTACCAATTTGAATAAACATAAAAGGAAAGAACTTTTGGATGGAATCTAGTCTAGGTGTGGTCATCTAGTCTTTTACATTGCACAGAACAGTCAGTTCTAAAATCGTAGCAGGAATATTAATTTAACATCCATATAACTGATAAGCAACAAGACAATTAGCTCAGTCGGTAGAGCATTCGGCTAGAAACCACAAGGTTCCTAGTTTGATACCAGTCCTTGTCAACTCAGCGTATGAGTAGCACAGGGATCTGTGATGTAAAGTAAGGAGCTGATGGTAGGTGTGGCTCTCCACCTCAGATGCAAAAACAATCTCTTGGTAAGCCTAGTTCCAATCCTAAATGTTTGCATTTCACATAGCACAAATACCCTTGGGAAAGATATGAATCCAACTATTGAATCCCCCTAGTTATGGGTAGCTCAGTTGATAGAGTGTTTGGCTGGGAACCTCAAGGTTCCTGGTTCGATACCGGCCCTCACCAACTCAGCGTATGAGTAGCACAGGGATCTCTGATGAGTTGATTGTAGGTGTGGCGCCCGGCCTCAAACGCTAAAACCTATCTCCTTGGTCTAGCACTAGTGAAAAGGGGATACTCCCTCACTGATTGGCTGATACCGATATTAGACCACCCCGACGACTTTACTTTTACTTTATATATATATATATATTGATGATATAGTGTGCTATATTTATAAATAAATAGTACTCAGTAACTTGGTTTAAGAATCCCATAGGTGAAACTTTCAGTAACCAAGCACTGTTGACTTCATGTACATGTTACCCTAACTTATATATGAGGGTGAGTCAAAAAGTAATACCATTTTCTTTATTTCATGTGAAGTTTTTTTTAATAAAATCAAAGCCTACATTGAGACCTTAATGAGGCTCAGAATCTAACGAGTAAGACACAACTTGCCAATTGACAATGTTCTCCTTCAGCATGACAATGCTCGACCACATGCAAGCATCAGGACAAGGGAGAAAATTGCCTCATTCTGGTGGACAACTTTACCCCATCCTCTATACTCACCAGATTTAGTACTTTCAGACTATCATCTCTTCAGCCCCATGAAAGAGGGTTTGAGAAGCAAACATTATTCCAGTGACAAGGAAGTGAAATCTATAATGAAGAAGTGGCTCAAAGAACAGTCAACAGAATTGTATGTGGAGATACATGCTCTCATTTGAAGGTGAAACATTGCTATTGAGAGAAACAGTGACTATGTGGAGAAGTAGGGATGTGATCCACAGAGGACCAGCTGCATTTTTATGTATGATACATGTTCCTGTGTTGGTAATTATACCTGTCCTAAACAAAATGGCATCACTTTTGATCATACTCGTGTATATATATATATATATATATATATATATATATATATATATATATCTTGAAAGGAAATGACTCTTCGAAAAAAGAAACCAAACAAATTGCAAAACCACCAATATGGAAAAAGTGCTCAATACATACATGGAGCTGGTTTAGAGAACTAAACCAGAAACAGAAGTTAACTACCCAGATTTTGCGTGTTATAGGAAACACCCATCCATTTTTATAAATTATGGTTCTCGCTAGATCACTGAAGTTAAGAAGTGATGAGCCTGTTCAATACTTAGATGGGGGACAATTTAAGCAACAGCAGGTATTGTAAATAACCTGATGTCAAGCCTTAGCAACTACATGATTGTACTGACTGTATTCTTCAAATTGCTCTTTTGACAACCACCCACCCTTTTGGCATTAAATAGCCCACAAGGTTGGATAAGCTATGAAAATAAATAACCAACCAACCACATATACACAACCTGAATATTCACAAATTTAGATCTTGCTTGATCTGAATAAGTTTTCTTATTTTTCATTTATTATCAATTCCATCTGCAATTTATATCTTTTTCTGATGAAAGACACCAATAAACAAAAATCTTGCCAAAAAAACAAATTAAAAATGAAGACGATAGAAATACTTCCACTGCAGCAAATTATTAGATTTTTTTTTTATTATTTTGCTGTTTTTTTTTTGTTTTTTATTCTTTTTTTTGCCATTGGTATGCATCCTTTAGTCTTTTACTGACTGCAACCGACATCAGTGTGGATCTATCATTTCTTTCATTACTGATTTATCTATTATCTATTTATCCGTGATTAATGATGTCTTTTGTTTGACAACTCTTTCTTCAATTCTCTCACAATTTTTCCTTTTATCCCAAAGACTAAAAAGAAATTCTCAGTTTTAATTATACATGTTTGTTATGGTCTTCTTTTTATATTGGTTACTGGTATTGATTTTTTTTATAACATACTTAAAAACATCCATCTAGTGAGATTAATCTTAGTTAAGGGGAGATAACCAAACAACTGTCACAGGCAAACAGGTTATTTAAATTCAATCTATGATGAGAAACAACAAACTATAAAATTAGGTTGTCTAACGCACAGAGATAAATAGTCGAACTTTGAAGGGAAAGAAAAAGGATTTTAATACCAAGGGTTATATTCTGATAACGTTATTATTACTAGTCGCATTCGTTAGTCTCAGGAGATTGTAGATTTGCACCCAGATCGTAACACAGACCTGTCCGACATTGTATGGACAACCAGCAGCTGATAACAAGGTTAATTATAAAATGCAAAACTAAAATAAAGATATTTTATTTTGAATACAGACTTGATATCAAGGTTATAACTAGCACAGTACCCATAAAAAATTTACTGGATTGTTTTCATGTGGATTGTGAGGTCTACCAAGGATCAGAGTAGGTATTTACCCAACCCATTCACGACAAGTAGTATGTAACACAAGCAATTTAGCTGCTGAGGAATCATAAGGTTCCTCATTCGATACTGGTCCCCACCAATTTAGTGAATGAGTAGCAAAGATTTGGTAATTTCATCTGTGTGGTAAAGTGGAGAGCTGATGGTAGGTGTGGTGCTTGACCTCAGCAGAAACAATATCCCTGGTCTAGCGCTAACAAAAAAGGGATAGACTTCCTCGTTGTCCAGCTGATAACGACAATAGACCACTCCCCTAACTTTATTTACTTAGTTCTAAAATCAGCAGCTATTGTGTTTCTGTTCTCCTATCTTCCATCAGCTTCTCTTTTTGGGTTGGATGTCTCTCTGGTTACAGGGTTGCCTCTCTTTATCTCTCTCTCTCTCTCTCTCTCTCTCTCTCTCTCTCTCTCTCTCTGGTTTCCATCTTGATTTTATTATTTTCATGATCATCAGAGACAAATCCAGAGACATATTTAACACATCACTCAATAAGTCCCCGGCCTAACTAATAAAACAACATTTTTAGGCAAAATTCAACTTTATTCATCAACATAGACTCCTTCCAGGGTGATACACTGATTCCAACACTTCTCTAATAATTTGACGTCTTTTTTGTAGAATGATTTGTCTTTGGCCTCAAAATATGCCTCAGTTTCTGATATCACTTCTTCATTGGAGCCAAATCTCTTTCCCTGAAGCATTCTGTTGAGGTCTGGAAACAGCTAGTAATCACTATGGGCCGGATCTGGAGAATAGGGTGGGTGCGAAAGCAATTTGAAGTACAATTCATGTAGTTTTTCCATCGTTGCAATAGACTGGTGACACAGTGCATTGTCTTGTTGAAAAAGCACTTTTTTCTTAATTTGTGGCCATTTTTGACGATTTCTCCCTTCAAACGCACGATTAATGCTATATAATATTAGCTATTAATGGTTCTTCCTTTCTCAAGGTAACCGATGAACAAAATACCTTGCACTACCCAAAATACCTGCTGATGTTTGCATCTTTGATCGCTTTGGACAGTTTTCACCTGCTGCTGTCCCCTCAGCTGACTGTCGATGTGACCCCATGTTTATGCAAAAACTTTTTTTTTGCTGCATTGAAACAATGGCCAAGAATACTCTGGATCGTTGATACATTGTTGTTTTTGATCGACTGTGAGCAAATGTGGACCCCACTTTGAACATAGTGTTCATGCCAAATTCTTTTTTTAAACCACTAACATGTGTGGAATTTTATCGTAGAATAATTTTGTTACAGACAAAAAATAAATATACAAAAAGATGTGACATTTAATTATAGTAAATGTATGTGTTTATGTGTAAATTTATATATTTATGTGAATAATTCTATGTGTATATTCCTGTATTTTTTAGTTGCGGCTTGATAATTTTTTTCATCTGGATTATTCGGACTATTGTCCTCATCTTTATTATTATCTGCCGATGTGCTCTCAGGCCTTCTTCAGGTATTTCTTGTCGGACTCGGGAGCCTTCTCAAAATCGGTATCCTTCTTTTCGAACTTGGCAACCTTCTTGTCATAATCACGGAACTTTGAACCCAACCCTTTATTCAATCCACGGGGCTATCCTGTTCTCAATCTGCCAACCATAGCTGTAGTACAAGTGTTAAACTGTGTTAATTATTATTTGATGTTTCTTTTGCCCTTGACAGGATTGAACCTGCAGCCTAGAGATAACTGTCACTTAGAACTGTCTTTGCCCAATGCCTTTATCCACTTCACTATGTGTCCAATTATTCAGAGAAATAGTAGAATAATTTTGTTACAGACAAAAAATAAATATACAGAAAGATGTGACATTTAATTATAGTAAATGTATGTGTTTATGTGTAAATTTACATATCTATATGAATAAGTCTATGTGTATATTCCTGTATTTATGTGTATGATGTCTACAACCATCCGTGTCAAAGTGATTGCATTGCGCTGCCAGTTGGAACCATCCATTATTTGTCCAGCCAATAATTCCAAGCCATTCCCAGAAAATGTCTTTCATCTGATTTACTTCTTTCTTTAATGGAACATTCCTATAGCCTTGCTTCCCAACTGTCTTGCCAGAGGTTTTTGTTCCTGGTGTGACAACATCAATTCTCTCTTCTCTACTTTCTCAACACTTGCAAACAGAACTGGCTGTGCAGCCACCATCTGTCTGACCAGTAGTGAAATATTATTCAGTTTCCACAGTTGCTCTGATAACGCTAAGCATATATCAAGGCCGGATGGAGTTATATGACAGTATTATCAGTAATGTGCTTGTGTTTACAGATGCCCTTTGATATCACCTCGGTAAAATCAACCACAATTTATTATCCTCCTACTCTTGCATAGTTGTTGTTGTTATGGGCACCTTTCTGTCCACTAAGGACGATGGCATAGTGTCCAAAAAATAAATAAATGTCTAAGGGCCGGTTTAGCTCAGTCGATAGAGTGTTAGACTAGGAACCACAAGGTTCCTGGTTTGATACCAGCCCTCACCCACTCAATGTATAAGTAGCATAGGGATCTGTGCGGTAAAGTGAGGAGCTGACGGTAGGTGTGGCGCTCCACCCCAGATGCCAAAAACAATCTCCTTGGTCTAGCACTAGTGAAAAGAGGATAGATTCCCTCGTTGTCTGGGTTTGAATTCAGAGTTTTTCCTTGTCTTATTCCAATTGTCATACCAAGGTTAAAGAGTCCAGTCTACCCTGCTATTTACTCATAGCTGGAGGGAGAATAATTGGATTCATACCTATCCTAAGGGTATTAACTATTCCACCACAAGTGCCTTGTTTTACCTGTTAATAAAAAAATTGTTTATTGAACAAAGCTTTCTTAGAGTTGTGAGTTCAAGTATTACCCAGAGTACAATCAGTTGTGAGTTCAAGTCTTACCTAGAACACAATCAGTTGTGAGTTCAGCTCTTACCTATTGCACAATCAGTTATGAGTTTAGCTCTTACTTATAGAACAATCAGTTGTGAGTTTAGCTCTTACCTATAGCACAATCAGTTGTGAGTTCAGCTCTTACCCAGAGCATATCCTTTATCTTATGTACAAAGTTCCTTGCTTTCACAGAAGTGATTACTTTTAATTAAAAAAAAGCCCACTAGAGTTCAGAAGATGAAGGATAAACACCCCTGATATTTTTTGATCACACCTTGTATATCCAAAGTTTATTTCATCTTCAATGTTGCAATCAGTCAAATAAAATACACAAATTAAAAAAGAAATGAAAAATTGTTAAATTATGCTTTTTTCAATGATATTGGATAAAAATCAAATTTTCTTAATGTCATCTAATGAAAAAAGGCAGAACAATGGATTGGGGTTACTGAGTACATTTCTATGAATATCGCATCTTAATGAATCTAAGGCAACCTACAACATCCATTCAAAATATTCACTAAACATATAAGAATGTTACTGCAAATTACTTACATTTGTTGATTACAAATAGTTGCAGATTAATAAGAAAAAAAAATCTGTAATCAGTATGGATCTAAATTTCTAATATTGTAAAAGACTTTTACATAAATGCTTAACATATAATTATTTAAACTTGGCTTAGATGTGGCACAAGGCCAGAAATACGGGGCACCCACTATCAATGGTCTGCTAATCTAGCTCACTAATCATTACATCATATGATTAACAGATAGTATTACTTATAAATAAGAACACATAGTTATTTAAGCTTAGCTTAGATGTGGCACAAGGTCAGAAGTATGAAGCACCCAGTATTGAAAAAATTAGGGATAAATTATCTGCCCTTGAGATCAGGGGACAAAATCACCAATATACAATATTGGTGCCTAAATTAAATTCCATGACTAAGTCACTTATAGTGTTGAGCAGATATTAGAGAGATGTCTAAATCCGGTCACTCCCAAAAACCCTCAAAAGAATTCAGCAGATAAGTCTTGTCACAAACGCCATTAAGTTTGCAATTTGTACCTTTCTGAATATATGTTTTTTTTATCTTCAATTGTTGTTGTCTTCTTCATCTGAATTTAATTGCCTACCTTTTAACCTGGGAAATTATATGAGGCCTAGCAAAAAAGATCATACTTGTACAGGTACCCACTATCAATGGTCTGCTAATCTAACTCACTAACCATTACACCACATGTTTAACAGGTAGTATTACTTATAAATAAGAACACCCTTACTGATTTGTTATAAAAAGTTAAATTTCTTCTGAACAAAGGAAACCAGGATTTTATTCTTTTTACAATTTCTGTACAATCAAAATGGATCATAAGTAAAGTGAGCAGAGTGGCCTATTGCCTATCAACCGGACAGCAAGGGAGTTTATCCCTTTTCACTAGAGCTATAGCAGAGAGATTTTGGGGGGGTCTGCGGTGAGGTTCCACACCTACCATCTGCTCCCATTTGCTTTAGGCCCAGATCAGATTATTCAAGCTGAATTGACAAGGTCTGTGTCCTTGTAGAAGAACAGTAAATAAGTGAAGTTGGTGGAGTGGTCTATTGTTGGTATAAGAAGGACAGCAAGGGAGTCTGTCTACTTTTCACTTGTGGTAGAGCAGGGAGATTGTTTTTTAATCTGCGTCGGAGTGCCACACCTACTATCAGTTCAACAGTTTACCATGATATACTGATATAAATGCTCCATAATAGATATGCATAGTCTATCATTTTTATAAGGAAGTGTAGTTTAATTTTGAATATAATGTCATATCATTTTTTAATTTTCTCAAATCTTACTTTTCAAATGAATTTTCAACTGAGGAAATAGTAAATGTTGAATGGAGCTATTCAGTAGTAATGGTTTGGTATTATACCACAAGCCCAAGCACCAGTGCATAGTATGTAACTATCTCAGCCATATAGCAAACCTTTAAAGAGGATATTTTATCCACTAGCAAATATATGCACCCTCCAGGTGCAAGTATTTAAGTTTTAATGTAATAAACTATTATATTAAATTAGAAAAGGCTAATGAAACTAAATAAGAATTCATATCAAAAGATTTGAAACACAGAGGAGTATAATCAAAATTGTCACAATGAATTGTTGAATGTGCAAAGATCATCTCACCGCGACATCCTCAACTTCAAGTGAACAGAAAAAGAAACAAAAATACAGTGGGGAAAATTTTATTTTATATTTACATGTAAATGTATGCACCCCCTGAGCGCAAGTATTTAAGTTTTGATGTAATAAAATATTATACTAAATTAGAAATGGCTGATGAATCTAAATAAGAATGCAGATAAAAAGATTTGAAACATGATAAAAAAATAGAACTACTGAAACTTACTCTTCCATCACTCCCGTCTTTCATCACTAAATTTTCATGATTTAACTATTTAGTTAAATTAGGAAGTAAAGAATAAAATAGTAAAAATTACAGTTATTTTTTTTTTCTTGTTAATGGATTTCTTTTAAGATTTTTTACTCATATTCATTAAGATGAAAAAACAAAACAATTGCAAGCCATGATGTACTGATTTCTTTTCTTATCTTTTTTTACCAGAAGCCAACAACTTATTACAACTAGACTATAACCAAATTTAACCAAATATATTAACTCTTATAACCAGCAGAGCACATGAATTCTGTCTCCATTGGGACAGACAGTAAGCAATCATAGGAAATACTTTTATTACATGTTCCTAATGCACTGCGTTTCCAAGCAGTATCCAATAAATTCTAATTGTGCCAATGCTGTTGAATTCATATTAATTATTAAGAAAGAAGTGTGATTAATTCTCTTTATATTGCGTTGTTATTAACAGTGAAACTGCAATATTATTACTATAACTAAAAATAAAAGACTCTTTATTTCCATTGCATTGTCTAACAGAGAAATATATTTCTGTGGAGCAACAGAAAGCTGGAGTATCTTAATGACATCAGAAATAGGCATATGTTCATTTTTTGTAATTTCATTTTAACAAGCAGAATGTCATGAGGTATGTTCAAAAAGTATCAAAACTGAAGCTGTACTGCCCTGTCGACTGGGGCATTAGAATACACTGATTGCACCTCTGCAGAGGGGTAAAGACTCCCTCAATGGGGCCACCTGTTGGCCATGGGTGGTAACCCGTGAGGCTTAGGCTAGACAGGCAGACAGAGAGGCAACCCCAGCCCTTTTTATCATATGGGAGCTAGAAGGCGGTGGCTGAAGGTCTTCATGTCCTGGGAATGACGTTAAACTCTATCTGATGGTGAGGTTCCAGTTTAGGATGGTTGGGGAATGTGAAGCATCCCTTCATCACCATTGCACTCTGGTCCACTCTGACCCGGAGTGGTTGTATCTGTTAGGGTCTCGTCTACGGGTTAAATAGTAAAATGTATTTATAAAGAAAATTGAGTATCATTTTAGAACTAATTTATTTCAAAACCTTGTCAACATTAAATGACCCACTGAGGTTGATATGCTGTAAACCAAACCAAACTTGTATTTATCAAGATAGAAATGAACAATGAATGAATCATTATTTTCCTTTAAAAGTAATTGCTTTGGCATTCAAAACTGTTTTCCATTGTGTCCTGGGTATGACATAAACTGCATCTAATTTTGAGGTTTAAGTTCTGGAGCTCTGAGGAGTGCGAAGTACCTTTTCATTAACATTACTCCTAGGTCCACTCTGGTATTACAAACTGTTTATCTATCTCTGTGTTGTTCACTACTATTTAGGTGATTGAATGACGAAATAAAATTGTTCACAAAGAAAAAAATTGACTTGCGCCTGAGTTTGTTTTTAAAATCCCAAACAGGGTTACCCAGGATCTTGATTTAAGAGATGTTTTCACACATGAAGAAATGACCAAAAAAAACTAAGACCAAGTACATTACAGGAATACTTGATATTATATGGATATGAGCAAATAACCCTTGAAATTTGGAAATAAGATTTTCCCATATTGACTAAAATTGAATAATGAAGGAATCATTCAAATGCCTTTAACCTTTTGGCTTGATTAAGAGGATGAGATCATGCCTGATATAATAATCTAAATGAATTGCAGACATTCAATAAAATATATGCAACTGTTATTTATGACAATGTAAATAGACAAATATAAACTTTATGTTTGTCTGACCCGTGATGCTTAAGGATAGAACCCAGGTGGATGAGCAGTTCTTGACTTGCAATACTCCACTTTGGCCCTATCTTGGGCTAGACAGCGATCGGAGAGGTCTGATCAATTGGCTGGTCATGTCAAGCCCTAGCACCTATATGATTTCTCCAACCCTATTGCCCTTATGGCAAGCCTCAACCCCTTTTTATCATATGGGTGCTAGAAGGCAGTGACTGAGGGTCTACATGTCTTGGGAATGACGTTAAACTCTATCTGATGGTGAGGTTCCAGTTTTGGAGGTTTGGGGAATGTGGAGCACCCCTTCATCACCATTGCTCCCTGGTCCACTCTGACCCGGAGTGGTAGTACCTGTTAGGGTCCCATTTATGGGTTGAATAGAAAAACATGAGTTAATAAACAAAATTATATTATGTATTAAGAATTAATTTATTTCATAACTTTGTTGGCATTAAATGACCCATCAAGGTTGATATGCCGTAAAACAAAACAAACTAAACCAAACCATTTATGTTTGTCTCTTTCATTCATAGCAAAATAAAATGTAATAATTCATAGATATTCCACATATACTGTATACATATATATTAAAAACAATGTTGTCATTATATATCATCTAATTATTTAAAAATAATTTATTCATATCAAAACTTGATTCATACAAATAATATGGTTCATAACAATATATGCTACATTATCATAGAGAAAGAAAAGCATTTACCATCATTCGACTAATGCTAATCCCTCCAATGTAATTGGCAGTTTTGATTTTGCTTCATTTTTGTCCTTAGTAGGATTTTTCATTCTTTTAGATATAAATACATTATTATTTCCTTCCATTTCTTTCTTGAGAAATAAAAACAAGACAAAACAATGATACATTATATGATTAAATTTTTACTATTTTTCTTATAGAAATAATATTCATATTCTTAAGATATTATTTCTCAAACTTGATCATATGACAGCAGATTAAGAAATATACATATTTACCAACCCCTCCTCATGAACAGGATGCGACACAAGGTCAATTTCTTAAGCGGACTTTAACAGGTTCAAATTCAGAGTTTTCCTTCTCCTAGACTGGTTACCTAGCCAAGGTTAAAGAGCCCAATCTGCTCTACTATTTGCCCATAGCTGGAGGGAGATTTATTGGATGCATACCTTTCCCAAGGGTATTAGCGCTATGTGAAATTCAAACAGCCTTGTCCAGGATTTGAACTCGCATCGACGAATCTATCTTGTACGACTCTAACCATTACACCATGTGCCTCCATAAAATATATTTGACTTACACACCACTCATTTCTCCCTTTAGATATGCATGTACATATTTATGTATTTACCTAACCCCTCCATACAAGCAAGATGTGACACAAGATCATTTTTTTAAGTTTAACAGGTTTGAATTCAGACTTTCAAAGATTTTTCAAAAGACTTTCTGAGTAGAAAGAGGGGTAGTGAATTGTCTCAGCCAGAACCCTGATAAGCCTAAATGCTTTGGTTGGTCATCTGACTACTGTGTGCTATATGAAAATGTGTGTTCCTTTTATGTGGGATTTCATCCTCTTTATGTTGTCAGATCATCAAATGTCTCATTGATCAATTGTAGGTTTCACTTGACCTAGTATCAGCAAATTTAATTTCCTATTTTTTTTTTTAGATTGGAAGCTAGAATGGATTAATGGCATTTCGGTTTATTTCAATGAGGAAAATTAATTTTATATACAAGGAAATTGAGTTATGAGCAGAACGAATTAAACTCATAAGAATGAATTAAACTTAATTCGTTCTGCCCATAACTCAAAGTACCACTGTATATATTTACCAAACCCTCTGCACAAGCAGAATGACACAAAATATATCTTAAGTGAAGTTAAACAGGTTTGAATTCAAGAGGTTACCTTCTATTACGTTCACTTTCAGACTCACTATTATTATTATATGGTTAAATAGTACCACTACTGTTCTTCTAAAAGGATGCCTTTGGCATTAAATAACCAACAATGTTGATGCACCATTAAAAATAACAAACAAGAATTTTCTTTTTCCTGGACTGGTTTCCATACCAAGATTAAAGAGTCCAGTCTGCCCTAGTATTTACCAATAACTTGAGGGAGAATAGTTGGATTCATAGCTTTCACAAGAGTATTAGCACTGTGAAATGCAAACATTCCCAACAATGATAATCATTACACTATGGGTGCATAGATATTAAAACCCATATCAGATTAGGTAAAGGCTTGAAATACATATTTGTGTCTTTGGAAAAATGTACATAGGATGCTTGGGAGATAGTTGTGTCTCAGCATTGAAAACAACTGTTTTATGGAAATATAACTAAAAAGGCTGGTTTACCTCAGTTGGTAGAGCGTCTGCCTAGAAATCACAAAGTTCCTGGTTTGATACCGGCCCTCACCAACTCATTGTATGAGTAGTACAGGGATCTGTGCAGTAAAGTGGAGTTTATAGTCTTACTTTTCCAGTAATACATTTTAAAGTAGAGCATGGTCTTACTTTTTCCATTTTAAGTGAGAGCATGGTCTTACTTTTTAATACATTTTGAAGGAGAGCATGGTCTACTTTTCCAGTAGTACATTTTAAAGGAGAGCATGGTCTTACTTTTTCTATTTTAAAGGAGAACATAACATTCTTACTTTTTCCATTTTAAGTGAGAGCATGGTCTTACTTTTCCAGTAATACATTTTAAAGGAGAGCATGGTCTTACTTTCCAGTAATACATTTTAAAGTAGAGCATGTCTTACTTTTTCCATTTTAAGTGAGAGCATGGTCTTACTTTTCCAGTAATACATTTTAAAGGAGAGCATGGTCTTACTTTTTCCAGGTAATACATTTTAAAGGAGAGCATGGTCTTACTTTTTAAAGTGAGAGCATGGTCTTACTTTTCCAGTAATACATCATGGTCTTAGTCATTTTGAAGGAGAGCATGGTCTTAGTTTTCCATTTTAAAGGAGAGCATTGTCTTACTTTTCCAGATAATCTTTTGCTCAACTCCAAATACAAAAGCACATACGCCACAATGATAAATGTTGTTTTTTAGTATGGAGAAGAAGCTGTCTATTGCCATGTTTCCCAATTCTGATGAATTACTAAATCAAAGATGTGAGATATTGAACAGATGTAGGCATAAAAATAAATGGCTGCTTAATCATTAACTTTCTATTTATATGTTTTGTTTCCACATTATGCAAATTCTACAGTTTTTGTATATAATTATACATGTTTTTGCAACCACACATCTAACTTGAGTGAAGTGTTGCATATCATGGACAGCTGAGTCACCAAGATTATGTGACTTAAGCATCACAATTCACCACTAACAGCCAACAGATCGCCCCATTGGTGGTGGGTTTTACCCCTTTGCAGAGGTGTAGTCAGTGTATTCTACAGCCTCAGCTGTCAGGGCTAAGTGAATCATTTGTATTAAGAATAGTTACTTGAAGCTATAATAGCTGACTAGGGATTATTAATTTTAGTCTAAAAATTTCTGAAAGTGAGTGTAATAGTGTGACTGGAGCTCAAACTCGCTTTCTATGATATGGCACTCAAGGACATTAGCCACTATGCCACAGGGAATCACTTCCTCTAGACACAAGGGGTAGCTGTGTTACAATAATGTATTGAGAGACATAAGTGGTGTCATTAGGATATAAATAATAAAATAAGTATCATATTGTATATGTATATGAATGTAAGGATACTGTACTTTAATAGATCTGAGAATTTAACCCAATAGGCACTGTGTTCCATCTATCTATACCTATATAAAGGGCAGTTGTATGTATGTATGTATGTCCAGCTGAAACTACAAAAATAAAATGATTAACAGGTAAATATACATTCAGTATCACCAAATCTTGCTTTTTGAGCAAAAATAATGAAGATTTGATTTATATTCATGAAGATAATTAAAAAAGTAAATTTTAAATAGTAACAGCATGTAATCTTTTTTTCTTTTCTTTTTTTTTTTTTCCATTTGATATTTTAAATTGAAGACACTCATTTTTCTAATCAGAGTGTCTGTGCCCTTTTTTTTCTGACACCCCCACCAGGCCGGATCAACGCAAGGTCTTTTCTATGTAGGGATTTTAATGGGGCATCCTACTAGGATCCAACTCATGATTCAGTAATAATGGATCTGCAAAACTAACTTTTTACCTTCCTACTTCTACCCAGGCAACACTGGGTAGTTGCTTCTAGTTTATATATATTTACTAACTCCTCTGCATGAGTAGGATGTAACACAAGGTCAGTTTCTTAATGTAGAAATTTGTTGGGTGATTAGTATCCAACTGTGTTGTGAGCTGTTGATTTGAACAACGGCAACTAAGCACTATTGACTGGTGCCCAAAACAGCTGGTATCTATGGAACTCAAGAATAGTCCATTCATGTATTTGGTGATTCCATTCCCTGAGTCCTGATTGGCCGCCGGGTTTCTGTGATGTTATGAGGCTTCATAAATACTCTGGCATTCTGCAGTAGGATTGCAACAAGGTTAGATCCGTATTAAGTTATGGCTTCCTTGTTGCCTTGTCTTACCAATTCGATGGTAATTGGAACTTAGTATGTTTATTCGGACCATATGACATTTAGGCACCCCTTTTGTTTTGCAGATTCATAAGTACATTTTTTTCATTTACACCATCAACATCTGGTTGTTTGTTAGGGGTTAGGGTTTAATTTTATAATTAAAAAAAAACTCTAAAAATCCTCTGTTAACAAACAACTGGATGTTGATGGTGTAAATGAAAAAATGTACTTATGAATCAGCAAAGCAAAAGGGGTGCCTAAAAGTCATATAGTCCATTTATTCTACACTTAAGCAGAGGTTTAACAGGTTTGAATTAAGAATGTACCATGAAAAGTGTTACGAAAACCTTTAAAAAATATTTTTTAAAA
>CM042148.1:103954338-103981838 GCA_023376005.1 Doryteuthis pealeii
ACACCGTGTTCGTTGCACGATGGAATCCTGATTATATTGTTTTATACTCCAGGGTACTTTCTAATCCTGGATCCGTGCTGGATCAAATCCAGGTTTATTTGCAACTGTATTTACCTTTTATAAAAAGAGAGAGAAAAAAAGAAAGATCTCATGAAAACCCCTTGAGGCATAAATTGGATTAGATATCGTTGCAACAAGATAATATGAATATGATGTTTTGACTGGTTTGTTGTTGATGTTGTTATTTATAAGGCTGGGCATAATCTGATGCATAGGTCTCAGTTTGCTTATGGTACCTGATGTTACTAAATGGTCACCCATTTAAGTACTGGGTATGGCTTAACTTTCATGATCTAGTGGGAATTGGTATTTTATCTATGATTTGAATATGTCTTATTGGTGATATTGTTATTTACTAAGCTTTGCTTACTCTGGTATACAGGCCTTATGTGGTTCATAATACATATTGTTACTAAATGGTCACCCATTTAAGTACTGAACACAGTGATCATTGCTTAACTTTATCTAGGTTTGGTTGGTTTGGTTTGTTTTTATGGCATATCAATATGGGTTATTTAATGCCGACAAAGTTGTGAATAAAATTCATTATGCATAATACAATTTTGTTTATAAACTCATGTTTTTCTATTTAACCCATAGATGGGACCCTAACAGGTACTACCACTCCGGGTCAGAGTGGACCAGGGAGCAATGGTGATGAAGGGCTGCTCCACATTCCCCAAACCTCCAAAACTCACCATCAGATAGAGTTTAATGTCATACCCAGGACATGTAGACCCTCAGTCACTGCCTTCTAGCACCCATATGATAAAAAGGGGTTGGGGCTTGCCATAAAGGGCAATAGGGTTGGGAAAATCATATAGGTGCTAGGGCTTGACGTGACCAGCCAATTGATCGGAGGGGGCCTCTCCGACCACCCATCTAGCCCAAGATAGGGCCAAAGTAGAGTATTGCAAGTCATGAACTGCTCATCCACCTGGGCTCTATCCTTAAGCATCACAGGTCGCCACCCATGGCTAACAGGTGGCCACATTGGGGGAGTCTTACCCCTCTGCAGAGGTGCAGTCGGTGCATTCTAACATCCCAGCTGACAGGGCAGTAACTTTAACTAATGGAAATTATTATTTTAACTTTCATTTGAATATAAGTCGTATTGGTAATGTTATTTACTAAGCTTTGTTTATTTTAGCAAGCAGTCTTTAAATGGCTCATTCTTTTACTCTCGCCCTTTTTTTCAGTAACAATAAGTTAGAAAGTTTACAAATAACCAAATACCTACAATTTTGTTTAAAATTTATGTGTGAAATATCAAAAATAATTATTCTATTAACTATTAATAGATGTACGCAACATTTTATTTGAGGAGGACAGAACTAAGTTTCCATTTCAATTTTTTTTATTTTTGACTCTTTTAATAAATTTGATGATTTTACTTACTTATGATACAAACTCTCTGACATTGAATTTTTAACTCGTGAGGAGTTAAAAATTCAATATACAATATCTTTCAAAAAATTTTTACACCGCATGGAGGGTGTTTTATATTTTATTTTTTTGCGAGTGTAAATAATAATCTATACATATATAAAGAGCAGTTGTGTGAATCTGTATGTCCGCAGGAAACTTTGAAAATAAAACAATTAACAACAAAGTAAATATATACACACATTAAAGATCACCAGGGATTGGTTTTTGAGCAAAAATAATAGAGATTTAATTTATATTCATGAAGATGATTAAAAAATGAAATTTAAATGATAACAGCATGAATTTTTTTCATTTAATATTTTAAATAGTAGACATTAACATTTCTTTTTAGAGTAGCTGGATCAATGCAAGGTCTAATTTTTTACATAGGGATTTAAATGGGGCATCCGACAAGGATTCAACTCACGATTCAGTAATAATGGATCTGCGGGACTAACTTTTAAAAATCTCCCTCTACCCAGGCGATGCCGGGTAGCTGCCTCTAGTCTCTTAATAATGGACATTAGATCTCTATTTGTCTGTAACAGAAACTACCTCACTGCTTATGTCATATTCCCCAAAATCATCATAACATAGAATAAATACACTCAAAATTTGAGCATACAACCTTAGACAATTCTCATTGTTTTTTAAAACAAGTTTTAATAAATAAATGTCTGGTATTTTATATTTATATATTGTATATTTTATTACAATATATATTTAAAAGTTAAATATTTAGTTTCCATTTCAAATTCTTTTATTTTTTTTACTCCTTTAATAAATTTGATGATTTTACTTATGGTACAAACTCTCTGACATTGATTTTTTAAATCCCACCCGCTCAAGCAATAACTTTCAAAGATTAATTATTATACCACCCAGGGTGGAGGTTGCTAATATCAGTAATTGAAATAACAATAATAATATTTATGTATATAGATATCACAGGAACTTATTCTTTTCTTTAATCAAAAACAATTTGATTCCTTCAATAATATTCAAGGACTCAAATCTTTCGTAAGTGTGAACAGATGTTTTCAAAATGTGCAGTCATTATCAGCAATGTCTATTTAAGCTTTATTATAATGAATAGAAAATGGTGGATTAATAATTCTTTTTAGCAATAGTAATGTTAAGACAAGCGGTATCATTAATGAAAACTGGATGCATGGGCCAATTTTAGCGTAATATCAAGAGTCTGTTCGTGTCGGAGCTTACCAATTATTAAAAATAGAAATGTTGGAGGAACCAATTATTAAGAACAGGTAAATTATTCCTGATCTCTCTTGGAGTAAATGATAAGAAATTAAATTGTTCTTCTTTGAGTTAAAGATAGATTTCTACTTGCAAAGAAACAGATATCTTCTAAATATGAATACATGGTGTTAGTTGCAAAACAAAAAAGACAATCATGTAGGAATACTTGATTGAAAATTAGCCAATGAAAAGACTGATATGAAAATATGGTAATTTGGTGTTTTTCCAATGACGGAATTTCACACACAAGATTAAACTGATCTTTGTCTTTGATTAATATTTGGTGGATGAGAATATGTGCAAAACTAGCAGGACCTATGGATATACTACAGTATGATAATTTAATTATAACAATCTTTGATATGTTTATTTAAGAGCTATTGCCTTTGTTCAATATGTAAAAAGTGTAATAATCTTCATTTAATTCTATCTACTAGCAGGACCTGTGGATATACCACAGTGTGATAATTTAATTATAACAATCTTTGATATGTTTATTTAAGAGCTATTGCCTTTGTTCAATATGTAAAAAGTGTAATAATCTTGATTTAATTCTCTCTACTAACAGGACCTGTGGATATACCACAGCATGATAATTTAATTATAACAATCTTTGATATGTTTATTTAAGAGCTATTGCCTTTGTTCAATATGTAAAAAGTGTAATAATATTGATTTAATTCTCTCTACTAGCAGGACCTGTGGATATACCACAGTGTGATAATTTAATTATAACAATCTTTGATATGTTTATTTAAGAGCTATTGCCTTTGTTCAATATGTAAAAAGTGTAATAATATTGATTTAATTCTCTCTACTAGCAGGACCTGTGGATATACCACAGTGTGATAATTTAATTATAACAATCTTTGATATGTTTATTTAAGAGCTATTGCCTTTGTTCAATATGTAAAAAGTGTAATAATATTTGATTTAATTCTCTCTACTAGCAGGACCTGTGGATATACCACAGTGTGATAATTTAATTATAACAATCTTTGATATGTTTATTTAAGAGCTATTGCCTTTGTTCAATATGTAAAAAGTGTAATAATATTGATTTAATTCTCTCTACTAGCAGGACCTGTGGATATACCACAGTATGATAATTTAATTATAACAATGTTTGATATGTTTACTTAAGAGCTATTGCCTTTGTTCAATATGTAAAAAGTGTAATAATCTTAATTTGACTCTCTCTACTAGCAGGACCTGTGGATATACCACAGTATGATAATTTATTACATTTGAGATGTTTACTTAAGAGCTATTGCAAATAGTTCAATATGTAAAAAGTATAATAATCTTGATTTAACTCTTTCATTCTTTTCTTTCTTTTCATCTTTTCCTTTTGTTCAATTGAAACAGATTAGCATTATCACTTCCACATGTTCACCACCTCTCTCTATCTTTTCCCTACTCTTTTTCTTTCTTTCTTATATTTTTTCTGTGTAGCATGTCCTTTTTCTTCCCTCTCTTTAGAAGAAAAACGGAATGGTTCATTATTTACCTGAGGTGACGACACTCATTAGAAATATGAATTCAGTGGATAAGCAACACCAGATAATCAGGATTTACATTTTTGCATTTCATCCTGGATGATTTAGACAGTCTCATTTTTAACCAGAGGGTGTTGCAAGCTCATATTTTTAAGGAAGACAAGCATTGGGGATGGGGGGAGCTCACACCTCTGCAGGGGATACCGTCAGGTGTTCTCAAAGGAGCTATAATATTCGTAGGTACTCCACACTTCCCAGAGCTCAGGAACTGGTGCCTCACCATCAGATACAGTTTAATGTCATACCAAGGGCACCCATTTTTGTTTGGGGGGAGGGGCTTACACCTCTGCAGGGGATCCAGTCAGCATATTCTAAGCTCTGCCAACAAGATAGGTAAAATCTATGCACAAATTTTCAGAATAATAAACATAATTGCTATAATAATCTAAATTAAGTATTTTAGTTAATGATTCTCCCTACTAAGACCAGTTCATATAGCTTGGTAGCTATATCTCATCTACTGAAAGTGATGTCTACATATGCATTCTGAACTGAATAATTTTTATAGTGGGATTGTTATTAACATGTTATTGACCATATGGAAATCTGATCTCTGATAAAAAGTGAATAAAATGGGAATTTTAACCATGTCAGTACCACTGTATGGTTGCACCAATTAGACTCTAATAAAATGCTTGGAGACAAAGCTAGATGGAAACTACACAAGGATACTACACGCTTTTCTGAATAAAAGATATTTTAAATTTTGGACTGAATAATTTTTAGGGCCAGTATAGCTCAGTTGGTAGAGTGTTTGACTAGGAACCACAAGGTTCCTGGTTTGATACCAGCCCTTGCCAACTCAGCATATAAGCAGCACAGCGATCTATGCATTAAAGCAAGGAGCTGATGGTAGGTGTGGCACTCTGCCTCAGATGCCAAAACCAATCTCCTTGATCTAGTGCTAGTAAAAAGAGGATAGATCCCTCGCTGTTTGGTTAATACCGACTTTAGGCCACCCCAATGATGACTTAAATAAAGTGTACCTTGCTTCTTAGTCATACCCACCACTGGTATTTAAGATTTTTACTATTGCATTTTCACCTCATATTTTCAATGCAAACATAGAGTATATTAGAAGTTATATCAGTTTAACTGGAGACAGAGATTCTGCTTTTTATAGGCACAACAAATATTTATGAGCATTTCCTAAAATATCTTACTAGATAATTAAGCAGTATTTTTCAGACTTTTTCTATTGACTGGAGAAATCTTATATTTATATTATAACTACTCTTCAAATTAGAGTTATATACTAGTTTCACTGTAGAATTGTATACAGTATATTAAGAACTAATAGAGCAAAATGTTAAAAATATATCTTATATCTACATTTATATGTGGAAAAATGTAGAAACAAACACGGATGTTATAATGGATGGAAATTTATAGTTGATGTTCGAACATTTCGGTTTACAATGGAAATCTTCTTCAGGACTGTGAAATTATTTAAGAAGAAACAAGGATTTCGCTGGATAAAAGATGATGGATGTTTTGCATAAGTTGAATTTGGAAAATGTGTAGAAAAGGTTTGTTACCATTTGTTGATTGGCATTTATAGTTGAATGTTGATGATGTGATTGCTGCATGCTAAAGCAAAAATCAATGATAGGAATGCATGAAGTCAAAAAGCCAAAACGTGATTGGCCTACGAGGAGATGTTGAAAAGGTGTTGACGTATTCCATATAAATATCAATGTGTAAAAAATTAGAGAAGTATTAAATGTTTAACTACCTAACACACACATACACTACATTTATATATTTTTAAAAAAGTCATTGAAGTGGCCTAAAGTCATTATCAGCCAATCAGCGAGGGAGTCTATCCTATTTTCACTAGTGCTAGACCAAGGAGATTGTTTTTACGTCTGAGGTGGAGCACCACACCTACCATCAGCTCCTTACTTTACCGCTAGACCAAGGAGATTGTTTTTGCATCTGAGGTGGAGCACCACACCTACCATCAGCTCCGTACTTTATCGTACAGATCCCTGAGCTACTCGTACACTGAGTTGGCAAGGCCGGTATTGAACTAGGAACCTTGTGGTTTCTAGCCAAACACTCTACTGACTGAGCTAACCCGGCCCTTTGTAATTTTTTTTCTATATATTTGTTTTATTTCATTCTTTATATATTCTTGTTTTTAAGTTGTGATCTCACAAGACTTGTTAATTCAACATGTTGCCTTATTTAAATGCTATTCATAGTAAATTTTGAAGGTTGAGATTATTATTGTTTCTTTTAGAATTCAAGGCACCTCTCAGAATGACACCAATTAAAGTGGTGAAATTTTAAGATTTTTCAGAGAAATGAAAGTTTAAAAAATACTTGACTCAGTGGCATTTATAGTAAATTTTTACATGTGATTACTTGCTGAAAGTACCAATTCCTACTAGTTAAGCAATGATGAGCCTGTTCAATATTAATTGGGGGACCACTTAATCAACTACAAGTACTGTAAGTAAACTGAGTTCTTTCTTTATCAAAATGACTTGAAAAGGTTTGGTATGCTGTAAAACAAGATAACTAACTAAAAATGTGATTACTTGATTTTGAGGAAGAATTTCTCTTTATTTTATCCTTTCTTTATGAAAATGACTTGATTCAGCATTAAATGACCCGAAAAGGGTTGATATGCTGTAAAACAAAATCACCATTATAACTACTTGATTTTGAGGAAGAATTTCTGTTTATTTTATCAGATTTCTCTCTGGTTGATAACCTGTCAATAGCAGTTCATGCCTTTCCTATGTGTATGTTGACATAATAGAAATCATTAATATTCAATGAATGTTTTTGACTATCTTCATCTTTGTTGCTGTTTTTGTCAAAGACTTTGAGATGAGTGCCATGTGACATTTGTACAATATTCAGAATTGGTTCACCATTCCCAAGAACATTAGTGCAAGGAAAATCATTTTTTTCTTTTTTTTTAATTTATGTTAATTGTAGCTGAATTATAATTCTGACAGACAAAATATTTATTTTCTTTATTAGAGAGAGAGAGAGAGAGAAGAGACACACACCATTCAAAGAAGAGAGAGAGAAAAAAAAGAGAACAAACACTTAGAGGAAGAGAGAGTTGACAAAGGAAAAGGTGAGAGAAGATGATTAAGAGAGGGAGGCAAGGGAGGAGAGAGATGACAAGGGAGAAAAGATAGGAGAGAGGGCGGGGGAGAAATTAACAAGATACCTAGAGGAGAACAAGGAAGAGGAGGAGAGAAACAATGAGGGAGAAAAGATGGGAGAGAGGGAAAAATAAAATACAAAGATAAGGAGGAGGAGAGTGATGATGAAGAAGAAAAGAAACATACTGTGGTGGGGGTTGAGGGGTGGCAAGAGGTTTTAGGTTTAAAAGGTAGCTTGTTATTCCTGGTGCATGTTCCTAGGTTTGCTTTTAACCCATCTTATTTAATGAATTGAAAAGGGTTGAAAAGGAAGGAAGAATTCAAGGAAAGAAAAGGAAGAGACAAAGACAAAAGGTAGTTTTAGGATTTAGGCTTTAATCATTGGTCATAGCCACCACGTGGCAAAGAAATTCCTTTCTGACCAGTAGCAGTATCTAGCTCTGGTTAAGGTCTAAGCTTGAATGTCTTCTCAGGGTCAGAAGTGGATCCTTTTACCCGCATATGCTTTGGAGCATTCTTCCAGTAAAGGCTCATGGGAGTTTGTTAATTTTTTTATTTTAATCCCCACAGGTTTAATAAAAAAAATATATAATAAGTTTGACACTAGATGCCATCTAGAGGACTTGCCAAGTGAGATGACCGATGGACGGTTGGTCAGAGAGAGTCAAGGGAATATGCTGTCAGCATACCTTGATGATGATGATGATGATGATGATGGGTTTCATGATGATCTTTACCAGTTTGGGTTTTTTTTATCAGTTACTTGAGGAGTGGTAGTACCTGTTAGGGTACCGTCTATGGGTTAAATAGAAAATGTGTTGATAAAAATTGAGTATCCATTAAGAATGAATTTATTATAAAACTTTGTCGGAATTAAATGACCCACTGAGGTTGATATGCCATCAAACAAACCAAACAAAACCAAACCATTTTTCCCTTAATTTCTCTTTTTTTTTCTGCATAGAAATGTGGATATGTTACATTTAAAGGTACACATAGCCCACTTATTGTTTTTTTTATGGTATTAACACCATCATGTTTTGGTTATTTATAGGGTCTGAAAGTATGTAGTAAGTTTGAAATTGATTTTCCTAATGTTTTCATCAGTTTGGGTTGATGAATACTGTAAATTTTCATCATTTTTTTGTCTTGTTTTCTTCCCTTCAAAACTCAGATGACATCAAAAATGAAATCTAACATATTCATGACATTCTGGATGAAAAGACCTAACAAATGTATTTTGACATTTGTAGTCAATATTGATTGGAAAAAAAAGAAGAAAAAAATATGTGATACATTTGCATACACATTTTTTTTTCTGTTCTTTTCTTTTGTTATTTTATGCAGTGCCCAAAATCTAAAAACGAGAGCTATACTAATAATAATAATAATGATGATAATAATAATAATAATAATAATAATAATAATACAAATGTCTAGGTCTATTTGAAATACAAAAAATTGCACTCTGTGGAACTGCTCATCCCCTTAAGAGAGTACTATCCAAAAAGAAAAAGGACCATATGACTTTAGGCACCCCTTTGCTTTGTTGATTCATAAGTACATTTTTTTTCATTTACACCGTCAACATCCGGTTGTTTGTTAACAGATGATTTTTAGTTTTTTTTTTAAATTATAAAACTAAACCCCTAACAAACAACCGGATATTGACGGTGTAAATGAAAAAAATGTACTTATGAATCAGCAAAGCAAAAGGGGTGCCTAAAAGTCATATGGTCCAGAAAAAAGTGATACATTTGCATACACATATTTTTTCTGTTCTTTTATTAATTCATGCACTCTATCTAAAAACGAAGCAATAATAATGATAATAATAATCTGGGACTTGGGGATAAAGATGGATCACCTATCCCAGCCAAAGACCAACCTAGTGTTGATTAACAAAAAAAAGAGAATGTGTCAACTGGTGGACTTGGTGGTTCCAGCAGATCACAGGTAAAGTTAAAAGAAAACGAAAAGATGGACAAATACCTGGACCTTGCCAGAGAATTGAAAAGCTGTGGAATATGAGGTTGAAAGTGATACCAATCTTGGAAAAAAGACTGTAGGACCTGAAAATCAGAGGAACAATTGAGACCATCCAGACTAGCATTGCTGCAATCCGGTTAGAATACTCAGAAGAGTCTTGGAGACCTGAGGAGACTTGTTGTCACACAGACTCCAATGAAAGACCAAAAAGCTGATATGAAAAACTTGTGATAATAATAATAATACTTGTCAACATAGAGGACTGTGTAGATACCACAATCCAAGGAATCAAAGAATACACAAAAATGAGCAAGGAAGGGTTAGTTATGGCAGCCAATAACAGCAGCTGCAACATATGGACAAACAAAAAAACAAGAAAACAAAGATGGGAAGGAAAACAATTATATGGATACTTTAACAACAAATTGGAGAGGTTGCACATGAAAAACTTGGACATGGTTTAGCTCAAGAGAGAAACTGAATCACTAATAATTGCTGCACAAAACAATGCCAGATCACAATATTATACTAATGTATGTATATATATATATATATATATATATATATATATATATATATATATGATTTTTTAATTTTATATAAGCAATAAAAAAAGGAAGAAAAGTTAATATTGTGCATATCTATTTCAGTCTATACAAATCTGCGTGTGTGTGTATGTATATATATATATAAAGCATGTATTTATTCAACCCCTTCTCCACTGGTAGAATGTGAGACAAAGTCAATTTTTAAGCAGTGTAAAACTGGGTTGATTTTAGAGTTTTGTTTCTAGACTGGTTGCCTGACCAAGGCTAAAGAATCCAGTCTGCCTACTATTTATTCCATGAAAAGAACAGATGGATTTAAGTCTTTCCCAAGGCGATTAGCACAAAGTTAATGGCAAACAGTTTCATCCAGTATTTGAACTTGGCTCATTTGAGTCTAGTTCCTAAAACAATAACCATTATGCCATGAGTGCCTCCTTCTGATATATTATGCACACACACACACACACACACACACACACATATATATATATATATAGATATAGCAATAGCATAATCTTTACAGATCACTGCCATCCCTCACAATCCTCTTAGCCTTCCACCAGAACCTTTCCTCTCATGAGCTCACAAATGAGTCATCAATATCACTGCGGATCCACAAATTTGATGCAAATATGATATAGGAAGGACATCCTTCCCATTGTATCAGATGGATCAGATGATAAAATTTGATTCCTTGTGCACCACCACAAGCTGACTTACAGACTTTGTTACAGATTGCACAAGACACATTGTTTGTTACTGAAGTGTGCATATATATATATATATATATATATACACACACACACACACACACATATATATATATATATATATATATATATATATATATACAGGTTTTGTTGAATTGAACAGGCAATTCCTGTCTGACAAGTCTTTCGTTGATCCTTTCTAATCTTCGGGCCATCCTTCTGGTGTCAGGGTGGAACTGGTATACCAGTCCACCGAATGTTTCGTCACTAGTGCTTTCGGCAATACACTTTGCCATCCTCAGGTGGGAAAACGATGGAATAGTTTTCATGTCTCGTTTTTAACGAGAACGAGTAGAAGCAAGAAATTAGTGGGAGGTAATATCAATTGGTAGTGGGAGGGGAAAAAATCACCACTGCTTTGTTCAAACTACTACCATTCCAAAAACCTCCCACTACCAATTGATATTACCTCCCACTAATTCCTTGCTTCTACCGTTCTCGTTAAAAACGAGACATGAAAACTAGTCCATCGTTTTCCCACCTGAGGATGGCAAAGTGTATTGCTAAAAGCACTAGTGACAAAACATTCGGTGGACTGGTATACCAGTTCCACCCTGACACCAGAAGGATGGCCCGAAGATTAGAAAGGATCAACGAAAGACTTGTCAGACAGGAATTGTCTGTTCAATTCAACGAAACCTGTATAAAAGAAAAAATGCTGCCTAAATACACTTATATATATATATGTGTGTGTGTGTGTATGTTTGTGTGCCATGGTGTTCTATAGAGTGCCATGTTGTATGCATTTTTTGTTAATTCTAAAAAAAAGCATTTTTGTCCCTAGAGATTTTTAGCAATTCCATAATGCTTGTCATAAAAAATTGAAAAAAAAAAAAGAAAGAAATTTAATGTATTTAGTGAATTCTTACTGATTGAAATGAAAACAAAAAACTGTCTAGTTTGAAATAGACTGGCTGACCAGGTAGTGTGTCCCAATTCCACTAGCATTAGCCAGTTAATTTGTACTGGTACAACTTTACATAATTGAAGAAATCATGTAGAGATAAAATAATGAATTATAGCTACTGCTATTTACTCTTAAGAAGTAGAAAAATTTAGAATTTCTGTTTGCCGTGCTGAGGTGAAACTTGTTTTGATATAAGAGAATAACATTGATTTCAAACCTGAATAAAAGATGTTTTAGTTACGTGATCAATCTTGCTCTTATGAAATATTCCAACCCAAAGGTTACATATTGATATCTGCTATCTATCTATGGAGGCACGTGACATAATGGTTAGAGTCGTAGGAAATGGAATCGTTGACCCGAGTTCAAATCCTAGACAAGGCTTTTTGCATTTCACATATTGCTAATACCCTTGGAAAAGGTATGAATCCATATATTCTCCCCCTAGCTATGGGTAAAATAGTAAGGTAAACTGAGCTCTTTAGTCTTAGGTAGGTAACCAGTCTAGGGAAGGAAAACTCTGAATTTGAAAAACCTGAGGTCAGTCATTGATTGGGTTTGTGGCATTCCTTGTGCACCAATTCTTTCCTATTGACTGCCAAAAAGTGGGATGGTCCAACACAAGCCTTGACCACTATAAACAAAACACTGTGTAGGTTGTTCATTGGACGAACCCTCATGTGTCAAAATCAATGAGAGAGTCCACACCATTTTTTTTATATATCTAGTGGAGGTGCGTGGTGTAATGGTTACTATTGTAAGAAATGGACACGACAAGATGAGTTCAAATCCTGGACGAGGCTGTTTGCATTTCACATTGTGCTAATACCCTTTAGGAAAGGTATGAATCCAACTATTTCTCCTACAACTATGGGTCAAATAGTTGGGCAGACTATGCATCGGACCCCAAAAAGTGTTGAAAATGTTGAAATATTATATATATATATATATATATATATATATATATATACTTGATCTTCTGGGTCTTTTTGGGTAAAAGGACACCACCCAGGGTAATGTTCACTCCAGATTACAGCTTGTTCAATTCTTTGGCATTATAGATGGTCAGTTGCAAGTGACTGGTGTTTCTTGTTGTTTCTGGAAGCTTTTCCAGCCAACTGAAGAACCTAAGCAGCCAAATATTCCATAATGGCTGCCAGGTAGACAGGAGCACTGGCATTGACTCTCTGGGCAGAGTTACCTTTATAGAGAATATGGTGGATATGACCAGTGGGGAATTGAAGTCTAGCATGGGTCTGCGTTTTCCCCTTTATTTTGCCTCCTCTCCAGACATGATAATTGCTGTAAAAGAAGTTTAAAAGCTCAAGGAATATATATATATATATATATATATATAAGCTCATTAACACAAACACACACACACACACATATATAAATGTGCATAAACACACACACACACACACACACACACACATATATATATATATATAGTAGCAGGCATTCCTAAAAAGTAATGTTAATATGGCTCATCCTATAAAAATCATTCAGTGCAAAATTAAAAATATCTTTAATCAGTTTTACAGATTTATACATCCTCCTATATATATATATATATAGACAGTGGTGTAATGTTTATTGTTGTAAGGAAATAGTGTATTCCAGTGATGAAGTGGTTAATGTACTAGACTGCAGTATTACGTTATAAATTTTGAACTCCAGTCATGCTATTACACTAACTTTAAACTAATACCCTTGGGAAAGGTATAAAACCCTTCACCCCCCCCCCTAGTTAAGGGGTAAATAGTGCCACTTCTGTTCTTCTGCAGGGATGGCTTAGACTTTAAATAACCCAGAAATGTTGATATGCTATTAAACAAAGAAACAAAACAAAGAGCCAAGTTCAAATCCTGGACAAGAGGGTTTGCATTTCACTCCACACTGATGCCTTGGGAAAGGCATGAATCCTTCTCTCCCTTCCCCAGTAAATAGTCGGGTTATTTAGCTTTCACAATCTAGTGCTTCCAGTAGTGCAGTGAACACCATTTACATTAACATCGGAGTTTTAAAAATTTGAATAATCATCAAGAAGGAATAAAAAAAAACGTCTTCAGCATAAATTAACTCAACCAGGGTTGAGATGCCATTAAATCCAACCAACCAATCAACTAATCAACTAATCAAACTCCATCTTTCCAGTAGAATTCATTGAACTGTTTTTTTCTAGGCTGGTTGGTTGGATTTTATGGCATGTCAACCCTTGTTGGGTTATTTTATGCCAAAGACCTTTATTAATTCTTGTTGGGTATTCAATGATTTTTAAACTCATCTTTAATCTATTTAAATGGGGCTCTAACAGGTACTACCACTCCGGGTCAGAGTGAACCTGGGAGTAATGGCGATGAAGAGATACTCCACATTTCCCAAAGGTCTAGAATTGGAACATTATCACTAATGTAGTGCAGTTTAATGTCATACCTAGAACATGTTTTTTCTAGGTACAAATATATATATATATATATATATATATATATATATATATTTATTGATAGATAGATATGGGAGTAAATAGGGAAATAGGTCCAACAATCTATAGAAAAATGGTCTAGAAAAAGGAAAAACACTGAATTCAAAACCTTTGGACTATTGTTCAGTAAAATCTGGGACACATTGTTGCAGCATTCTTCTGTTATCAGCTTATCCCAAAAAGTGTGGCAAGTCCAATACAAGCTGTCAATACTATAAACAAATTACATGTGTTGGTTGTCCAAAGGAAGAACATATCTTTAACTCAACTCTATGCCCATCATACATCAAGATTGACACACACTCATGTGTGTGTGTCTGTGTGTGTGTGTGTGTGTATATATGTTGTTGTGAAGTCCATGTATGCTTCTTTGTTGGTATATCTGGCGAGTCTAGTTCTCAGTGTGAATATATTATATTTATATATATTATATATGTATATGTATATATATATATTATATATGTAATATGTATTTTTTCGGATTTTATGTGAAGCATGTGTTGTGAAATAAATCAGAAACTCCATTGGATGTTAAGTTTCATTTTATTTTATTTAATATTTCACAAATCCCTAAAAATATATAATATAGACATATATATTTTTATTTCCTTTTTTGTGTTCTTTTTCTTCTCCTCCTTCCCCTCTTTTGGTTGCTTTTTCTCCTCTTCTCTCTTTTCTTCCTCCCTCTCTTTTAATTTACTCTTCTCCTCCTCATACTAATTTTGTTTTCTTCACTTCTCCTCCACCTCGTTATTTGCTTTTCCTCCCCCCATTTTTGTTTTCTTTTTTTCCTTCTCTCCCTCCCTCTTTTTTTCTTCTTCTCCCCCTCCCTCTTTTTTCTTCTTCTCCCCCCTCCTCTTGTTTTCTTTTTCTCCTTCTCTTTCTTTTTTCTTGGTTTTCTCCTCCTCCTCCTCTATTTTCTTGTTTTTATCTTTATTCTAATAATTTCTGTCATTAATGATTTATTCATTATTTATCAAATATTATTTCCTTTTTTTTAAATTTCTGTCATTTCACATTTACACAATCATTTCTCCTCCTTTTTCCACTTTATATTCATGTCCTGGGTCTGATGTTAAACTATCTGATGGTAAGGTTCCAGTTCTGGGGAATGTAGAGAACACCTTCATCACCATTGCTCCCAGGTCCACCTTAACCCAGAGTGGTAGTACCTGTTAGGGTCCCATTTATGGGTCAAATAGAAAAACGTGTTTATAAAAAAATTTGAGTATCCATTAGGAATGAACTTATTTCAAAACTTTGTCAGCATTAAATAACATACTGATGTTGATATGCCATAAAACAAACCAAACCAAACCTTTACATTCTTTTATGTTCCTTCTAATATTTTTGTTTTCCTTCTTCTCATTTAAAAAAAATCTATTTTATGTTTCAGAGTTTAAAAAATACAGCTTTTTGTATGAAATATTATGGGTACTTAAATTTACCTTTTCTTAATAGAATCAATTCAAGTTGACATATTCTACCTTGTCAGCAGGGCTCACAATATGCTGATTACATTCCATGTAGAGGTTAAGACCCCTGAAATAAAAGGGAGTCTTAGATATGACAATTGCATACAGGGGAGAGGTTCTATTTCTGGGTCCTAGAATATGCTACTGCATCCACTGCAGAGGGATAGGACCTTGCCTTAAAGAGTCTTTTGGCTATGATACTAAATTGCATCCAGTGTTGAGACTCTACCTCTCAAAATTTTGGGGAGTGTGGAGTACTCCTTCATTACCATTACTCCAGGTTCAATTTGATCCAGAGTGGTCATACCTGTTAGAGTCCCATCTATGGGTCAAATAGATGTTTAAGAATTATTTGTATTACATAAGAATACTTGAAATAATATAACAGGTAAAATTATTTGTATTGAGAATAGTTATTTTAAGCTCTAATGATTATGAATTATTAGTTAATTGAAGTAATATAATTACTTGAAATAATTGAAACCATATAACAGTGTGTAAGTTATTATTAATCATTATTTATCTAATATCATTTCCTTGTTTTTTTTTTATTTCGGTCATTTCACTTTTACACAGTCATTTCTCCTCCTTTTTACGTTTTATATTATTTTATGTTCCTTCTTATATTTTTGTTTTCCTTCTTCTCATTCAAAACAAAAAATCTATTTCATTCTGTTACTACTACACAAAAAATAATACTAAATCTCTTCCATCATAGTTGTTACATTTGGAGTATGAAATTTGAAGCACAAACTATTATGGGATAGAAGTAGTATATGTCTAGTAAAATTGTTTTGTTTATTAAATTACATTTATTTATTTTGCATTGTTTGCACTTGATGATAAGAAGAGTTTTAGTGCTTGTTCATGTGAAACATCTAGCTTCAATTAACAAATAAACATTACGGACACTTAAAAACATCACTTATAATCTATTAAATGCACAAAAAAATATAAAGGCCATTAATTTATTACAAGTAGTTTCTTTTTCTCTTTTACTTGCCAAATTTTAGCTTATCAAAATTCTTCTTATATAAGTGGTTTGTGACTTAGAATTTAATCTATTAATGTTTTGTCTTTCCATAAACATAACTCATACATATGTAGATATATGTGTCTTTGTGTGTGCATATATATATATATATATATATATATATATATATTATATATATATATACACATATATATATATATACATATATGATATATACAATGTTTTGAATATAAGTTAAAAGGAAAAGTAGATTTAGAATTTCAAATTTCATGACAGACACACACACACTCTCTACCGTCACCTCCAGGGTGGTAGTCTTTTCTGTCAGACAGTAGCCAGTGGCAGTTTATAAGTGGCCTTTCCCAAAACTACATGACAATTTCCTGCAGATGCATATGTCACTTTCAAATATATACTTTTTTATTTACCTACCTTTTATTAAGTACGTAGTTTAGCTCTTCCTTATAAATATGATCACTACAATAAATAACTACTTGAGCTTAATACTTACTCCAGAAAAGAAACTTTGGCTCTTACTTAGGCTAGATAGGTAGTCAGAGAATCACCCCCCCCCCTCTGATCAATTGGCTGGTCATGTCAAGCCCTAGCATCTATATGATTTTCCTAACACTATCGCCCTTATGACAATCTTTTTTTTATTGTATATGTGATACAAGGTGGTGGCTGAGAGTCTTAATATCCTGGGTATGGCATTAAACTCTGATGGTGAAGTTACTGTTCTAGAACTCTGGGGTGTGTGAAGTACTCTTCATCACCATTACTCCCAGATCCACTCTGGTAGTACCAGTTAGGGTTCCATCTATGGGTTAAATATGAGAAATGAGTTTGCAAAAATGTGTTTAAAAAATTGAATACCCATGGAGAATGAATAAAAGAAAAATATCTTTGGCATAAAATGACACAATGGGTTGACATGCCATGAAACCAACCAACCAGCCAAATAACAACCACTCTGACCCAGAGTGGTAGTACCTGTTAGGGTCCCATCTATGGGTTAAACAGAAAGAAATGTGTTTTAAAAAATTGAGTACCTCTCAAGAATGAATAAAGCAAAAATGTCTTTGGCATAAAATAACCCAACAAAGCACAACCAACCTTATGAATGAACACTACAAAAAATAAAGACAATGGGGTATCAGCCAGGCAGCGAGGAAGTCTATCTCCTTTTCACTAGTGCTAGACCAAGGATATTGTTTTCGCATTTGAGATGGAGCACCAGACCTAATATCAGCTCCTCATTTTACCAAAGTGCTACTTTAGCCATGTGCTACTCATACACTGAGTTGGTGAGGGCTGGTATCAAACCAAGAACCTTGCAATTCCTAGTGCTCTACCGACTGAACTAAATCAGAAAAAAAGAAACAGGATGGAAATTTTTTTCTCCGAATAGCTTCAGTTACAAATAATTTTGATATTTCAAACTGTTGTCCTTATCTTTATTGTTTATGAACAGAATGTTCAGGCCCCTGTAACCTTGAACTATTTTTTTAATTATCTTAAAATAAGTCATCTTCAAATGATTACTCTGAATTCAAATGGGGTTTTAGAGCTGAAATCATTACCACTAGATCAAGGTGGCTCCAACTAACATAAATACGACCAGACTTATTGACAGAAATGTGATTATTCATATCAAGCCTCATCTCATAAATACAGACATGTTTCAGTTAAATTCAAAACTTGTCTTTAAAAACATAAAGATTGTAATTTTATTAAGCAGAACTGTAAATATAGATTTTTTTTCCATTTATTAAAATCTAAAATAGATGCTGGTGGCATGACAGTTATTGTCATAGGAAGAGGACTCTGTTATTTTGGAAAGGTATGACTCCAGCTATGGACACCTCAGCATAGGTAAAATAAGCATCACTCGTTTATGAACATGTGTTTTTCAATTTTTTCTTAATATTACATACTGTCAGATTCACTTTCACTTTTTCTTGACATACATACACACATATATATATGTATATATATATATATATACAAACACTTTTTATAACATACACACACACACACACACACACACACACACACACACACACACATATATATATATATATATATATATATATATATATATATATCCAAAAGTCCAGAGAAGAAATCTTCCTTACGACATAGGTTTTTTTTAAAAACAACTTGTCGCAGTTTGAGAGCTCAATGTGTGCTCTAATTGTTAGAGTCACAGAGCAAATTTATATTTAAATAAATACAAAAATAGTCTATAATGCAAGATCTATAAGTCTTTTGTATTTATTTAAATATATATATATATATATATATATATATATATATATACACATCTTTTCTGCCCTGTTGATGGGGTTTAGAATATATGTGCCTGAGTGCGTGTACATGGATCAAAAGATCCTTACAGGAAACTGGATTCCAACTTAAGAGAACGGACATTTGTTAAGTGATGTAACTTCAAACTGTTCATTGTAATGGACTGAATAACGTGCAACAAAGAAACTTGGGCATCTTGGTTGCTTTTTTCAAGAAAGGTATTTAGCAAAGATGGCAGGGAACGCAGCAGACAGTCCATCTGTGGGACCGGTACACAAGGAATGGGAGTCAGACATCTTGGAATGCAGAATCAGAGTGAAAAATGCAAATTCAGCCTTTTTCCCTTGGAAAAATCTTGTACTTTCGAGAGACCCACTTAAAAGTTTTGTCCTCCACTGATCTAAAATACAATCAGCTCCATTGATATTTAGCCATTTTTCACTTGTACCAAGTGTAATACATGTTTGTATCTATATTATTGCATGAATGAGTTGAGTGAAAAGTTGAGTGGGACAATAATGCAGTCTCCATGAAAACACAAACCCTGCAGCTACTGTCCCATGTGTGAACACCACAAAAACCTTTTACATGCATTACAAGTGTATATATATATATATATATATATATATATATATATAAATATATGTGTGTGTGTCTGTCTCTATTTCTATTAATCTCTCTCTCACTAAAATATATATGTGTGTATGTGCGTGTTCATGTATATGCATTACAAGTATATATATATATATATATATATATATATATATATATATATATATATGTGTGTGTGTGTGTCTTTGGCTCTATTTCTATTAATCAATCTCTCTCTCACTAAATATATATATATATATATATATATATATATACTTGTAATGCATATACACATACACATATATGCGTGTCTGTCTCTGTTTCTATTAATCTCTCTCTCTCTCTCTTTCACTCACTAATATATACATATATATATATATATATATATATATATATATATATATATATATCTGTGTGTGTATACATATATATGCATTACACGTATATATATGTGTGTGTGTGTCTGTCTCTATTTCTATCAATCTCTCTCTCACTAAATATATATATATGTGTACACATAAAGAACATATGTAAATATATATATATGTATACACCAACACAAAAAGGAATATATGTTAATGTATATGTAAAATATATTTATATATATATATACACACACACACCCACAAGGAATATATATGAACTCACATGTTTGTATATATATATATATACATGCATACAGACGCATACAGGAATATATATAAACATATATACGCACACACAAAGAAATATATATAAATATATGTATATATACACAATTGAAGGAATATATATGAATATTTATACATATTTAAACACACACACATAGAGATATATATGAACATATATAAATTCACACAAAAAGGAATATATATATATATATATATATATATATATATAATACACACACACACACACAGGTATATCTAAGTATATAAATATATGTATACACACACACAAAGTAATATATATATATATATATATATATATATTATATACGCACACAAAATTTGATCAAAAAGTATCAAGACTGAATCTAAAATTTAAAAAAATATTAATTTGATAGAGATTTGTATTAATGTAGTTCAAATTATCTTAAGCATATCTATTTGACCCATAGATGGCACCCTAACTATACACACACAAACAAGTATACTTCATATATTTATTTATGTATGTATATGCAATTTAAAATTTTTTGCTTGTGATACAGGTGATACAATCTAATTTTGCTTTGGTTTATTTACTTAACATCATATCAACTCCTTATGGGGTATCTAATGCCAAAATGTTATTCATTTGTAAATGTTTGTTTTGGTTTATTTGTTTAACAGCATATCAACTCCTTATGGATTATTTAATTCCAAAATATTTTTCCATTGTAAATATAGCAATATATATGATAAATTGAAGTTATTTTGACATAAGTACACATACAGGCATGTAAATATATCATACAAAAAGTATCGAGACTGAACATTGAATTTTTTTATTTTTAATTTAAATGAACAAGTATCCACATTTGAGCTATAACATAGTTATAAGATATAATGGTGCTGTGTGGTGTAATGGTTACTGTCATAAGAAATGGACACAGTAAGATGAGTTAAATTCCTGGACGAGGCTGTTTGCATTTCACATAGCACTAATACCTTTGGGAAAGCTATGAATCCAACTAAACTCCCTCCAGTTATGGGTAAATAGTAGGGCAGACTAAGCTTTTTAACCAGTCTAGGAGAATGAAAACTCTGAATTCAAACCTGGTAAACTCTGCCTAAGGAATTGTGTTCGCTCATGCGGATGGGTATATATATATATATATATATATATATATATATATATATATATATATGTGTGTGTGTGTGTGTGAATAAAAAGGCCTTAAATACCATGGGTATTGTGATTATGGACCATTTCCACTCCTGGGTATCTGGGGCCCACAGAGCTTCTTCAGACCACGTATATCTTTTATTTAGACAGGCACATGGCAAAATTCATTTTATATTTATACATTTCTCCCCGCCCCCATAGAAATGTAGAAATGTAAAATGAATTTTGCCATGTGCCTGTCTAAATAAAAGATATACGTGGTCTGAAGAAGCTCTGTGGGCCCCAGATACCCAGGAGTGGAAATGGTCCATAATCACAATACCCATGGTATTTAAGGCCTTTTTATTCACAAATAATTTTTCTCTGTTTATAATAATTAAACATTGAGCTCTCAAACGGAACCTGAACTCTACAACAAATTACTGGAAGGGAATAGGATCAGCCTAGTATCACCTTGTACCAAGAAACTTGGTACCACAACAAAGATATTATATATATATATATATATATATATATATATATATATTTGATGGCTATCACAATGTAAATGTAAAGAAAAATAAGTGAACTGTGATGTTGTTGATTTACCTTTGATTTATTTGCTTAATATTTTGGAATGAAAAATCCCTTAGTCTGAAGATTTCTGAAAGTTTGGAGCCTTTCAGGGAGATGTTGACTGCTGCCCAAATCAATCTGTTCTGTTGTATTTTGTAATTGTTTGTTTGTATGTTTGTTTAATAAGTGCTCCTCATACCAACCAAAAGGTTAACATGACTATATATATATATGTATGTATATATATATATATATTATTATTTATTTATTTATTTATTGTAATAGTATATGTTTATCACTAGCTCACTTGGTGAATTAGTGGTGCACCAGGTTTTTTGCAACACTATTAGTGGAGTGATCAATATCAGTGAAGGCTGTTAGATATATAAGAATATATATATTATATATATATATATATTATATATATATATATATATATATCACATGTGAATTTATGACTCTGGGTTTCATGCAGTTATTCATTCCTCTGATGGATGCACTACAACATGAACTCACAGTCAAAAAAATCACAATGTAATATATATATATATATATATATATATATATATATAAGATTTTTGGATGTTTGTTTATTTTAAAAGCATTGTTGAATAAAGTATATATTAATATTTATATTTTTGCTTGAAGGCAATTACAATGCGCATATCGCATAAATTCGATAATTATAGAATATAATAATGACGAGTGAATTTCACAAGGAATTACTCGGTGTGTAGAATATCGTACAGACTGTTTCAACTTTATTAAGTCTCATCAGCGATATATATATATATGTGTGTGTGTGTTTGTGGTAATGAGGATCATTCTATGTGTAGATTAACCATAGTGATACAGGTAAACCACAGATAGAGCTCGATGTGCCAAGTGCTAGTAAGTGGACAAACAGTGTAATACTGTGTGTGTATTCATGTACTTGAAAAGTTGTATATTAATCTTTTTCTGGCTTTAAAATTTGCTGTTCACAATTCAGTAATAGTAATGTACAACTGATATTATCCTGACACTGGTACATAAAGACCATCATTTATACCATAAGTGAAGTCCTTGCATCCTTTTCTCATATAATCAGATTTGGTGTTTTTGTGTCTTTTCAAACTGAAGGCTTTTACATAATCAGTTACAGAGTATATTTGAAAAGAAACAAAACTATTACAATGGTGCACACACATGAATATATATATATATATATATATACATATTAGTACTGATGATATAGTTTGCTATATTTGTAGATAAAGACTGCTCAATATCAATGATAGAGCATATATATCTCTATGTCCGGATATTATAGACATAGTCAATGGCATTTGGTAACTGTCTTGCCTATGCTATCTTCAGACCAAGCAAAACATAAGTTTCATATATCATAGTCAAGTGTCATGGACTCTGTCAATGCTATCACACACACACACACTCATATATATATATAAAATATAAAATGAATGGAGAATGAATGAGAAAAGTATTGGCATATGAAGGTGCCCAATGCTAAAATAGCAGAGCAGATTTACAATCAAATATAATAACTTGAGGATTTAATATCCCATGACTAAAGTTTCATGCATGAAACTTTAGTTACAGGATATTAAATCCATAATATATTATATTTGATTGTATATGTGTATATATATTAGGTGAGAAGGTAATGGTTACCAATCACCTTTGGCTTTGTCACATCTTACCTGTGGCAAATGGGTTGGGTAAATACCTGCTTGATTGGTAGAAATTGACCAAATTTGGAGCAAAGATTAATAACAAAAAGACTTTAAAAAAAATATGTTATAATAACAAAGTAATTTATCATTGTTTAAACTAATATATTACAAAAAGCTTTGCACACACACACACACACACACACACATATATATATATATATATATATATATAATATGCGGCCTTATGTTTGCATGTGTTTAGAAAGTCCAACATTTAAGCATTTAATAATGCTTTAGGCTATAGTAAGAGAATTTCACATTAATCTGTACTGAGATCAGTTGTATGACTGATAAATATACAGGGTGTTTCAGAAATATTGATATCATTTCATAATCTAGAATACTTACCTGGTCCCGACTGGGGGTCTCGTGGCTTTGGCCTTTGACTGGTTAAGTAATTAATGGCATAAATCCCAGGGGGCTATCCCCCCAGGCAACACATGCCCCCTTAATTTAAAGGGGCAGGGCTGGGTTTATTGCCCAGTGCCAGAGCGCCGCCCTTGTTGGGGAACGTGATGGGTTCTACGCATTCTTTGCACCCACCATCCCATGAGTGGTTTGTGGGTGGACTCACATTAAATAGACTTTGTGACACACCCGCATATGTGGGATGCAAGGTAAATAATCTAGTAGCTTTCAAACATTCTAGAATTTTAACAGTATGTGTAGAAATAACACAAAATTATGTTTCTTTTTCTTTTTTCCTTTCGAGCGTAGAAATGCCATTCACAGAAAAAAAGGTGTTTAAACATTAACCAAAGAAGTTGAGATCATTTGAATGAGAATTGGTCAAGTTCTTAGGTTACAAAATGATATCGATTTTTTTAAAAACACCCTATACATATCTAACAATATCAGTTGTTTTTTTTAAACGCCCTGTATATATAGTCAAATGGAATTTTATAAAGACATGGTTTTGATATCACAAGATATTTCTATTTAAAGGCATTATAATATCACTTGGTCAAATGCTAATCATCATCATCATCATCATATATAAAAAGATAATTTAATATATTAATTTAAGATGGTATAGAAATAGTTTTTATTTTGTATATATATATATATATATGCACAAATGTAACAATTATTTGATGCATTAAAATTTAAAATTTAAATTTTTACAGTAAAATAATTTAGCTAATTTTATTTCTATAGATGCTTGACAAAATTAACTCTTAATAATATCAAAAATTGCAGCAGTACATTTTTTTTTTAAATTAAATAATTATATCAAGTATTAATAATCACCAAATAATTATATCTTAACTATTCTTTAAGGTCTAATAGGAATTTTTTATAAACTATTATTCTAAAAAGTATCTACTTATAAGACAATAGGAATATCTCTTTTAAATTATCTATTTTTTGGTTGTTCTTAACTAGTTTCAAGCATCAGGTAAAAATAATGTGTGTGTATCTCTTTCTCCATCTGTCTATCTATCTATCTATTCATCCATTTATATATATATATTATATATATATATATATATAGATAGATAGATAGATAGATAAATCACATAAAATGTATGTATATATTGTATCAAATGTGTGTGTATGTATATACATATATTATTTGTATCAAATGTGTGTGTGTATATATATATATATATATATATATATATATATATATATATATATATATATGTGTGTGGTTGTAATGGTTAGCAAGCTTGATTCACAAACCATTATTAATGAGTTTCATTTTCACTATCTATCAATTTATATATATAAACACACACATATATACATATATAGATAGATAGACAGATAATTCACATAAAATGTATGTATATATTGTATCAAATGTGTGTGTATGTATATACATATATTATTTGTATCAAATGTGTGTGTGTATATATATATATATATATATATATATATATATATATATATATGTGTGTGTGTGTGTGTGTGTGTGTGTGTGTGTGTGTAATGTTACCAAGCTTGACTCACAAACCATTGTTAATGAGTTTGATTCTCACTGGGTGCCCCATACTTCTGGCCTTGTGTCACATCTAAGCTAAGCTTAGTAAATAACTATATATTATTTGTATCAAATGTTTATGTGTGTATATTACATACATATATATTTTGCATTATATATATAAATATATAGCGCTATTTGGTATGCATTTCAAATGGATAAAAATGATTTTAAAATGAACATTGTTTACAATAATTAAATAATTTGAATGTATCTAGTATTTGTTTGTTTAGCCATTAAAATCCTAATTTCTTACCTAATACAAGTGTATAATCCAGCTAGTATATATATATATATATAGTGTGTGTGTGTGTGTGTTAAATTAAATCTAATTAACTAATTGAAATTTAAACTTCCTGATTTACAATCCCCAGAAGTCTTTTTTTTATTCGTATAAAATTGATACCCTGCTGTATTATCCAAATATTGACCACTTTTCTATAAATGGAATAAGGCTATAATAAAGGAGAGGGAAGAAAAGAAAAAAAAAAGGTAGCAAGAGAGAGAAGCATTAATGTAAGTGAATGGAAGTAAAGGAACGATTGGACAAACAGGCGATCAGACGAACGAAGGAAGAACGAACGAGAATGGGAACTGCAAATCAATATAAAATGAATAAGTGCAGCAACACTCGGACAACCTTGCCTTTGCTTAGCTGCCAGTATGTGCAGCTCTGAGGCAATAACATAGCATTGTGGTTGGGCGGCAAATGGTCTAGTTAGCATAGCATTCTTTTTCTTTGCCACCCGCTACTTAACTGTATTGCCAAGCAATATACTGGCACCCCAAATATTATAGAACCTCAATTTCTCTCTCTTTTGCTCTATCACTGTTTGTTGGGACACAAGACTCTTGATCAAGATGAATATAGGCAGAGAATCTAGGCAATTTCTTGTCTATATTTCTATCAGCCAATCTCATAATATTCTCTACTTTCACTTTCACTATTCAATTGTTACTGTTTGTATTTCTATCAATATATCTTATTCACAGGCTACAAGTCAGGGCTGGTGGGGCAGAGGAGGCCACCCTCACCAATTCAGGAAAAATAGTGGGGAAGATTATTAGAAATTGGAACTTGTATTTTTATCTGTGTAAAAATATCAAACAAATCACTCCCCCATTAACCAAAGATTCCCAAAATACCCAGGATTGTATTTCTTGGTTATACTAGTTCTATCTTTATTTTTTTTGCTTTGTTGTTTTGCATATTGATCAGTCTCTCTATTGTTATATATATATATATATATATATATATATATACTTGCATGTATATGATATTTACATGTTTTTATGTAGATTAAATATGACTATTCAAATATTAAGGGAATTAGAATAGAATGATATATATATATATATATATCCACACACACACACACACACACATATATATACATAATATATATATATATACATATATATATATATATATATAATATATATATATATATATATATATATATATATATAAAGAATGCTCAATATCATTGATATAGCATGAATAGTTATGGTAGCAAAGATCAAGTCAATGCCATTTGGTAACTGTTGGTTTCTCACCTATGCAATTTACAAAGCAAGTCACTTGGTTTGAAATATTGCATAGGTAAGAAACTGACAGTTAACAAGTGCCATTGACTTTATGTCTTCACTAACCTTACACACACACACATATATATATATATATATATATATATAGTAAGTATGTGAGGTATTTACTTTTTTATTGATAGATATAAATAAATGATCTTGATTTCACAAATTCTTAAAAGGATTTTTAATATCCCTTTTCGCAAGGGAGATAACTATTAAATGCAATTCCTCTTAAATTCCTTTAATCTATTTATTTACAAATATATATAAATTCTATTAATGACTTTGTAAATAATGGCCACCAATGTTGGCCTTTAAG
>CM042148.1:103994338-104076838 GCA_023376005.1 Doryteuthis pealeii
CCAACCAACTGTATTCTGTATCCATTGAGTGGAGTTAATCTCCACAACCAGAAATAAAGTCATTTAAGAAAAGGCCCTGAAATAATATTTGTGTATCACTTATCTAAACTGGACAAGTAACAGTTAATATCTCACAACAATATCCGATAACAACAATAATACAAAGAAGAATTAATCAAAGATAACTTCAGTGAGATATAAGGGAAAATAAATTGCAATATCCCCTAAATATGCTTTTCAGCTTACTCGAGATTGAACATACAGGTTATATCACTGGATCACAAGAAATACTAACATGTACAGATCAATAGTTGCGCAGGTACAAAAATAAAGAATGTATGAACACTACCCAGAACCCATGTACATGCTGTATCCACTATCATCCTACAGAGTGTTACAATTTGATTTTCCCCTCGTTCACTATAGTATCTAAAATGACTGCAGCACTGCTTTATACTAAAATAGAATATTATTACTACTATCTTATTACTATTGCAAATTTTGCTTCAGATAGAATTATGATCATCATGATAATCTTCATAATAATCTTATTATAATGGAGATAGTGCATTTTTTTTTTGTCTGTAACTGAAACTATATCATTACTCAAGTCACAATTCCCTTTGTTATTTACGTCACATTCTCCATGATTTTATTCTTATTTAAACCTCAATTATTAATAAAATTGTTTTACATTATTAATACTGTTCGCCTTATCTACATACTAATAACATGCAAATATATTTATGTATACATAAAAATAGCGATTTACGGTGTGAACGGGAAGGCTAATTTACATATTGATATTAAAAAATTGATTTTAATAAATATGTACTTAGTATTATTGATTTCAAATTTTATTAATAGTTGAGGTTTTAAATAAAAAATCAAATCATGGAGAATGTGACATAAATAACTAAGGGAATAGTGACTTGGGTACTGATATAGTTTTGGTTACAGACAGACACACAATCTTCATTATAATAAGAGAAGATATGTATTTAATAATCCAAATGTTTTAAACATTGACAATAATTTCAAATATTAGTGAGTCATCCTCATGATTCTTTTTTTCTGATATTTGAATTTACAAAGAAAACTTGATTAAATTTTTAAAATTCACCCTTTGAATTAAATTTCATATGCTTGTATTATAATTTTTGTGAAAATCATTTTATAGATTATCAATATTTATTTATTATTACTTATCACTTGCTTCCTTGCAAATAAAAAATGAATTAATTAGGGTAATTAGACCAGTTCAGATTTAATGTTCAATTTATTTTCATCTGTTAATGAATAGGTAGTGAAAATGTTTATTTAAATTGAATAATTTGTTGATTTTCCAATTTTATTATTATTTATGAAATATAATGTCATTTTTTTAAATTAATGTTAAAGATGAAAAAAGGTTTAAAAATTTCTTCATTTCTAATATATTAATAATTTGAAGGCAATTACAATGCGTATAAAAAATAAAAACAAAAAGATGTTATTTTATTATTTATTATATTTTTTTTTTTTTTTTACTCATTTCTCTCTCTCTCTATAATAGGAATTGACAGGTCTCTCTCTCTCTCTCTCTCTCTCTATATATATATATATATATATATATATATATATATATATTATATAACAATACATATATAACAAGAATCATTGTTAAAGAAAGATGGAATCTTTTGAAATATTGGAAATAATAAATTGAACTTGTATATAATATCCAACTCGGTTTCTCATTTATCTTACACATTTCCTTCATACTTCATATTAAAATCAAAAAAATTATTTCCCATAAATATATATTATATACACATAAAATTAGACTCCTCAGATATACCAACAAAGAAGCATCTGTAGACTCCACAACACACACACACACACACACACACACATATATATATATTATAATAGAGATTGTGTGTTTTTATGTCTGTAACCGAAACTATATTACTAATCGAGTCACAATTAACATAGTTATTTACATCACATTCTCCATGATTTTATTTATATTTAAACCTGAATTATTAATAAAATTGCTTCACCTTTTTATTAGTGTTGTCCATATCTACATACAAATAACATGCAATTGTATTTATATATACAAAAAATAGCGGTTTGCAGTGTGAATGGGAAGACTAATTTGCATATTGATATTAAAAATGTGATTTTATTAAATGTGTGCCCAGTATTTTGATTTCTAATTGTTTGGTTTTATTTTAATGAATATAAGCAAAATTCTTCAATGAATCTTAAATGAAATCCATTAACAGAAAGAAATAACTGTCATTTTGTTCTTTATTTCCTAATTTAAACTAATTGTTAAATATGTAAATTCAGCAATGAAAGACGGGAGTGATGGAAGAGTAAGTTTCATTTCTATTTTCTGTTATACCCCCACTCTGTTACATATCTTTTTATCTGCCTTCATTAGACTTTCTAATTTAATACGATATTTCATTACAGTAAAACCTAAATACTTGCACCCGGAGGGTGCATATATTTGCTAGTATAATATATATATATTATAATATTATATATAAAGATGACCAAAAGACAAACATGAATATTCTTTATGATATTTATCTTTTAATTGTTCTCAACTAGTTTCAACCTTAAGTCATTGTCAGAAGGTAAAGATTTTATGAAAAAATTGTTTGTAGAAAGTTTTTAAAAAAAGGTTTTCAAAGTATTTGATAAGCCACAAAAGAAGGGAGAGAAAATGTACTGATGAAGTGGCATATCCATTTGTTGAGTAAAAACTGTCTTTTGGTTAAATTCTCTATGATTGCTTTATATTTATATATGTATATGTCTCAGTGGTGATATATAATAGGTGTATAAAAAAAGTATCAAGATTAAACATATGAAAATTGTAATGCTGCACAAACACATTGGCAAGTTGAACTGACGGATTGTGGATATTATAATAATAATGGAATTATTTGTCTTGTTTGGTTTCAATTAATTTGCACAAGGGTATATAATAAGATAGAAAAAAGAAAGAAAGCAAAGAGAGTAAAAGGTAACACTATAGATCAGATGCTTATTGTCTGCTTCAATGGAAGGAAGAAAGAAATGAGAGAAAAAAAGGAAAAGAAGATAGAGAAAGGAGCGAAAGATATAGAAAGGATAGATGTGTGTGTGTGTGTGTATATATATATATATATACGCAAGGTGTGTCAAAAAAGTATTGAGATTTTTCGTACTTTTTTGACACACCTTGTATTCTGAAAAAAAAAAAGATCCATTCATGAATTTTTTTCAGAATACAAGGTGTGTCAAAAAAGTACCAAGTTTAAAGCTGTATTTACCAAGATAGAAATGAACAATGAATGGAACTTTTTTTTTTTTCAGAATACAAGGTGTGTAAAAAAGTACGAAAAATCTCAATACTTTATTGACACACCTTGTGTGTGTGTATATATATATATATATATATATATATATATATATACACACACACACACAATCTATCCATTCCTATATCTTCCTTTCTCTATCTTCTCTTTTTTTTCTCTCATTTCCTTCTTCCTTCCTGAAGCAGACAATAAGCATCTGATCTATAGTGTTACCTTTTACTCTCTTTGCTTTCTTTCTTTTTTCTATCTTATTATATACCCTTGTGCAAATTAATTGAAACCAAACAAAACAAATAATTCCATTATTATTATAATATCCACAATCCATCAGTTCAACTTGCCAATGTGTTAGTGCAGCATTACAGTTTTCATATGTTTAATGAGAGTAACATCTATCACAGATAATGACCATAGAACAACTAACAGTCAGTCGAGACAATAGCGTCTGGGCATGATAAAACATCTGATGCAATCATGGATGACGCAATATTTTTCAAGGCCAAATAAATTTCATCATACACCCTGAAAATAGATTCATTTTACTGCACACCACTGCAAATGACCTATTCAGATGAAAAAATAGCAAATCAATTACACACTGTCACTCCAGTGGGTCTAAAACTCACCATGTAGTGAAAGAAAGGAAACTAAGTGGTTGTTTCAATTAATTTGCACAAGGTTGTAATTGATTTCTTTTCCTTTAAATTTTTTTTAAATTGAAAAAAGTAAGTAAATTGAAAACAGTAAGTAGGCCTGAGCCTATTTTAGTAGTGACAGCCCCAAACGAAGATTTAAGAGGTTTGAATTTAGAGTTTTCCTTCTCCTAGACTGGTTGCCTGACCAAGATTAAAGAGCCCAGTCTGTCCTACTATTTACCCATAGCTGGAGGGAGAATAGTTGGATTCATACTTTTCCAAGGGTATTAGCGCTATGTGAACTGTGGCTTCATCCAGGATTTGAATTGGGTTGACAAATACATTTCCTATGAGTCTAACCTGTACACCACGCACCTTGACATGTACTGTGACCTTTTTCTTCCATTTCCTTCCTCGTAAGCAAAAATATATGATCCATTATTCATCTAAGGTGATGACAGGGCATAACATTCAAACACAATCATTCGTGTCTTATTCTATTAATATTATTGATTCAGTTTATTACTACAGCAATTAATTTCTGCAGACTAAGATTGTTATGAACTTTCTACCAAACAACTTTGTCCATTTATTGCTTATGCTTAAACAAGTCTTTCATACCCAATACTGACTGTTGCATGTCCTTATGTATACTTATAAAATCTGCCCACCAACTTAAAAATTAACACATGAAACCACATTACAGAGGAGATTAAAAAATTATCTGCATTCTTGTTTTATGCAAGCTGAGCTCATCAATGATTCTACTATAAAAAGAAATTGGAAATGATTTTTACTATAAAAATGCATTAGACAACGACTTTTACTATAAAAATGCATTAGACAATGACTTTTACTATAAAAAGGAATTAGAAAAGGATTTTTAATATAAAATATACAATTGACAATCTTTTTTATCTATTTATTTGTAATAGTCTGTCAAAAGAAATTTTACCAGTTGGATCATTGCTGAATTAACCCCACAAATTTTGTCTGGTGAGGAGGGTGGCAAGATACCCTGCAGAACAAAAAAAAAAGACCTGTAAAAGGGCAGAGGAAGCTCTTTGCTCAACAGCCATCAAGTACATTATTTCTAAATTCCAACCCATCCTCATTGTGTCAGGGCCATGTAAACTTGTTAGAGCTATGCCATCAGGAACTTAAGTTCCTGGTAGGATCACCCAATGTGGACAGGTCTGGCACCCAGTGGTATTAGGGCCACAAATTCGGCCAAAGGGACTCTGGTGAAAATCCAAAGGTTGTCTCTATCATCATCAGGAATCAATGGCTTTTATGTACTTGTCACTGTGTCTGTTGAAAATCTGCAGCAAACGAGGGTATATTTTCCCCCAGACTGGGATATGCATGTGGTGTCTGGGACCCCTTGTGAATTTCCTATTCCTTGTTACTCCTTCGTTGGATGGAGCCGGCTCAACTGATTAATTCAGGGATTTAACCCTGAAGATCCTTATGGTGAAACTTGAATAGGTTATTCCTGTATATACCATTATAATAATAAATTTGCTCTACTTACGTATTGAGCACTTTATATTTGTTATATCATGTCTTATCTTTGTGAAACTTGTATCAACTAACCATTGTGACCAATTTCACCAGTAAGTCACCATTTTCATATAAAATCATTTTATATATATATATATATATATTATATGAAGGATGGTTTAGCTCGGTCGGTAGAGTGTCTGACTAGGAACCACAAGGTTCCTGATTCGATATCAGCCCACGGCAACTCAGCATATGAGTAGCACAGGCATCTGTGCGGTAAAGTAAGGAGGTGATGGTAGGTGTGGCACTCCACCTCAGATGCAAAAACAATATCCTTGGTCTAGCACTAGTGAAAAGGGAATAGACTCCCTCTCTGTCTAGCTTTAGGACACCCGATGACGACTTTCCTTATTTTACTTTTTTTATATTCCCAAACATACTTTCAGATACATCAAGTAGTAAATTGAGTCTGTTGTCTGTCTGTCTGTATATTTGTGCTGTGTTGCCTTTTGTGAAGAAAGACTAAGAATCATTCACATTTCCACACTTATTTTCATCTAGTTTTTTTTTATATATTCCTGTGTGCTTAGCTGCCACTATGATGACTTTACTAACATTCTACACCTAAACCCCTCAATTTTAGTCCAATTTCTTCCTTCTCCTCCTTCCTCACCTTGTACTTGTGGCCCTTCTTTATGGGCAAGTAAATTCTGTTATGTCCTGTTCACATCTACTCAACTTTATTGGCTTGATTGAAGCGCAAACAAAGTTTAAATCAATGACTATTGCTTGAACATGCACAAGTCGTATGTAAAAGATGTTCGGACATGTTTTTTTTTTCTCTTACAATTCAACTGCAGTTGAATAAAACACAGAAAAAAAAAAGATGATTCAATACTTTGATATACGAAGAAGAAGAAAAAAATAAATAACTTTTTTGTTTTATTCATTTAGTCTTTTTTTTATTTAAAAATTTTTTTTTCTTTTTCTTATTTTTAAAATTTTTTCTTTTTTTTTTTTCTTTCGTTTATTCTTTTTTTTTTTCACAACTTTGAATATCTTTTTTCTTCACTTTTATCTTTCATGCAGATTTTTATTATCTTTATTCTATACATTTAAAAAAAAAAATTTCAGTTCTTTTTCTTTATATTTTCCTCCATTCATCTTGTCTTTCCTCCTCACTGCTTCTCACTTACTCTGCTTCTTTCTTTCTTTCTTCTTTCTTTCTTTCTTTCTCTTTTGCTCTTTCTTTTATATTTCATGTAGATATTTATTATTTCTATTTTATAAATTTAAAAAGATATCTTTTATTGGTTCTTTCTTTTTCTTTGCATTTACCCCCCCCCCCCATTCATCTTGTCTTTCCTCCTCACTGCTTCTCACTTTCTCTGCTTTTCTTTCTTTCTTTTTCTCTTTCTTTTCCTTTTTATTCTATTTTTTCCCTTCTCAGCTTTTCAAACATTAATCTTTCTGATAATATTAATCTGTGTCTATCCTCATATTCCTCATTTATCAAAAGTTTTAAGCTATTAGATTAAGCCTCTACAAGTTATGATTTGTGTATGTGTTTCTTTCTTTTCCTTTCCCCAAACTTTATTTCGATAATATGTATTTCTACATAAAATACTTTTAAATTGGTTCCCTTATAGTTGTTCCATGTAGTAGGTAAAATGTATTTACCCAACCCCTCCATGCAAGTAGAGTGTGACTCAAGGTCAATTTTTAAGCTGAGTCTAACAGGTTTGAATTCAGAATTTTCCTTCTCTTGACTGTTTGCATACCATGGTTAAAGAGCCCAGTCTGCCCTACGTTTTACCCATAGCCAGAGTGAGAATAATTGGATTCATACTTTTCCAAAAGGGAATTAGTACTATATGAAATGCAAACAGTATTGTCCAGGATTTGAACTTGGGTGACAGCATATGACCATAACCAGTATACCTTATGCCTTCATCCTAGTATGTATTTACCCAACAAGGATGTGACACAAGGTCAAGGAAACTCTGAATTTAAACATGTTAAACTTAAAAGGTTTAACAGATTTGAATTCAGTTTTCCTTTCTCCACAACTGGTTGCTAGTTTAGCTAAGTTGGTAGAGTGTCCGACTAGGAACCACAGGATTCTTGGTTCGATACAACTTAGCGTATGAGTAGCACAGGAATCTGTGTGGTAAAATGAGGAACTGATGGTAGGAGTGGCACTCTGCCTCAGACGCCAAAAACAATCTCCGTGGTCTAGAGCTAGCGAAAAAGGGATTCCATGTTAACTAGCTGTTACCGACTTTAGGCTACCCCGACTTTACATTTTTATACCATGTTTAAAGAGTCAGTCTGCCCTACAATTTAGCCATAGCATAGGAGAATAATAGGATTAATAATACATTTCCCAAGGGTGTTAGTACTGTGTGAAATGCAAACAGCCTGGTCCAGGATTTTAAACTTGGTTCACTGTGTCCATTTTCTATGATGATAAACATTACACCACAAGCACCTTCTAGTACAAGAAATTATATACAAATGTAATGAGCATTTTGGAAAAGAGAGACTTACAGTCAAGTCATAATAAATGTACTTTCAATCAGATAACTGAAGAAGCAAGTTGAGCTTGTTCAGTATTTAGATGAGTGACTATAAGAAACTTAAGGCTTCTGTCTCAGACTAATTTGAGACAGCCTTTTTTGCTAACCAACCCACACTGGTGTATGTCATTATGAGCTTGTCTTTGCTTCAGTGGCAGTGTCCAGGATATTATGTTTGTTGGAATATTTTGTGTATATAAGGTGTGCTCCAATTCCCCACCTGAGGTCACGAGTTTATTCCTCCAGCCAATCAACAGCCATAATGTGTGGCTGATTTACTACTTAAACACTGATATTTGCCACAGTACACTTGCAATCATTGAGGAGGAACTGATGATACTAAGAAGAACAACAGGATTCTTTACCAGAGGATTACCAAGGATCAGGATTCTTTACCAGAGGATTACCAAGGATCCAATTCCACTGGACAAGCACTCTTGCTTAAAGCCTACAGGATGGCCCATAAGATTGTAACAGGTTATGTGCCTACGAATGCGAAGGATCTTCTTCGATGGTGAACGAATGAATTTTGAACTTTGGGAGGCGAAGTTCCATAGCTATTTAAGGACCCTGCAACCACACAATAGGATGGCCCATAAGATTGTAACAATGTTCATCTCATCTGGATGTTTTGTGACATAGGTTACCAAAACCCAACCTTTGTAACAAAAGTTTCAGATGATGTCCCCTCCAACCTTCTTCAGGTATTCTTATCATACTTGGGAACCTTCACAGAACATTGAACCAAAATCCTTTATTTAATCCATTGGGGTAGATTTTTCTCATTCCATTAACCATGATCGGTACAAGTGCTAAGCTATATTAAGTATTCTATGTTATTTTTACCCAGAGTCAGGATTGAACCTACAACCTACTGATGATTGTCATTTAGAACTGTAATAACCACCCCTTATACCATTTGCACCATGTGTCCAACTAGACAAGAAGATTCCAGAGTTTGATAAGAAACACCTGAAGAAGGCCGGGGAGCACATCAGCTGCAATTTTATATATACAACGATAAAGACGAGGACTAAAATCTGAAAAATATAAATAAAGGGATAAAGGCGTTGTGTTAAGACAGTTCTAAATGACAGTTATCTCTAGGCTGCAGGTTCAATCCTGGTCAAGGGTGACAGTAACATAGAATAATAATTAACACAGCTTAACACCTGTACCCCAACTATGGTTAGCAGAGTGAGAACAGGATACCCCCGTGGATTGAAAAAAGAGTTGGGTTCAAACTTCTATGATGGCTTTTGATTATAACAAGAAGGTTCCCGAGTCTGAAAAGAATGTTCCAGAGTCCAAGAAAGCTCCCAAATTCAAGAAGAAATACCTATAGAAGACCAGAGAGCACATCAGCTGAGACATTGTACAGATAACAATAAAGATGAGGATGATGGTCCGAATAATCCAAATAATACTAATTATCAAGCCCCATCTCAGAGAAATAAATAATTCATATAACCTTGTTCATGTTTCATGTAATCAAATGTCTAATTTATTTTGCATTTTTTTTCGACCAATCAGTTACATTTCAAATTAGTTTAAACATGCTTGACTGACTGATTAAGCTAAGAGGCACCAACTAAATAGTCTTCATTAGAATGCTTATTAGATCTTCATTGATCCCTTCTTGTACTTTGTACGACATTGTTCAGTCTGATTTGAGACCATATTGTTCAGTAAATTACTCTATTTCCTTTTCCTTTTCTTAATTAGAGATTTTTTTTCTTCTATATTTTTGTTTCTATGTATGACATTTCTACAGAGACAATGCATGGGATTAACAGACCCTTCAAAATGCAGAAGTGTACAATGAAGAAACTGTGAAAAAAGCTAAAGAAAAATAAGACCTGATTCAAGAATATTTTTATTTTTAAAATAAATATTTCCAAAGTTGTTACTCATGAAACACCCCATTCATAAATAATAAAAAAATGTCATTAGTTGGTTCCAAAAAATTGTGAAATAATCAGATTTTTAAGTAAACCATACTTAAAGGTTTAAAAATGCTTCAGAATAAGAACAAACATTGTAAAACTAGAGTAAATAACATGCAAAAAGAATATAATATCATTGTTTAAAAATTCAATATAATGTCACCATATTAATATCAATTCAAAATTTAAAATCTAAATGATTTAATGAGTCAGCCTTTTTGATCACATCTTGTGTGTTTTTGAATCACACACTGAGCCATCTCCTGTCTATAACTCTGCTGATGAGGCATAATATGCCAAAATGTACATACAGAGATTGACTTTTTTCTCGATTTGTTTACGCCTTTACATTTGTACAGATATGCTCGCCAAAATTCATTAATTATAAACTAGGTATGACTTCTATTAGGTACTTATTCTCCCAAATTGTCGGCTATCACCATCTCAAACAGACTATAAGCCTGTTTTTTTACTTTCATATATATATATATATATATGAGGAAAAAATGAGTAAAGAAAAGAAATGTAGATGGATAAAAATGAATTTTATTGATATCACTTTTAATCAATATCACTTACACATGTGTTTCGGTCTGTTTATCAAAATGTATATGGATTTTACGTTATTATTATTATTAAAATAATCAGATGGAGTTGAAATGATGATGATGATAATAATAATAGGAAAAATGTATAAAATGTTCCGTACACAAAGAGATTTTGACGACCTTCATCAGAGTGGTATTTTTATTTTTGTCGGATTCATTTCCCATTCTCACATATATATATATATATATATATATATATAATGTAAAGTTCACCACTAGCACTTTTTATACAAAGTAAATTTTCTCCTAAATCAAAGATATTAGTATTTTATTATTTCTAATGAAACATTAGTAAATCAAACAGTGTGAAACTAGTGTAAATAATTCATGAAAAAATATGAGAGAAGGAAAGAATGAAAGCAGAGAGAGATTAAGTGTTAATCCATTCACAATCCCATTATGGTAACTAAGCTAGTTAATATAAATTGACCATGTTCCTTTTAAAAAAATAATTTAAAATGATATTACTACTAACAACTGTTCAATATTTAGATGGGTGACCATTTAAGAAACAGCAGGTACTGTAAGTAAACCAAATATCAAAATGATTGATTCAACATTAAATGACCCAAAAAGGGTTGATATGCCGTAAAGCAGCCAACCAACCAACCTACCTTTTAGATCACTAAAGTTAAGCAGGAATGAGTCTGTTCAATACTTGGATGGGTGACCATTAAAGCAATAAAGGTACTGTAAATAAACAAAATATCAAAATCACTTGATTCAACATTAAATGACCTGAAAAGGTTGATATGCCATAAAACAACCAACTAACAATTCCAGTGTATCTCAATAGAAATTAAGATGATGGCATATCAATTTGCCTGGGAAAATAAAGTATTGATGCAGAGTTTGATTTAACTAACTGCATCTAATGGCCTCTGGTTGGTTGGTTGGATTTTACGGCATGTCAACCCTTGTTTGGTTATTTTATGCCAAAGACATTTTGTTTTATTCATTCTTGTTGGGTACTCAGTCTTTTTTTAAACTCAATTTTTTTAAACACATTCTTTTCAAACTAATTTTTTTCTATTTAACCCATAGATGAGACCCTAACAAGTAGTACCACTCTGGGTCAGAGTGGACCTGGGAGTAATGGTGATGAAGGGGTATTCCACATTCTCCAGAGTTCCAGAATTGGAACTTCACCATCAGATAGAGTTTAATGTCATACTCAGGACACCAAGACCCCCAGCCACCACCTTTTAGCATATATAATATATATATATATATATATATATATTATATATATATATATATATATATATATAAATAATGCAGTCATTTTCTGTCTGCACGTTTTGTACTTTTTTTTTTTTTTTTCGTATTGCCGGATTATTTTTGTAATATAACAAAGGACAAAACTTGCAGACAGAAAATGGTTGCATTATTTAACAATATATGCCTACAAGAAAAAATGCTGCCTAAATACACACACACACACACACACACACACATATATAATTATATATATATATATATATATGTGTGTGTGTGTACCAACCCCTCTGCACAAGCAGGATGTGACACTAGGTCATTTTTAAAGGAGAGTTTAACAGGTTTGAATTCAGAGTCTTCCTTCTCCTAGACTTGGATACCTATCCAAGGTTAAAGATCTCAGTCTGACCTACTATTTACCCATAGCTGCCATTGCCATGCCTAGATTAAAGAGTCCTGTCTGCCTATTATTAACTCATAGCTCGATGAGTTAATATAACACCTAAGTGATAATATTCAAACAATTTAGCAAGTGGTTATATTATATTGATCTTTTATATGCTAGATGATAATCTAAAAGGATATAACATCATTTATTTATACTTACTTTTTTTTAAAATATAATATTAGTCACAGCTGCCATATTATATTTCTTCTTTCCTAAATCGGACAATTCTCTATTTTGCTTAATTAAATCTTTAAGATTTTCAGGCAAAATGCCAATTTTTTTTTTTTTTAATTTTTTTTTTTTTCCTTGTCAACCAAAAATCTTTAAAAAAAATTAAAAATAAATAAAAAGATTATTCCTCTACTCATTTACCTTTTTTGTTTATTTTTTAGTTGTTTTTTTTTTTGTTTTGTTTTGTTTCTATCTTTTATTAAAAGATTCTAATCTCAGCCCTCTACTTTAATCTTGCGTCTCTTGGAGATTCAAAGTAGAGTAATTTCTTATATAATCTTATAAGACACAAGAGAAGATGAGACTGCTGCCAACTTTAAATATTTTTCTTTCTTTCTTTCAATGATTTTGTTGGGTTTCCTTCACATTTAATCAAAAATTCTAAATTACCATTTCCACATCATTTCAAAAATCCGACACCTTGTCTCCTTCTTAATTTCAGTTTTTTTTCTTCTTTTAAATTATGCAACACTGTATGAACATTCTGCATATATCCAAATACATATAGATAAAAATATATACATACATATGTGGAGAAATGTTGACAAACACAGGATGTTATACTGGATGGAAGTTTATTATTGGTGGTAATGTCAATGTTCAAATGTTTTGGTTTATATAAAACCTTCTTCAGGACAATATGATAAAAGGTGATAGAGTTTTTGAAACATCCATCACCTTTTGAACAACATGTTTTTGAAACATCCATCAATGGTCAATGTATGTCTTTGTTGGATGGCCTAAACTGGTGAGCCCATGTGCTGATGTTCTCCTGTATGTGCTGACTTCCACAGGAGAATGTCAATTATGAGTTTGTCCTTGCTTCTCCAGAAGTGTCCAGCTTGTCTTGTTCATCTTACTCAGATGGTTTGGGTGATATGGGGCAGGTGACTGTTTTCTCATGAGGTGTTGTTTCCACATTTTGTTTAAAATCACACACAGCATTCTTGTGTAGCTTCCATCTAGTTTATTCTCTAGAGACTTTGTTTGGGGTCCAAGTGGTGCAGCTGTACAGCAGCACTGATATGACTATGGCTTGAAAGAATTGTCTCTTTAGCTTGTCTCTGAGTTCGGATTTCCATATGACTGATAATTTATTTATAGCAGTCCATGCCTTTCCTATGTGTGCATTAATATCGCTTTCTGTGGATGAGATATTATTGCCTAGATATGTGAATTATTCCATCGAGTCTAGAGCTTTTTATTATAATATCAATATTTTTCCCTATTATAGTATTTATATTTTTCTCTATTACAATATTAATATCTTTTCTCTATTATAACATTATGATATTAATGATTTTTTAAGATATTAATATATTTTCTCTAGTATAATATTAATATATTTCCTCTATTTTAAAGGGTTTGTTTCGATTTTGATACACAACTGGCACCCTGAAATTTAAATATATCTAATGAAAAATAAATTGTATATTTATATTCTGATATTAATATATTTCTTCTATTATAATATTAACATCTTTCTATTATAATATCAATATTTTTCCTATATTATAATATTAATGATTCAAAAGGGTTTATTTCAATTTTGATACAAAACTGGCACACTGAAATTTTAAATATCTCTGACGAAAAATAAATTGGATTCAAATATTGATCATTATTAGTGACAGATGAATTCACCTTGCTTATTGTTAATCCGCTTCCTTTGAAAAATTGTTTCAAATCATATTTATGATTTATTGATTCATCATATTTCACTTTGATTTGATTTTAGCCAATCTAGTCTTGCTTACTTGTCAATAACTAGAAGATATCAGAAGGTTTCTTTTCAATTTCCAAAACATTTTTTCTGTTATTTTTTTGTTTTTCTTTATTCTTTTAATTTCTTATTCCAGTCTCAGTAAAAAGACACAGAATTGTATGAAATAAACCAACTCCCATCTGGATTCAAAGTGTTGACAGAAATATAATAACTTAGTTCTATATTTTATTAATTTATATTGAGGAATCAGATCAGTTGATTGTGGTAGCCATTGATTTTAATTCGCTATTTGGCTGTAGACAGCATTTTGAAAAAAAAAAAGAAGAAGAAAGTGAATCCCTGAATGAATTTGTTTCCAGTGGGATTTCAACAAAACCTGCTCTCAAATTTGTTACTTCTTCATAGTGTGTTCAATTTACATTTTTTGCCAATTAGATAAACAAACAAACAAACAAATAAAAACATTTCATACTGTTTTATATTATTATTATGTCATATTGAATTGAAAAAGACTTTCTATTCAAAACTATAGATGCATATATGCAAGTATGTACATGTGTGCATGATCATATCTTTGAAAAATATATGCATTATGAAAAAAATATGTTTGTGTGTTCATGTAATAAACTTTTCATTGATTTTATGTAGAAGTAATCATTTTAAGTTCAGTGTAAAAAATGATTGATTACAGGAATATTAAAAAGAATATTCTTGTATGCATGTATTTATGTCTATATGAGTGCATATATATATATATATATATTGTGTGTGTGTGTGTGTGTTCAACTAAATCAAATAAGTCAATATCATTTCCAAAATATATAACATGGGTTTGTGTGTGCATCAGCACATAGGAAGTGTAATATGTATTAGTGCACACATATATATATATATATATATATATATGAGAGAGAGAGAGAGAGAAAATCATATTTATAATTCTGTACTTTTTTGCACTGGTTCTTATATCTGTGTGTGTGTGCTTTTAAGTGTGTGCATATATATATATATATATATATATATATATATATGATAATGAGAATGAGAGAGAGATCATATTTATAACTCCTACTGGACTTTTTTGCACTGTTTCTTATACTGAAGAGTATACACATACACAATGAAAGTACACAAATATATATGTGTATGAACAGATCGAGATCGATTGATCATATTTTCAGTCAGGCTCTGGACTTTTTCTCGCAGTTTCTCACATTTAAGAATAAATATATAGATACACACACAGACATGCATATATATATATATATATATATATAAGTTTGATCAATATATTTATAGACTAGGATGTAGAGATCAGCTGGATTTTAATCTGAGATTTTTAGTGTATAATGTTTATTCTATGTGATTAATATTCACTACTGAATTAAGTGCCTTGGCAAGGACACAGATTATTTTGAAATATAAATATTTGACATATAAGATGAATGCTTTCTTATCATTAGGTTAAAAACAAAGCACACATGCACACACACATTTATATATTATTATTATTATTATTATTATTATTATTATATATTTTTATTATTTTTAATTTTTTTTTTTTTCATTTTTTTCATTTTTTTGAATGAAAATATAGAAACTTGTAAATGAATTTCAATGCTTCTTTTTCCTTTTTTCCTGTGAAAAACAAACATTTTTCAACAAATATAATCATGTTAATAGAAGGTTTTGTGTTGAAATGTATGTAAGCATGTGCATGTCTATCTGTATACTTGTATAAGTTTATTTGGTAAGTTTCCTGTATTGTAATGTCTATTGGAAATCATAAATAACTTTTATCAGTTATTTTATCCCATTCATATTTAATATATCAGCTATGTACACATAGAACTAAAACAACTGGTAAATATAATTATGAAATACAGTGGTATAGATAGATTCTCTTGTCTTTCTAACCCAAAAATCTTTTTACTCACTATTTTATTTAATAAATCATATATATATATATATATATATATATATATATATATATATATATATGAAGCTTTTCGGCTGTCCTTTATTATTGCCTTCTATCTGCACTGTCCCACAATGTTGTAGAACATGACTTGCAATACTCCACTTTGGCCATATCTTGGGCTAGACGGGCGGAGAGACCCCTCCAATCAATCGGCTGGTCACAGCCTAGCATATATGATTGCCCCAACCCTATTGCCCTTATGGCAACCCCCAACCCTTTTTATCATATGGGTGCTAGAAGGCGGTGGCTGCGGGTCTACATGTCCTGGGATTGACGTTAAACTCTATCTGATGGTGAGGTTCCAGTTTTGGAGGTTTGGGGAATGTGGAGCACCCCTTCATCACCATTGCTCCCTGGTCCACTCTGACCTGGAGTGGTAGTACCTGTTAGGGTCCCATCTATGGGTTAAATAGAAAACATGAGTTTATAAACAAAATGGCATTATCCATTAAAAATGAAATTATTTCAAAACTTTAACATTAAACTTTTTTTTACCAATAGAAGTATTCGGCATAAAATAACCCAAGGGGTTGACATGCCATAAAACCCAACCAACCAACCAAACCAAACCAATGTTGTAGAAATGGTAGCCAAGTGAGCTGTGATAAATATCAACTCAAATTTTTAAAAAGTCCCTGCCAACACAGGATATCAGTAGCAAATATTGGCTAATCTGATCTGTCCAGTAAAGTGTGGGCTGACGGTAGATGTAGCGCTCCACCTCAGCAAATAAAATCTCCCTGGTCTAGTGCTAGCAAAAAGGGGATATAGACTACCTTGCTGTCCGGCTGATACTGAAAACAGGCCAATCTACCAACTTGGCTTTTTTATTAATTAAAAATCAAGATGTAATATTTTTTCTTTTCCTTTCAAACATTGAAAAGAAGTGTATAATCATCTTTATTATAATGTTTCAGATGCTGTATCCTCCGGCCTTCTTCAGATGTTCCCTATGTATCAGATAGTAGTGACTCAACTCCAATCATTTTGGCTGTTGGTTAAACAAGGCATCAAAGAACTTTTGAAGATCTCAATCAAATAATGATGTCATTGTTTTTTGCACACCTATAATTCAGACATGTCTCATGAGAATTGTCTTGATCATTTAAGATAACATCTGGATTGCAAAGCAGAGGACAAAATCTGAGAATTGACCAAAATTTGTCTGTCCTATAACCAAGGTTTGGCTGAAAAGATTTTTTTTAAATATGTAGTCCATATGATATGAAAAGAACATTCAGTAGTAACTCACCTCTTCATAAATTAGGAAAATAGATCACTAATTAGGACTGAGCCTATTCTAGTAGTGACCACCCCAAGCAGAGTTTAACAGGTTTGAATTCAGAGTTTTCCTTCTCCTAGACTGGTTGCCTAACCAAGGTTAAAGAGCCCAGTCTGTCCTACTATTTAACCATAGCTGGAGGAAAAATAGTTGTAATTCATACCTTTCCCAAAAGTATTAGCACTATGTGAACTGTAACTTTTTCCAGGATTTGAATTCAAGTCAATGAATCCATTTCCTATGATTCTAACCATTACACCACGGCCTCCAACCATAAGTATCTCCTCCAAGTCAAGCCCCAAACAGAATACATGACCAAGAATTGTGTATATTCCATCCATGCAGATGTGGCAAAGTTACAAAGTAAGACTAGAAGAACATCAGAAAGATGTCTCAAAGAAGCTTAGTATAATAAAGATAAGGACAACAGTCTGAAAAATCAGAACTCAAGCCTCATCTGAAAAATTCAGACAAATAATGGAAAGAAGTGTTTTAAGATTTTGCTAATTCTATTAATTTGTTCAGAAATTTGGATTTACACATGTTTAAAAATTTTTTTTAAAAAGACAAGAAATTAGCCTGTTTAAAAAAAAATGTCTCATTAAGTATAATATAAAATTTTATCTAAAAGCACCTGAAAAATATATCTCTATTAATAATGGAGATTCGCTTCCGGGTTTTGTCTGTAACAAAAATTATGTCACTGCTTACGTCACATTACCCAAAATTGTCATAACATAGAATAAATACACTCAAAATTTGAACATGCGACATTAGACAGTCCTCATTGTTTTTTAAAACAAGTTTTAATAAATACATGACTGGTATTATATATCTATATATAATTTGTTTTATTTTAATACATATTTAAAGTTTACATTCAAATTGTTTTATCTTTTAATCCTTTAATGAATTTGATGATTTTACTTACTTAGGGTACAAACTCGCTGACATTGAATTTTTTACTCCCACCCCTCAGGCAATATGTTTCAAAAATCTATTTTTACATCGCCCGGAGGGTGTTTTTTTATTTTGTACTAGTCAGTATAAAGAAGTGTAGTAATCTATCTATACATTTATAAAGGGCAGTTGTGTGTATGTATGTATGTATGTATGTATGTCCAGGGGAAATTACAAAAATAAAACAGTTAATGACAAAGTAAATATATATACACATTCACTGTTTCTGAGTCTAGCTTTTTATGTAAAAATATATAAAGATTTCATTTATATTCGCAAAGATATTTAAAAATTAAAATAGCGTTCAAATTTTGCTTAAAAATGTCTGTGACTCTTAAATTTAAACAAATCAATATGAAAGTGCAAAACAATCCTTTTTTTCAGGCAAGATTAAGATAAAGTTATTTTATGTGTGGATTTTTATGGGGCATCCCACGAGGATTAAACTCACTATCTAGCAGTAACAGATCTGAAAGACTAGCTTGCTAACCATTACCGTTGTTTTTGTTTTTTTTTTGGGGGGGGGGTGATTTTTTTCTCCTCTACCTAGGTGATGCTGGGTTGTCACTTCTAGTCTTTTAATATTTCAATTCAGTTATTGGGAAACTTATTTTAAAAAATCTTTAAGAAAAAAAAGAAGAGAATACAGAAATTAGCTGATTTTTAAAAAATGTCCCATGAAGTTTGAATATAAAATTCTATCTGAAAATACCTGAAAAATATATATCAATATTGAGAAGTGTAAAGTGAAATAAAGTGAGCAGAGTGGTCTATTGTCAGTATCAGCCAGACAGTGTGGAAGTCTATCCCTTTTTGCTAGTGCTAGACCAGGGAGACTGTTTTTGCATCTGAGGTGGAGTGCCACCTACCATCAGCTACTCACTTTATGACACAGACCCAAGCTGTGCTACTCATTCGCTGAGTTGGCAAGGGCTGGTATTGAGTCTAGAACCTTGTGGTTCCTAAGCAGATGCTCTACCAACTGAGCTAAAACTGGCCTCGTAATTATTTAATACTTTAATTCAATTTTTGAGAAACTTAGACTTAAAAAATTAAAAATTAAAAAAAGAAATTAGCCTTTTTTTTTAAAATTCGCATAAAGTGTAAATGTAAAATTTTATGTAAAAGTACCTGAAAAATATATCAATATAAACAAGTGTAAGTAAGTAATATCATTAAGGTGGCCTAAAGGGCCAGGTTAGCTCAGTCGGTAGAGCATTGGGCTAGAAACCACAAGGTTCCTAGTTTGATACCGGTCCTCGCCAACTCAGCGTATGAGTAGCACAGGGATCCGTGAGGTAAAGTAAAGAGCTGATGGTAGGTGTTGCACTCCACCTCAGACGCCAAAACAATCTCCTTGGAAAAGAGGATAGACTCCCTCCTGACTGGTGATATACCGACTTTAGGCCGCCCCGACGACTTTACTTTTTTACTTTAAAGTCAGTATCAGCCAGGCAGCGAGGGAGTCTATCCCTTTTCTCTAGCCCTAGACCAAGGAGATTGTTTTTGATGTCTGAGGTGGAGCACCACACCTATCATCTGCTCCTCACTTTACTGTACACATCCCTGTGCTACTCATACACTGATTTTGCGAGGGCTGGTATCGAACCCAGGACCTTGTGGTTTCTAGTTGGACACTCTATCGACTGAGCTCAACCAGCTCTAGTAATCTTTTAATATTTCAATTCAGATTTTGAGAAATTTAGACTTGGATTTAAAAAAGAAAAAAAAAACGTAATTAGCCTATTTTTCATTAAAAGATTTCCTATTAAGTGTAAATATAAAATTTTTATCTAAAAATACCTTAAAAATGTATATCAGTATAGAATGCTAAAGTTAGTATTACCTGCACGGAATAAATCAAGAAATAAAATTTAATATTTCTATTCAGTTTTTGAGAAATTGAGACTTCAACATGAATTTAAACATCTTTAAAAAAAAAAAGATATCCTGCCTATCTTTTTTTAAATGTCCCATTAAGTGTACATGTAAAATTTTATCCCAAAATACCTGAAAAATATATATCAGTTTCAATTGCTAAACTTAGTATTACCTGCACGGTTAAATAAAAAAAAAATAGAATTTAATATTTCTATTCTTTTTTTTTTTTTTTTGAGAAACAGAGACTTAAACATGAATTTACCTTAAAAATACCTTAACAACAGATCAGTGTATATGCTAAACTTAGAATAAACTGCACTGTTAAACCAAGAAACTGAACACACACTATCAATATATGAGTCTATATATGAAGGCATACTGTCCTGCCCTGTAGCATTTCTCTCTTGCTGTCCTGTTTTGTCCTATGTAAATACAACTACAAGGCATGTGTTCTACTGTCTCTATTCTAGTAAATATAGTAGTCATGGTGGTCATAATATTGAAGATGATCATAGTGAAATTCTTCTTGATGATGATGATGATGATGGTGGTGTATGTTGAATGTTATAAGAATTGTATCACAGTGGAATATACTCAAATGGGATGGTAAGGATTACAGTGTGACTATAATGATAAAACTTAATATTTTAGATGTGGTAGGAATGAAGTTATGGGATATTGAAGAAAAAAAGATGGTGTCTTTTGGTTGTATAGATGTCCTGTGATGATGATGATGACCATTAGGATACATATTGATAGTGATGATGATGATACTGTTACAGTAATTCTGTGTAATTGTATTGATGATGATGATCCTTTGTAAATTGTACAAATATTGATGATGATGATGATCCTTTGTAAATTGTACAAATGTTGATGATGATGATGATGATCCTTTGTAAATTGTACAAATATTGATGATGATGATGATGATGATGATCCTGTGTAAATTGTACAAATATTGATGATGATGATGATGATGATGATCCTGTGTAAATCTTACAAATATTGATGATGATGATGATGATGATCCTGTGTAAATCTTACAAATATTGATGATGATGATGATGATCCTTTGTAAATTGTACAAATATTGATGATGATGATGATGATGATCCTTTGTGAATTGTACAAATATTGATGATGATGATGATGATGATGATGATGATGATTCTGTGTAAATTTTACAAATATTGATGATGATGATGATGATTCTGTGTAAATTGTACAAATATTGATGATGATGATGATGATGATCCTTTGTAAATTGTACAATATTGATGATGATGATGATGATGATCCTTTGTAAATTGTACAAATATTGATGATGATGATGATGATGATGATGATCCTGTGTAAATTGTACAAATATTGATGATGATGATGATTCTGTGTAAATTGTACAAATATTGATGATGATGATGATGATGATCCTTTGTAAATTGTACAAATATTGATGATGATTATGATCCTTTGTAAATTGTACAAATGTTGATGATGATGATCCTGTGTAAATTGTACAAATATTGATGATGATGATCCTTTGTAAATTGTACAAATATTGATGATGATGATGATCCTTTGTAAATTGTACAAATATTGATGATGATGATGATCCTTTGTAAATTGTACAAATATTGATGATGATGATGTTTGTACAAATATTGATGATGATGATGATGATCTTTGTAATTGTACAAATATTGTGATGATGAATGATCCTTGTAAATTGTACAAATATTGATGATGATGATCCTTTAAATTGTACAAATATTGATGATGATGATCCTTTGTAAATTGTACAAATATTGATGATGATGATGATCCTTTGTAAATTGTACAAATATTGATGATGATGATGATCCTGTGTAAATTGTACAAATATTGATGATGATGATTTTTGTGTAAATTGTACAAATATTAATAGTGATTATGATGATGAAGATAATATTGTCTTAGTGATCCTGTGTAAATTTTACAAATATTGATGATGATGCTGTAATCCAATGTAAATTGTACAAATATTGATTATGATGATGATGATATTGTTGCAGTGATCCAATGTAAATTGTACAAATATTGATGATGATGATGATCCTGTATAAATTGCACAATTATTGATAGGGATTATGATGATGATGATGAAGAAGATGATGATGTAGTGATCCTGTATAATTTGTATAAATATTGATGATGATGATGAAATATTGAGGATACTGTTGCAGTGATGATAGAAATAGTTGTAGTGGTCATTTTGTTTGTAATGTGACTTGTCCAGGGTGAAAGTAGCAATGACTTTGATAATAATAGTCTCAGTGATAATATTGATGATATAGAATTTGGTTTGGTAATAGTGACACTGGTATACAAGGTGATTTACAATTCTTCCTCTTGTTGATAGTGTTAGTAAGGGGGGGTGAGAGTTAAGATTGTAATCATAAGGGTGGTGGTGGTTCAGATTTCTGTGGGGTGGTGATGGTATTAAGAACTGGGGAGGTGGGGGTGGTAGAAGGGATGTTGATGATAACAAAACTTAGAAGTATTTGATGATCTTCATCATAAAGAGTGAGAGGGGATTATTATATCACATCATCATCATCACAGAGAAAGAGAGAGGGGGGATCATCATCATGAAGAGAGAGGGGGATCATCACAAGGGAGAGAGAGAGAGAGGATCATCATGATGAAGAAAGAGGTGGTCATCATCATCATCATCATCATAGAGAGTTATCATGAAGAGAAAGATATCATCATCATGAAGAAACAGAGAGAGAGAGAGGATCATGAATAGAGAGAGAGGGGGTTAACATCATGGAGAGAGAGGGGGGATCATCACAATGGAGAGAGAGAGGATCATCATGATGAAGAAAGAGGGGTCATCATCATAGAGAGAGAGAGAGATTTATCATCATGAAGAGAAAGATAGTATCATCATTATCATCATGAAAAAACACAGAGAGAGAGAGAGAGAGAGAGTGGGGGGATCATCATCATGAAGAGAGAGAGAGAGAGTGGATCATCATGATGAAAGAAAGGGGATCATTATGAAGAGAGAGAGAGGGTCATCTTCACCATAATATATAGAGAGAGGATTATCATCATGAAGAGAAAGAGAGTATCATCATTATCATCATGGAGAGAGATAGAGAGAATCATCATCATCATCCTCATGAAAGAGAGAGAGAGAGAGGTGGTTGCATTAAATATGAGTAAAAAGTATAGGTTTTCAAAAAGGAAGGAAGGAAAGAAAATGGGAAAGGAAGGAAGGAGAGAAATTAAAGAAAGAAAATAACTGGGGTGAGGGTGGGTGGGTAAGGTATGAATCAGTGCCATGACTAAAATAGCCAGAACAGATCCTCATCAAATACTGACACAATAGAACAACAATAAAAATCAACAAATACTAATTTGTCATTTAAATTTATGGCTTTGCATCCTAAGCGCATCTTTTTTTTCCTTTCTTTTGATTTATTTCTATTTATCTATGTGCATTTGTTTGTGTATAGTTATTTACTAAGCTTAGATTAGATGTGGCACAAGGCCAGAAGTATAGAGCGTCCAGTGAGAATAAAACACACTAACAATGGTCTGCTAATCTAGTTTGCTAACCATGATGGGATGCATTTCTTTTATAGGACATAGTTATTTACTAAGCTTAGTTTAGATGTGGCACAAGGCCAGACGTATGGGGTGCCCAGTAAGAATGAAACTAACTAACAATGGTCTGCTAATGTAGCCTGCTAATCATTACACCTCAATGGGACGCCTTTCTTTTATAATATATAGTTATTTACTAAGCTTAGTTTAGATGTGGTACAAGGCCAGTAGTATGGAGCACCCAGAGAGAATAAAACTCACTAATAATTGTCTGCTAATGTAGCTGCTAATCATTACACCTCAATGGGACGCTTTCTTTTATAATATATAGTTATTTACTAAGCTTAGTTTGGATGTGGTACAAGGCCAGTAGTATGGGGCACCCAGAGTAAAACTCACTAATAATTGTCTGCTAATCTAGCTTGGTAATTATTACACCTCAGTGGGACCTTTCTTTTATAATATATAGTTACTTACTAAGCTTAGCTTAGATGTGACACAAAACCAGAAGTATGGTGTGCTCAGTGAGAATAAAGATCACTAACAATGGTTTTTGTGTATATGTATCTTAGAGCCAGTGATATTTTATATATATGTTTAATAAGAATGATATTGAGTGGTTCAAAATTCTTATCATTCCCTACATGTTTATTAAGAGGTAAAATAATTACATAATACCATCCAAAATTTTAGAAAATAATTTAATATTTAAAGATCTTTTTTAGAGGTAAAATGATTATGTAACTTATTATATATTATATTATTAAAAAAAATAATGAAAGCTAAAACAATAAATAGGAATTTTGAACGACCCTGTAGATTAATGTACAGTGTGGTCCCAAAGTCTTATCCCCTGAGCATATTTTTTATGAGGTAAAATAATTACAGAACTTAAATATTATTTCATTAAAATAAATACGTAGGGGTGACAAGACTTTCGGACCACCCTTTACTTTTAATAAACTAGTAATTATTCAGTATATGTATTTTGAGAGAGAGAGAGAAGATTTAAATGTGTTATATATCTGTTGGCTACATTTATAAGTATTCACTAAGTATTACTCAACAAGATAGAAATTCCAAGGCAAGCACTTTTATATGATTGATTTTAATGGCATATCAAACCCACGTAAATTATTTTATGCCTTTAGGTTAGAGAATTGCATTCATTGTACATTTCGATTTACATTTCTATGGAAGTCTGCTTCTTTAACCTTGGTATGGCAACCACTCTAGGAGAAGGAAAAATCTAAATTCAAACCTGTTAAACTCTGCTTAAAAATTAACCCTGTGTCCCATCCTGCTTGTGCAGAATGGTTTGGTAAATACATATGCAAGGTGTGTCAAAAAAGTATTGAAATTTTTTGTACTTTTTGACACACCTTGTATTCTAAAAAAAATAATGTTCCATTCATTCTTTATTTCTATCTTGGTAAATACAGCTTTAAACTAGGTACTTTTTTTTTGGCACACATTGTATTTTGAAAAAAATTAATGAAGGAATATTATTTTTTTTTTCAGAATATAAGGTCTGTCAAAAAGTACAAAAAATCTCAATACTTTTTTGACACACCTTGTATATACATATTCACATTTTTTTGCAGTTTTTTCTTAAGAGCTTCTTGTTTTGTTTTTTTGTTTTTTTTTTTTCTTTTCATACGGACCTATTGAATATAAGTAATTTTTAAAGAGATCTATTTGACCCATAGATGGGACCCTAACATGTACTATTACTCCAGGTCATAGGCACTTTTATATAAAGATTTAACTGATACAGTGGCTTCAAGAGAAACACTCATTGCCTGTATGTAGTAGTTTCTGAGGAGTGGGCAAATTTTAAACTTACATGAAAATAAACTGAAAGACAAGTTTTTCTTCAGTTTTTCTTAAATTAGATGCAAAAAGAATGAATTTCATAAAATAAAAATGCATGGGAGAAAGGACTGAAGATTTTTTCATAATTAATTATTGCACATAAATAAATATAATCCTATTAATTGTGAATAATTTAGATATTTTGGACTGTTGTTCTCATCTTTATTCTGTATAAACACAATGTTCAGGTTACAGCTAACGAAAGATAACCATAAAACACACACCACACACCACACACACACACCACACATATATATATATATATATATATTATATATATATATATATAATTAATGCCTGTAGAAGATAACAGAAGATCTGAAACACGTGTCGCAAATGTAAGATAATAATAAAATTTTAAAAATAACATAATCCATTTTGCAGACCTTCTTTTTTATAAAATATTTAATTTTCTCATTGGACCCATAACAACACTTGTAAATATATATATATATATATATATATATATATATATATATATACATGTGTGCGTGTGCACCTATTTAAAAGTTTTATAATAGGTATAGGTAGCCCACAAATGGATTTGATAATTACATATTGCAGCATGTTTGAATTTAGAGTTTTCCTTCTCCTAGTATGGTTGCCTTACCAAGACTAAAGTATCCAGTCTATCATACTATTTATCCATAGCTGGAGGAGAACTGATGGATTCGTGCCTTTCTCAAGGGCATTCACTACCCTAACTTTATATATATATATATATATATATATATATATATATATGAACAAATTTTTGGTACAGCTGAATTTGTAAAGGATTTTAAAAATAATGACATACTTTTATTGATTAGCAATTTTTGAAAGAGAAAATGAAAACTTAAGGGCCCTTTCGACCGGTGCTTTGTCAAAAGTAACGACTGGTAGATCGTTTAAAAGTCACAATGTAAATTAAATGGGTAAAAGAGAAATTCAGTCATGTGAAATGATGGGGTAATATGAAGGCAAATAGGGGGGAGGAAAAAAAATATATATATAAAAATATATTGGTAAATACCTTCAAGTAATTCCCACCTCAGCCTTCACATCCCCAGCAAATCGTAAATATATGGGACATTTAGGTGAACCAAACTCTTTGTTGCTGTTAAAATTAGAAATAATTTGGTTGATCACCTTTGTAGTCAAATCCTCAGGATACCCATTGTCAGCAAAGATGTTGTTAATTGTTTTGAGTTTGTCTCCTATCTTTCAGTCAGAGCATATCATAAGGGCTCTGAATGTTAAACATTTAATCAGGTTTATCTTTCTGGATTTGGGGGCGAACGAATCCCAACTCAAATAGAGGCCAGTAAAGGTGGGCTTATGGTAAATACTCGTCACAAAGGACGAGGAACGTTTTTCAACAAGAATGTCCAGGAAGGGCAGACTATTATTTTTCTCCTCCTTCATTGTAAACCCCAGAGAGGGATGAAGATTCATATATATGCCAAAGCAACCCCGGACACTGTTCAAATTTTAAAAATAAGTCATCTTCAGATGATTTACCAGTCCGAAATATCAAAATTATTCATATCAAGCGTCATCTCATAAATACATAAGCCTAAGAATCATTTCATTAAAAAGTCAATTTTCTTCTAAATCAACCATAATAGTAAAAGTAAAGTAGACAGAGTGGCCTATTGTCAGTATCAGCTGGACAGCAAGGGAGTCTATCCCCTTTTTGCTAGTGCTAGACCAGGAAGATAATTTATACATCTGAGATGGAGCACCACATCCATCATCAGCTGCCCACTTTATTGCACAGATCCATGCAGTGCTACTCAAGTGCTGAGTTGGCGAGGGCCAGTATCAAATCATGAACTATGTGGTCTGTAGGCAGAATCTCTACTGACTGAGCTTAACCAACCCTCTACGAAACCACCCATATCAGGATTTTATTATTTCTTGTGGGACATTATAAAATTAAAATGGGTATTATTAGGTATTAGTAATTACAAAACTCTATATCATCAAAAGTCTGGAGCCAAAAATAAAAGTTGCCTTATCAAAACTGCGGAGTAGTAAGATTTCCCCATCCCCACCCCCACCTCAAAAAAGCATCCTGAGTATGACATTAAACTATGGATCAAATAGATCTGTTTGCAAATTATTCATATTTGATCAGACTGACTGCAAAAAAAACAATTACGCAAAAAATGCAAATATAAATGTACAATGAATACAATTCCCTAACCTCTGAGCATCATCCACAGACAGTCCATTTCCTTAAACCCTGGGCCATCAGCAGCTGCCAGTAAGGAATGGAGTTTTAACTGATAAACACATACGTTGGTGTTTATATTTTACGATCACCAGAAAGCTCAAATCTGTAAACAACAGAAGAGCCTTGCTTTATTATGCTAGCAGGGTAAGTTAATTAAAGTCATTCCTAGAGAGCTCTACCGGATTCTGGGAGCTTATGATAGTCATCTACAACACTGTGTTTCGACATTTCACATCTCTTCAGTGTGGCTAGATCCAGCAACTACTTCTAGCCAGGAGCAAAACCCGACTGACTTTTCATCAGTCTGTTTTTTTAACTCCTCAGCTCTCAATGTATATATATATATATATATATATATATATGTAGTAAAGATTAAAGGGAGAAATGTGGACAAAGGAACAAAACTCAGACAAGTATATATATAGGAGATATATTTTGTTGTGCATTGAGCTCAGCTTCATTAGTCATTTATTTGATCATTAAAGCATCATACATGTGTTTTATAGAAGAGTAAATGGATGGGAGGGAGGTGAATTACGGGACGAAGTCGGGTGGATGGGATAGCCTATGTGAGGAATTTGATTGGTCAGATTTACTCCAATCCTCCTATCCTCATATATATATATATATATATATACACACACATAGTGAGAGTGAGAGATTTATTTATTTATTTATTTTTAACTTTTTAAATCCTGGGTAATGCCAAGTAGCTCTGCCGGTAAATAAATAAAATGAACACTTTCCTAGTTTTCTTCTTGTTGTACATTTTAACTCTTTCAACAGTCACAATGAACAGCTTTGCTTATATTTTATTTACTCACCATTAATCTTCAATGACAAATGGGGATATATAACAAGCCAGTCTCTGTAGAAATTAAATTATTTAAATATAGAAAGCAAGAAACCTTTGATTAACATGCATTTTAAATTAGAAAACTTCAGATTGATTATATGGGGGGAAAAAAAGAAGAAAGAAGCGTTTATTGAACTGAGCTGAACACTTTGAACTGTTGTGTATATGCATGTATCAAGTTAAATATTAAAGTTGAACTGTAAGAAAACATATTGAATTTAAACTCATTATTGCTTATACCAGCTCATATTTGAAAAAAAAAACTCCTTTAAGGCTATCATTATTTATCTTTTTACTTATTTACGAAGGGGCCAGTTTAGCTCAGTTGGTAGAACACCCACCTAGGAATTGCAAGGTTCCTGGTTCAATCCACCCTGTTGGCTTGGGCATTAGAATGTACCGACTGCACCTCTACAGAGGGGTAAGAATCCTCCAATGGGGCCACCTGTTGGCCGTGGGTGGCGACCGTGATGCTTAAGGATAGAACCCAGGTGATTGAGCAGTCCATGACTTGCAATACTCCACTTTGGTCCTTTCTTGGGCTAGACAGTGGTCAGAGAGGCCCCTTCCAATCAATCAGCTGGTCACATCCCTAGCACCTATATGATTGCCCCCAACCCTATTGCCCTTATGGCAACAGCCATTTTTATCATATGGGTGCTAGAAGGCGGTGGCTGAGGGTCTACATGTCCTGGGAATGACGTTAAACTCTATCTGATGCAGTTTAGGAGTTTGGGGAATTTGGAGTACCCCTTCATCATCATTGCTCCCTGGTCCACTCTGACCCAGAGTGGTAGTAAGTGTTAGGGTCCCATCTATGGGTTAAATAGAAAAATGTATTTGTAAAAAAAAATTGAATATCCATTAAAAATTAATTTATTTCAAAACTTTATTGGCATTAAATGACCCACTGAGGTTGATATGCTGTAAAACAAAACAAACCAAGCCTGGTTCAATACCAGTCCCAACCAACTTAGTGCATGAGTAGCACAGATTGGGTAATCTGCAGGGAACTGACAGTGATGTGGCATTCCTCATCACCAAAAACAATCTACCTAGTCTAGTACAAGTGAAAAGGGGATAGACTCACTCGCTCTCTGGATGATACTGACAATAGGTCAACAACTTATTTACTTAGGGAGGTGCATGGTGTAATGGTTACCCTATAGGGAAATGGACACGGCAAGACAAGATTAAATCCTTGACAAGGCTGTTTGCATTTCACATAGCACTAATACCTTTGGGAAAGGTATGCATCTAACCATTCTCCTGCCAACTAGGGATTAATAGTAAGGCAGACTGGGATCTTTAACCCTGTTTAGGTTACCAGTCTCGGAAAAGGAAAACTTAGTTGTTTCTCAACTCACAAATAAAATTTGAGATCTTTTGAAGTTAGATTGAATTACAAAATTTTATCAATTTTTCTGATAACCATTTTAAAATAAGAATAAACCTTTAAATCTAAATATATCAAAGCAAATAACAGAATAAAAATACATCATCATGTCGCGCAAGTAGTACGGATATCCATGACAATATCTCATTTAACCTTCCTTATCACTCATTGCCCCTAAGAGGTCTTCTGTGCAGCTACCAGCATCCTTGCATAGTTGGTCAATGTAGGTTCTTGTTGGGCAGCCCACATTAGCATGTCCATGTGTTGGCTTCCACAGGAGAACATCGATTATGAGCTTGTCCTTGCTTCTCCAGCAGTGTCCTGCATGCCTAGTCCATCTCACTCGGATGGTTTGTGAGATGGGGGGCAGGTGGCCATACAGCTGCTTCCTTGTGGGGTGCTGTTTCCATGACTTGTTCAAGACTGCATACAGCATTCTTGTGCAGCTTCTATCTAGCTTATTCTTAAGGCACTTTGTCAGGGTCCAAGTGGTGCAGCCATACAGCAGTACTGATATAACCCCAGCCTGGAGGAATTGTCACTTTAGCTTGTTAGTGAGATCGGATTCCCATATAACTGATAGGCATGGTCGGCCATAAAATACAAAAATAAAATGATAATAAAAAGGAACATCTTAAAAACAAGAATATAAAAAAATAAACAATAAAAGAAATTAATAGAAAAAATAATGTTTAGCAATCTATACAAGCAAAAAAACAAAACACCCTCCGCGTGGTGTAAAAGTAAATTTTTGAAAGATTTAGCTTGAAATGGTGGGAGTTTAAAGTCACAGGGTTTGTATCATGAGTAAGTAAAATAATCAAACTTATTAAAGGAGTAAAAAAAAAAAAATGAAATAAAACAATTTAAAATGGAAATTTAGTTTAGTCCCCCTCAAATAAAATGTTTTGTGCATCTATTAATTATTAATCAAATAATTATTTTGAATATTTTACACATAAATTTTACAGAAAATTGTAGGTATCTATCGGTTAACCTCTTGATACAGAAAAATTACTATTCATTGTTTGTAAATAATTTTCTTGTAAAACGCTATAGGTTAGATAATTTTAAATATGTCTTTAAATAAACAAACTATATATAGATGTACAATACCATGTATAGTATATAATTGATGTAATGAATATGTAAATACCTTGGTACCCACTCACTATAATCTGATTGGACAGTGTCATGTATAAATAGTCGACACTGTGTTGGTACAGGCACCTATACCTACACCTACAACCTAATCTTATTCGCTAGATTACACCACACCTGCTCGGAAGACGTATTGCTATTTGACGCACCAGCTACTACTGTGATAATATACCAAATACCTACTTCAGAATATATCCCTTAACCTGGATATATCAATAATATAATGAATGATAGCAAAATATAAATAAATACAGAAAATTGATTTATTTGATATTTCTAATCAGTTTCATTATTATATGATGGAGAGTCAAAATGATCTACACTTTTTGCCATAACATTATTATTGTCACACTGCATTCTGAGCATGCATGCTTATAGATGATACTTTAGTGGTCACATGATCAAAGTTTGAGCCTGATTGTACCATTTTCCTTGCTGTCTTTACAGTGTAAACATGACAACTCCACTGGCAATATGCACTAATTAAGTGACCTGATTTCTCTTGTCAGAAGGAGTTGCTGTAGGCTGAAATTCATTGGAGGCTTTTAGCACAATATGGAGACAGTAGAAGTGTGTATGAGTTAATAGAGAAGTTTCAAAGTGTCCAGGCAAGTGTGATGCACAAAGAGGGAGCAGGATGCGTGTCAACCTCCACCACTGATGAGAAGGAATAAATTGATATATATATATATATATATATATATATATATAGGGACTATTTTATCAAGAAAATTCAATGATCATTTGTAAATATAGCTTCTGTCTCCATATCTCTTAACAAATGTTATGTACATGTTTACATAACTCCTCCACATGAACAGAATATGATACAATATCTTTTTTTAAACGGAAGTTTGACAATTTCTCTGAATTTTTGAGATGAGACTTGATAATTAGTATTATTAGTATTATTGTCCTCATCTTTATTGTTATCTGTACAATGTTTCAGCTAATGTGCCCTCCGGCCTTCTTCAGGTATTTCTTGTCGAACTCAGGAGACTTCTTGAACTCGGGAACCTTCAAGTTCAAAAAGAAGGTTTCCGAGTTTGAGAAGCCACCTGAGTCCGACAAGAAATACCTGAAGAAGGCCAGATGCCTCATCAGCCAAAATGTTGTACAGATAGCCATATACTTGAGGACAATAATCTTAATAATACAAAGTTTGAATTTATAGTTTTCCTTCTCCTACACTGGTTGCCATACTAAGATTGAAAATCCCAGTTTGCCCTACTATTTTACACATAGCTGGAGGGAGAATAGGTAGATTCATACCTTGCTTCAATGTTATTAGCGTTATGTGAAATGCAACCAGTCTCATCCAGGATTTCAACTTGTGTCTCCATGTCCATTTCTCACAACAATAATCATTACACCTAAGTTCCAATCAATAATATATTTTTCTTTTATATCTCCTCAGTTATTAATTTTAAACTAATCTGAATATTGAGTTCATCAAAGAAATTATTTGAGCCACATTAAAAATAGTAACTGTATCTATTTACCCAACTACTTCACCACAAACAAGATGTGGCACAAGGTCAATTTTAAAGCAGAGTCTAACAGGTTGGAATCTATAGTTTTTATTCAGTCAGTGCTAATACCCTTGTGAAAGGTATGAATCCAACTATTCTCTCCCCCCCCCCCCAGCTATTGGTAAATAATAGAGCAGACTGAGCTTTTTAACCTCAGTATGGCAATCAGTCTAGGAAAGGTAAAACTCTCAATTCAAATTTGTTCAACTCCACTTAAGAAATTGACTTTGTGTCATATTCCTAATCATGTGGAAGGATTGGTAAAAAAAAAAAATATATATATATATATATATATATATATATATATATATACACACATACCTAAAATTATCATATGAAGGAATTGAACTTGTGTCATATCCTACTCACTTTTAGTGGTTGGTAAATGTGTATATATATATATATATAAATATGCAATTTTTCATTAATTCTTCCGGGTTAGCTCAGTCGGTAGAGCGTTCGGCTAGAAACCACAAGGTTCCTAGTTTGATATTGGCCCTCGCCAACTCAGCGTATGAGTAGCACAGGAATCTGTGCGGTAAAGTAAGGAGCTGATGGTAAGTGTGGCACTCCACCTCAGACACAAAAACAGTCTCCTTGGTCTAGTGAAAAGGGGATAGACTCCTTCACTGATTGGCTGATACCAACTTTAGGCTACCCTGAAGACTTTACTTACTTACTTTATATATATATATAATATATATATATGTATATATATTGCAATTTTTCATTAATTCATATATATATATATATATATATATATATATATACCTAATATTATCATATGAAATTAAGATAACTCCGCAAAAGATGTCACATAGTTATATAGAATTAAAAAATTTTAACTGAGTGAAAGTTAAGTGATTTTTATCGATTAAAATACATTTGTTTGTTGACTGGAATTTTTAGTTCAAACTAAGTAATAATTATTTTAAATCTCTAGTTTCAAGAAATGCCTATAAGCTTAATCAATAATATTTAATTAAATAATAATTTTTCTGTAATATTTGTGATATATATATATCTTAGTGAGACAAGAAGGTACTTATATATATATATATATATATATATATATATATATATATTATATATATTAACTATTATCCATTTTGCTTATTTTCCATTAACTATTTGACTGAAATATTTGTGATTATATACGTAGATATATATACACACACACACACACACACAACATACACACATATATATATATAATAAAATAGTGTATGGTTATTACTATGTCACTTGGTAAGTCAGTGGTGGTCCAATATTTGCAGTATTATTAAGAGAGTGCTTAATAACTGTGATAGAGCTATTATATAATAATACTGAATAAATGTATATTAGTTTGTGTATTTATATTTAATTACATGGATATTTTATCTGTAATCTCAGGTTCCATGCCTGTCTTTTTTGGCAATCATCTGATGGTGAGACTCCAGTTTTTGCCTTCCCCTAAAACAGATGGACATGAAACCCGAGGTTGCAGATAAAACAACCATGTAATCATGTATACACACAAGCTCATATATATTTATTTATTACATATATATATATATATATGTGTGTGTGTGTGTGTGTGTGTGTGTAAGAGCTCTACCACTATTATTGAGTACTTCATTAATAATAACAAAAAGAAAACTTGGTCAACCACTAACTCAACAATTGAGCTAGTGATAACCATATACTATGACAATATATATATATATATATAGCAAAATGAACAGCCACTACCTGTAACTTTAGTTCTAGTAATCTTCTGTAGAAGTTATTTTTATCCCGAAATATTAAGAATTGAGAATAAATCACGGGTTAACAAACAACACCATAGTTACCTTCTTTTTTTCTTTACACTTGCATTGTGATAGCCTTCAAAACCAACCAACAAACCAGTATTTAGTGTTATTTAAGTTCAAACCACCTCAATCATATGTACTTGTAAGCTCTAATCAAGTGATCAAGGATCACAAATATATATATATATATATATATATATATATATATATATGTGTGTGTGTGTGTGTGTGTGTGTGTGTGTGTGTGTGTAAGAGCTCTATCACTATTATTGAGTACTTCACTAATAATAACAAAAAAAAACTTGGTCAACCACTAACTCAACAATTGAGCTAGTGATAACCATATACTATGACAAATATATATATATATATATATATATAACAAATGTCATTGCAGTCAAAATCAAGTCACAATTTAAATGTATTTAGTGTTATTTAAGTTCAAACTACCTCAATCATACGTACTTGTAAGCTCTAATCGAATGATCAAGGATCACAAAGAAAAATATATATATATATGTAAAAATGAAACTGGAAGTGAATCCGACGGTATGTTGAAAAAAAATATATATATATATATATATGTGTGTGTATATAAGAGCTCTATCACTATTATTGAGTACTTCACTAATAATAACAAAAAAAAACTTGGTCAACCACTAACTCAACGATTGAAATGTCATTGCAGTCAAAATTAAGTCTCATTTGAAATGTGTTATTTAAGTGTGAACCACCTCAATCAAAATGTACTTGTGAGCTCTAATCAAATGGATATCATCATCATCATCATCATCATCAATACAATGCTGATGAATAAGAGTGTTTTCACTTGCTTTGGGCAAGTCTTATTGCTAACAACAATAATGAATATATCACTTTGATTATGCATATACAGCGAGTGATCAAGAGAGAGTGAATGACTGAGACATATGTGCTCTCTGCCCTGGAGATAAGCACTGGTAAAATAAATGATGATAGGATAGTACACAAAAGCTGATTGAGACTAATTCAATTCTTGATTGTCAATGCTTTCAAAGAGTTATTCAATTTACTTACACTTTAATTTCATATTCAGCTTATACCGGTGTATGTCACCAGTAAGTGTGTTTCTACTCGCAATGATGTCAGTAAGCCACTGGCAATTCATCGCAAAGTTTGATCTGATGAATTGTGACAATTTCCTCGGTTATAAAAACAAATATAACTGAATGAAAAGGGAATAATTTGTTTTAATATAATTTGCTACACGGATAAAGTAAGAATACGCACCTTAAAGAGTATAAAATTTACTTTGAGTAATACGATCTAGAATTTTTAAACATTGTTTTTTTCTTTTATTTAGTTTTTAGTTTTAGTTTTAGCATTTTCAACTACTACTATTATTATGTGTGTTTTTCACACCAGCATAAGCTGATAGTCTTTCACTGGAGTCTGAGTGATAGCAAATCTCTTCAGGTTTCCAGGACTCTCCTGAGTATTCTAGTTGATTTCAACAATGCTGTTGTCTGGATGATCTTAATTCTTCTTCTGATTTCCAGTTCCTCTAGTCTGTTTTCACAAGCAAGGTCTAGGTATTATGTCTATCTTTTCGTTTTCTTTCATCTTCACCCTGTGATCTGCTGAGATTTCAAAATCTACCAGTTGACAAGTTCTCTTTTTTCATGTTAATACTAAGTCTGGTCTACCGTCTGGGATAAGGTGATCCATCTTCATTTCAAAGTCTCAGAGAATTTTTCAAAAATTATTATTATTATTGTTGTAGTTGTTGTTTCACTCCTTGTGAGTTTTTAACACTAGTTTTAAATTGTGGTCTTTCACACTTTCTGGGTGATAGCAAGTCTCTTCAGGTCTCAAAGACTCTTCTGAGTATTCTAGCTGATCTTAATAATGCTGTAGTTTGGATTGTCTCACATAATATAATCATATATAATATGTGTATTGAAAAGTTTACTCAGTAAATAATCAAATATTTGTTCAAATAAAAGAAAAATCAAACCTATAAACTCATCCCCTTATTTATTCTTTAATCTTTTTAAATGATTTAAATCTATTGTTATTGTTGAGCTCATTCCCAGAATTTTGATTGGCTGCTGGTTTTAATGAGGATGTTTTATCCATATATACCTAACACATGACAGTTCTAGTTGTCGGTACAGAACCTGATTCAGTTACTTCCCGTGAAAGTGAATATGATGTTTATTCTACACATTACACATAATTTTTACTATAAAATAATAAGGATATTACATGTTTGCCATAACATCTAATATGACTCAAATGTAATACCATTGTTATTTTATTGTTTTTATAAGGTGTCACAATTATTATATTTGGCACTGGTTCCCACTAGTTCACTGAAGTTAAGCAGTGATGACCCTGTACAATACTTAATTGGGTATCCATTAAGCAACAGCAGGTACTGTAAGCAAACTGAGTCTTTGTTTATCAAAAATTACTTGATTTGGCATTAAAATTGAAATAGATCACTAAGTAGGGCTGGTCCTATTCTAGTTGTGACAACCCCAAACAGAAATTTAATAGGTTTGAATTCAGAGTTTTTCCTTCTCCTAGACTGGTTGTCTAAGCAAGGTTAATGAGCTCAGTCTGCCCTACTATTTACCCATAGCTGGAGGGAGAGTAATTGGATTCATACCCTTGCCAAGGGTACCTAGATCAAATGAACTTGTTGTCTCCCCTGAGCCATCACAACCAGGTACCGAGTATGTGAGCACCAACTCAAACATCTCAACGGAACGTGCTCCAGTGACACAAAGCATGCCTCAGGCACTGAAGAGATTGCAACCATACAAGCCAGGTCTCAATGAACTTTAACTGCCCTCACATGGACTGAACCTTCTTTGGCAGGGGAAATGTATACAATGAACTATACTGATGAACTTTAATTGCTTTTACATGGACTGAAACCCCATCGGTGGGGGAGATATAGACACTTCTCATAATTTTGTTGTTTATGTTTAAGGCATTGTTGGACGGTCTCCATTTAACTGATTGATCTCAAGATTCGTCAGTTTCCTAATTCTACATACATGAATTGTGGCTTCGTCCAAGATTTGAACTCTGGTTGATGAGTCCGTTCTCTACAACTCTAACCATTAGACCACATGCCTCCTAAATCATTAAATGATCTCAAAAGGGTTGACATGGCATAAAACAACCAAACCAAACCTTATATATTTTATATCTTCAAGCCACCATATTTACTTTATTACAAAAATGTTAATACATTTTCAAACTTATTCAAATTGAGTACTTTTTTGCAGAAAAATAAATATGAAAAATTACATTGAAAAATGTTGGTTTTCAAAAAGAGAAGACAAAAAAATTAATGTTTCTTTTTAACTTTAATCTCTCTAAAATGCTTTTATACATTCAAGCTTATTGAATTTTTATATATTTTTTAAAAATTCATTCACTTGATGTGAAAGTTAATCTCTTTTAATTTGACTTAAACTTTCTTTGCTTCTTATTTCTACTTTTGGGTAATTTTTTTTTGCTTTTTGCTTTTGTATATTTATTAAGCTTTGAACATTCTTCAAATTTTATGGAATTTATTTACTCACCTTAAAAAGACGACCATTTTGAAAGTTAATTTTTCTTTTTGTAATTATTCAAGTAATTATTTCTATCTCTGAAAATTTTCAAGTTTATTCAATCTTTGTTTATATTTCTTTCTTCATCAGTATTTTAGCACACACACACACACACATATATATATATATATAAATGGAAGCACGTGGTGTAATGGCTAAAGTCATGGGAAATGGACTTGTCGCCCCGAGTTCAAATCCTGGATGTGGTAATTGTATTTCACTTTGCGCTAATACCCTTGGGAAAGGTATGAATCCTACTTTCCCTCCAGCTATGGATAAATAGTAGAGCAGACTGGGCTCTTTAACCTTGGTTAGGCAATGATCTAGGAGAAGGAAAACTCTGAATTCAAACCTGTTGAACTCCGCTTAAGAAATTGACCTTGTGTCACATCCTGCTGGGGCGGAGGGGTTGGTAAATATATATATATATATAAATGGAGGCACGTAGTGTAATGGTTACCATCATAGGAAATAGATACAGAGAGACTAGTTCAATTCCTGGACGAGGCTGTTTGTATTTCGAATCAAATTATCATACTATTTCTCTGAATTTTTTAGATGAGTCTTGATAATTAGTATTGTTTGAATTATTTGAACTATTGTCCTCTTCTTCATTGTTATCTGTACAACGTTTCAGCCGATGTCCCACCGGCCTTCTTCAGGTATTTCTTGGTTAGTGGAATGAGAACAGGATGGAGTGAATAAAGGGTTAGGTTCAAAGTTCCGTGATGGCTCCTGATTACAACAAGAAGGTTCCTAAATTTTAAAAAAAAAGAAGGTTCCCAAGTCTAACAAGAAATACCTGAAGAAGGCCGGAGGGCACATCAGCCGAAATGTTGTACAGATAACAATGAAGATGAGAATAATAGTCTGAATAATACAAATAATTTAAATTATCATGTTTCATTTGTCTTTTTATATAGGATTAATTGACTTGTTTGAACATATCCTATTTTTGCAAATTTCCTGAAAATAATTCACCCAATCTACACAAATTAAAATAAATTTTTAAAATATCTGTCTGCAAAAGAGTTAAATTTCTGCAAGCACTCATTTTTTTTTTTTAAATGGATTTTATATCCTGTATTATTTGGTTTTATATGCTTATTTATTAACCTCCTCAAAACCATTTTTTTAGACCCATCACTCTATCAGAATCTCTGCTAGACTTGTTACTACTATTTTTTTATTTTTTAACTCAACTCATATATCTCTTGGTAATTTTTCACTTTTTTTTTAACCAGTTCACTTGATTTAAAAAAACAAAAAAACAATAATCTCTTTGAATTTTTTTGATTTTTTTCTGATTTTCTGTATCTTTATCTCTGATCTCATTCAATCTCTCTAAGACTTCTCTCCTTTTTCTTAGAGATTGTACAAACAACCTTAGAATGGTTTTGTTGTTCATTTTTCTTTTCCCCTTTCTATTTTCCTTACAGTCTCTAAAACTTAATATTTTTTTGAGCTGTTTAGATTCTCTGAAAATCTATTTTTAACTCATTCAGTTTCTTTGAATCATTTTTTTTGTTCTAATATGCTTTACTCTTTCCTTTATCTTATTTTTAATTTGAATGTGATTTTTTGTTTTTCAAAAACTCTGTGAAACTTACTTTTGCATTTATTTTTCCCTTTTCCAGTCTTACAGATTTATTTTTTGTTTGTCTGCTCAGTTAATCTGTTCAATTCTTCTTTTCTTTTCTTTTTTTAAATAAGCATAATCTCTCTAGACCTTATGATATTTTTAGCACATGATTTTTTTTTTTTTAAAGCTATGAATTATTTTTATCATTTCTTTTTTTTTTTCTTTCTTTCTTTCTTTGGACTAGATAGAAGCTGCTTACTCACTCTGGAAAGCATTTTGCATGGCTTGCATTCTTTCTTTCTTTTGAGCTTTTTTTATATATATAATTTTGATTTTTTGGACTGTTGTCCTCATCTTTATTGTGGTATGTAAAATCACAACATTTCGGCTGCTGCATCCTCCTGTCTTCCTTAAGTGTTTCCTGTGTATCCGAGCATAGCAATGACTCAACCCAACCATTTTGCATGGCTTGCATTCATTCTTTTGAGCTTTTGTTTTATATATATATAATTTTGATTTTTCTGACTATTGTCCTCATCTTTATTGTGGTATGTAAAATCATAACATTTCGGCTGCTGTATCCTTCTGTCTTCCTCAAGTGTTTCTGAGCATAGCAATGACCCAACCCAGGAAATAATTTTGAATAATTTGGCTGTTGATCTAACAAGGCTTCAAAGAATCTTATTTTTTTTTAAATTAAATTTATAATAATTAATAAAACAAAAACGTCCTTGTCATGCCTTAAAATACAACTAATCAACCAATTCAAATCCTGGACAAAGCATTTCAGATAGTGCTAATACCCTTGGGAAAGGTATGCATCCAACTATTCTCCCTTCAGCTATGGATAGATAGTAGAGCAGACTTGACTCTTTAACCTTGGTATGGCAACCAGTCTAGGAGAAGGAAAACCGAATTTTTTAAAGCAGTATTTAACAGGTTTGAACCTGTTAGATAGCGCTTAAAAATGACCTTGTGTTGCATCCTGCTCGTGTAGAAGGGTTGGGTAAATATATTTCTTCTGCTATAGGCAGGAAACAAGCAGTATGCATCAGTGCAGTGATAGAACAACCATCAACATGATTTGTTTTATGGCATACAAACCTTAGTGGGTCATTTAGTGCCAGCAAAGTTTTTAAATAAATTCATTCTTAACGGATACTCAATTTTTTTTTAAACACATTTTTCTATTTAACCCATAGATAGAACACTAACAGGTACTACCACTCCGGGTCAGAGTGGACCTGGAAGCAATGGTGATAAAGGGATGCTCCACATTCCCCAAACTTCCAGAACTGGAACCTCACCATTTGAGTTTAAAGTCATTCCCAGAACATAAAGACCTTCAGCCACCACCTTCTAGCATTCTTATGATAAAAAGGGTTGGGTTGCCATAAGGGCAAATATAGGTGCTAGGGCTTGACATGACCAGCCGATTGATCAGAGGGGGCATCTCCGACCACCTGTCTAGCCCAAGTAAGGGTCAAAGTGGAGTGTTGCATGTCATGGACTGCTCAGCCACCTGGTTTCCATCCTTAAGCACCACAGGTCGCAATCCACGGTGACCCCATTGAGGGAGTCTTACCCCTCTGTAGAGGTGCAGTCAGTGCATTCTTATGCCCCAGCCGACAGGGCAGATCTCCCATTCTCTGGACAGTTTTGGAACTTATGGTCTACATTAAGTCTTTACTTTTGAATATATCCAGTTATTTTCTCATTTCTTAAGTTTTTTTGTTTTGTTTTGTTTTTTTGAGTCTAATTAAAAATGAGCCAATTCAATATCATTCTAATTCCTAGCTAACAATGTTTCTTTTTTTCTATTTTAATTTTATCTAATTTTTTTTAAGCTGACAATATTATTACAATTTTTAGCTTATTTAATTTCATAGAATTTTTTCTTCCAAGTTTTGTCTTTTGGGCTTTTTAAAAACTTTTTAAAGACTCATTCAAACAACCTAAAACATTTTTCAGACAATAAAACTTTTCTAAAATCTCTTTCCCCACCCACACCCTTCTATTGCACTCTCTTGAAGTTTTTTCTTTCTTTCTTCCTTTTTTTTTTTCAATTTTTTTCTTTCTTTTTTCTTTCTCTTTTTTAATTTTTACTTTGTCATTTTTTTTTAAGTCTCTGATTTTTTGGTTTTTTTTTCTTTCAGTCTCTTAGAAACATTCTTTAGTTAGTAGGATTTAATCTATTCAAACATTTTATTTTTTGTAAGAATTTATTGAATTTCTTTGAATTTAATTTTGATTTTAATTAATCCCATTAAAAGTATTGTTTTGTTTCCTTTTTTACTCAATGTCCAAACCATTTTGCTTCCAGGCTCATTCAATAATTTTCTGACTTTTCTTCTTTAATTCACTCAACATTTTTCTATCTAGTTTCTCTCTTCAAATAATTCCCTAAAAAATATTTTTACACTTATTTATTCTGGTAAATAATTTGAAGGATGATATCCTACAATGTGCTTGGGATAGACCTGGTTGAACTCAGTTGGTAGAGCATCTACCTAGTAACCACAAGGTTCAATACTGACCCTCACCAACTCAGCATGAGTAGATGTGGTGGTCCACCTCAGACACCAAAAAACAATCTCCCTCGTCTACTGAAAGGGGGATAGATTTCCTCACCGTCCAACTGATGCTAGGCAATAATTGAATTGAATGAGTTAGAACCATAAGGTTCTGGGTTCAATACTGACCCTCGCCAACTCAGCATGAGTAGATGTGGCAGTCCACTCAGACACCAAAAACAATCTCCCTGGTCTGCTGAAAAGGGGATAGATTTCTTTGCTGTCCAACTGATGCTGACAATAATTGAATTGAATGAGTTAGAACCACAAGGTTCTGGGTTCAATACTGACCCTCACCAACTCAGCATGAGTAGATGTGGCAGTCCACCTCAGACACCAAAAACGATCTCCCTGGTCTAGTGAAAAGGAGGATAGATTCCCTTACTGTCCAACTGATGCTGGCAATAATTGAATTGAATGAGTTAGTGCACTGTTGAAATAAGAAACAGCAACTAAATATAACAGAATTTGTACATAAAGCAATTGGTATTTATAGCACTCTGGATTATTACATACTTGCATTTGGGTGATCTCATTCCTTTAATCCTGGAGGGAGAATAGTAGGATTCATACCTTTCCCAAGGGCTTTAACACAATGTAAAATGCAAACAGCTTTGTCCGGGATTTGAACTATGGTCAGTGTGTCTATTTCCTATGATGATAACCATTACACTAACTAAGAGTGTTTTTTAGTGATTTAAGACATACAAATAGTGTGTACTGTTTGTTATTTAGATTGTTTTTGTGAATGTACAATTGAAGGAATTAAGTTTCTAATTCAAATCTCATTAAGCTGAGCAATTGTCCTTGAATAATCTAATACCAAATTTGTTCAGTTATGGTTCCTTAGTCTCAGCAAAGCAACCGGTCTAGGAGAAATAAACTTGGCTTTTAAAATCCAGTTGTACTCTGCTTAAAAAATTGACCTTGTGGTGAATGGGTTGGGTATACAAGGTGTGTTATAAAAGTGCCAAGTTTGAAGTTGTATTTACCAAGATAGAAATGAACAATGAATACATTAAATTTTTTTTTCAGAATACAAAGTGTGTCAAAAAGTACAAAAAATCTCTTTTTTGACACACTTTGTATACATATTTATTCTCTAACATTGTCTTTGTCTCTAGAATTTCTTTTTGAAAAACAGTGGATTGGTTGAATATAATATTTTGTTGAGATACATGCAGCTGTTTGTAAGAATAATTGTCTATATGAAGTCATTTATACATATATATATTTTTTTTAATTTTTTTTTTTTTAGAAAGGATTATTTTTACTTGATTTAGTAATAAATTCTATCATTTGACTAAAAAGAATAATGAATGTTGCACACACTAAAAAACAAATATTTCATGATGGAAAATAATACTTTTGAGGATTCTATATCGAATAAATAGTTCCTTTTTTTTTTCTTTTTTTTTTTTCATTTTTTTTTTTTTTTTTTTTTTTTTTTTTTTTTCTTTTTAGTTCCATTTGAATTCATAATTAATCAATGAGAATTTTAAAAGTCTTAATTCAACACTAACATCAATAAGGAATGTTCATTTTTGAAACTGAAACTAAAAAAAAAAAAAAAAAACAAGAAGAAAACTAAAGTGGAATTCTTTTTTTTTTTTCATAAATTTTGTCTTGTTTATGAACTGAATATTAAAATGCAATGGACAATTTTATGCCATTGTAATTACAGAAATGCTTTGTGTGCTGAAAAAAAAATGCTAACTTTCAGAGGCGTATGCATATACATGAAACATGCCGTCAAGTTGAAATGAAAAGATGTGGCATATACACACACATATATGTGTCTATTCATATATATATATATATGAACAGACACACATATACTAATGTAATGAACAGATGTATGTACAATGTATATTCATTCATTTTCTATTAGGTAAAACTTTACTGTTCCTCTATTAATTCATGTATGACAAATATATATATATAAATATATAAACTGTGCGCATGTATGTGTCTGTGCATATATGTATATATATATATATATATATGAACAGACATAGGTACAATGTATATATATATACATTTTATATTATGTAAAAATTTACTGTTCATCTACTAGTTCATGTATCACACACACACACACACACATATATATATATATATATATATATATATATATATATATATATATAAATTATAAGACTGTACACACACGCACATGTGTTTGGATATATATATATGTATACTTATGTATTGAACAGACATATGTACAATGTATATATACATTTTCTATTATGTGAAAATTTACTGTTCATCTATCACACACACACACACACACACACACATATATATATTATATATATATGAATAGATATACATTGTACATACATCTGTTCAATACATAAGTGTATATATATATATATATATATATATATATATATATATACACTTATGTATTGAACAGATGTATGTACAGTGTATATCTATTCATATTATATTATGTGAAAACTTTACTGTTCATCTAGGACAAATATATATTCAGATATATGAAGGATACAAGCAAGTTAAATATGTACACCCATAGAGAAAAGTTAATACATATATATAATAATATACATACATACACTCACTTTTCAGCGGTGCAATACAAAATCATACATATTTCTGGGTTTTTTTTAAACTTCACTGTCATATACTAGTTTATATAAGATATAGACATACAAACACTTACAGCTTCTTCTCTCCTATTAAAGCATTAGCACAAAACATGTATGTAAAAAAAAACTAAAAACAAAAACAATACCATTCATATATTCAGGTAACATGCTATCATAATATAATAGAGAAAGGATTCAAGTTTACACATCTATGCATATTTAAGCAGATACATGGATAAACACTAAAAACTGTATACCTGCTGGCATACTAATCAGTAATTACATACTCACTGAAAAAATGGACACTCTTGTCGATTTCGATGCATGAGGGTTCATCCAATGAACAACCTACACAGTGGCTTGTTTATAGTGGTGAAGACTTGTGTCGGACCATCCGCACTTTTTGGCACATCAATAGGAAAGAATTGATGCTCAAGGAAAGCCACAAACCCAATCAACGACTGACCTCAGGTTTTTTCAAAATTCAGAGTTTTTCCTTCTCCTAGACTGGTTACCTATCCAAGATTAAAGAGTCCAGTCTGCCCTACTATTTTACTCATAGCTGGAGGGAAAATATATGGATTCATATCTTTCCAAGGTATTAACGCTATGTGAAATGCAAACAGCCTTGTCTAGGATTTGAACTCGAGTCTACAGGTCCATTTCCTATGACTCTCACCATTATGTCACGTGCCTCCATGCACTCACTACTAAAGGTCTTTGGACTTACAGTGTTTTTTTAAATGTATCAAGACTGAAATTTATTTACCAAGACAGTCATAGAAAATGAATTAAATATAAATTCTTTTTTTTTCTAAAACTCTCCCCGACCCAACATTCCACACATTTATTCCAGCGGATTTTCCATTGGTTGAATGAATGAATGATTGATTGATTTTAACAGCATGTCAACCCATCTAGGGTTATTTTATGCCTTAACTATTTGCCTACTTTAAGCTGCTTACAGTACATGTACAATGAACATTATTTCCTAACCTCTACCATTACATTAATTTCCAGACTGATATCCTTGGAAAAAAAAACCTTCACCCCCCCCTCCCAATATAGGTTAAATAGTATCACTAGTGTAGATTTGGCATTAGATAACCCACAAAAGTTGATATAATATTAAACAAAAGAAAGCAAACCAAAGCTAAATTCTAGGCATAAAATAAACCTTGATGGGTTGATGTTTTTTTGGGTTTTTTTTCTTTAAATTGAAATAGACCACAAGTAGGACTGAGACTATTCTAGTAGTGACCAGGTTTGAATTCATAGTTTTCCTTCTCCTAGACTGGTTGGCTAACTAAGGTTAAAGAGCCCAGTGTGCCCTACTATTTACCCATAGCTGGAGGGAGAGTAGTTGGATTCATACCTTTACCAGGGGTATTAGTGTAGAGTGAACTGTGGCTTCAACAAGTTCATTTACTACGATTCTAACCAGTGCACCATGCACCTCCCTTATGTTGTTAAAAATCAATCAATATATCAATTTTTTATAGTTTCCATGAAAATAAATGAGGCATTACTTTTGGAGCACCTTTAAGAGACTATGGAGAAGAAAAAAACAAATGGAATTCAAAAAAGATTCTAACCTGAAACACCTTTAAAAAAAAAAAAAAAGAAATAATCAAATTCCGCTCAGTTGGTAAAGTTGAGGATTCAGACATTAAAAAAACAGAAGTGAACACACTTGAAGATATAAAAAGATTTATATCTTGTCTACTAGCAAAGAGATGGGCTTATGTAGTACTAAACACCATGCTCTTTTGTAATCAGAAGATACATTAAAGTTTAAAGACAATAAATATGTCTCTTAGTCACTTTACTTACAGGCAAGAAACAGAAATGTTATCTACACTTGAAACATGGCCAAAATAAATGCACAGATAGAATTTCTGACTGAACAAATTTGGTATTTGTCTATTCAAGGGCAATGAAGGGTGTTCATTACTCACCTTAACTAGATTTGAATTACAAAACTTACTTCTCTCAATTGGACATTCAAAAAATTTACCTGAATACCAGACAGTATATTATTTGTATGTCTAAAATCATTAAAATACACCTGTGTCCCAGGTATGATATTAAACTGCATCTAATGGGAAATTCCAATTCTGGAAGCTCTAGGGAGTGTGGAGTAACCCTTCATCGCCATTACTCACATGTCCACCCTGACCTGGAGTGGTTCCATTTATTGTTTAAAAAATAAGTTTAACATTTTTTCAATTGTGTTTGAAAAAACAACAGAGTTTTTTTTTAAAAGTATGAATAGAACAATTTTTTAACAACTTTTTATTTATTTATTTATTTATTTATTTGCCTCTTGAACTTTTAATTCTTGATTTTTTACTCAATTCTTTTTCAAACTGCATCTAATGAGGAAATTCCAATTTTGAAGCTCTGGGGAGTGTGGAGGTCTATTACTCTGACCAGGAGTGTTAGTACCTGTTAGGATCCCATCTATGGGTTAAATAGAAAAAATGTGTTTATAAAATTTACCTGAATATCAGACAGTATACTATTTGTATATCTAAAATCATTAAAATACACCTGTGTCCCAGGTATGACATTAAACTGCATCTAATGATGAAATTCCAATTTTGGAACTCTAGAGAGTATGGAGGATACCTTAATTGCCATTACTTCCGAGTCAGCCCTGATCCAGAGTGGTAGTGTTTCTTAGGGTCCCGTCTATGGATTAAATAGAAAAATGATTTAAGAAAAATATGTTTAAAAAAGAATTGTTTTACATTTTTTTCAATATCTATTAAGAATGAAATAAACCAACAAGGGTTGACATGCCATAAAATCCAACCAACTAATTTAAAATACACTTAAGAATTAAATGTGTTGTTCTTATAAACATTAGAAGGTAGCAAGCCCCAACCCCTTTTTATCATATGGGTGCTAGAAGGCGGTGGCTGTGGGTCTACATGTCCTGGGAATGACGTTAAACTCTATCTGATGGTGCAGTTCCAGTTTTGGAGGTTTGGGGAATGTGGAGTACCCCATTCATCACCATTGCTCCCTAGTCCACTCTGACTTGGAGTGGTAGTACCTGTTAGGGTCCCATCAATGGGTTAAATAGAAAAATGTATTTATAAAAAAATTGTATTATCCATTAAGAATTGATTTATTTCAAAACTTTATCGGCATTAAATGACCCACTGAGGTTGATATGCCGTAAAACAAAACAAACCAAACCAAACCTTAGAAGGCTCAGAGTAACCTTCCAATGTAGGTGAATATATGCATAAATGAATCCAAACAAAGAAGTACAATATAGTAATAATATAGACTTATTGTCTGAGCATGTGGAGTTTGACATACATGACAAGATACACATAGCTAGCTTTGAAAGTAAGAAAGAGTTCATGAAGAATATGAAAGTCACTTAATGGACAGAGACACCATGCATCTAGTCCATCTTTTGTGGAGGCTAGACCAAGAGAAAAATTCCCAGGCTATTATTTAAATACCCCATTTGTAGTGTCACCTGCTTACTTTGTGTTGCATCCTGCTCATGCAGAGGTTTGGTTAATATATAAAATATACTCTTGGCAAAAATTTGAAAAACAATTTCATTCTATGAAATAATAGGCAGGGTTGAGATAATTTTATGTGCATGGTTACAATGTATATACAGTATTGCCTATGATCTTTTTTTAATAAACCAATGACACTAGATTTTTATTATTTCTTATGTTGGAATATTTTGATGTTATAAGGCATGCTGGAATCCACCACCTAAACTTATAGACTCTGTGTGGACACATGGATTAAACCCAGCCAATCAATAGCTCAAATACGTGGTTAGTTAACTGTTTTATTGCCAATCTATTAATTGCTATTATCTATTACCAAACTCTAGGCTGAGGTGCTGATACATACACATAAGTAGTTTATAAGCATATTAACAATAAATATAAGAAGCTAAAATAATCTCCTTGGTCTAGCACTAGTGAAAAGGGGATAGACTCTCTAGCTGTCTGGCTGATACCGACATTAGGCCGCCCCGACGACTTTACTTTACTTACTTACTTATGTATTAATAATAAACCCATGTTGTTCACTACTGTATTACTAATAATTACAAGTAGTTGACTAAGTATTTATGAATGGGGAGATTATTTTAATATCTAAATGAAAACGCAACTGACACCCAAACTTCTTTTATGCATTTATTGAGTGAAACTAATTTTGGGGGAAGAAAATTAAAATTCCTCATTCCCTTTTAAATATCTTCTTCATAATTTATTTTCTGTCTCTTCTTATAACACAACTAAAAATTCGTTTCCATGACAACCAAAACATCAGATTAAAAAAACAAAAAAAAAAAAAAAAACTGATTAAAAGAAAGCAAAATCAATTGAAGAATTTCAAAGGAACCAGTTCTGTTTGTCTTCTGGGACATTCCGCCTTGAAATCTATCGACATTATCTACTGCAGATTGCACTACTTTAAGAGACATCAATTTTTTCTTCTTTTCTTTCATTTTTCCCCCCCCCTTCATTTCTTTTGTTAATCTTCATGCTGATAATGATTTATTGTTGGGTTTTTAATTATTTACTCACATTAGTTTTCGTTGTTATTGTAGCTGCTGAGACTGAAGTTGCTTTTTGCTTTATTTGGATAGCATTTAATGTATTCAGCTCTTGAAGTCACCAGTGAATTCTTGAAAATTGTGACAACTGATATCTTTGTGTATTTCCAGACAGGAAAAACTGCAAGTGATTTTCAGATGACTGAATTATCTTGTGCTAATAAAACAGACTGGACATTCCTTTCAACCTGCATTCTCGATGGAAAGTGAAGGAATCTCTTTTCCTTGGTAATACAAACAAGAAAACATTAACATCTAGTAAAGGAAATAAGAGTAAATGTCTAAATTGAGCCAACCCATTTATGATTACTTGGACAATTGAGGCACGCTTAGTGTAACAGATACAATTATAGGAAATGGAATTAGCAATTCGAGTTCAAATCCTGGTCGAGGTTGTTTCTTTTTCACTTTTTCTTGGTAATACAAACAAGAAAACATTAGCACCCAGTAAAGGAAATAGGGGTAAATATATAAGTTTTTGAGACAACACATTTATGGTTACATGGATAATTGAGGCACACTTAGTGTAACAGATATCACTGTAGGATATGGAATTAGCAACTCGAGTTCAAATCCTGGTTGAGGTTGTTTCTTTTTCACTTTTTCTTGGTAATACAAACAAGAAAACATTAGCATCCAGTAAAGGAAATAGGGGTAAATATATAAGTTTTTGAGACAACACATTTATGGTTACATGGATAATTGAGGCACACTTAGTGTAACAGATATCACTGTAGGATATGGAATTAGCAACTCGAGTTCAAATCCTGGTTGAGGTTGTTTCTTTTTCACTTTTTCTTGGTAATACAAACAAGAAAACATTAGCATCCAGTAAAGGAAATAGGGGTAAATATATAAGTTTTTGAGACAACACATTTATGGTTACATGGACAATTGAGAAACACTTTGTGTAGCAAATATCATTATAGGAAATAGAATTAGCGACCCAGGTTCAAATCCTAGATGAGGCTGTTTCCCTTTCACTTTAAATATATAAATGTATAAATTGAACTAACCCATTTATGGTTACTTGGAAAATTGTAGCATGCTTAGTGTAATAGATATCAGATATAAGTAATATGTAGATGGCTGTCTTTCTCTTAAACATGTTTCATTAAAAACCAAAGACAATATTCTTTTTAACATTCTTTTTATTGATTTTTTCTTGTCTTCTTCAGAAATCTTGTGAAACAAGAAAAAATTAATAGAAAACCATTAAAAAGAATGTTGTTCATGGTTTTAAATAAAACATGTTTGATATATATATATATATATATATATATATAAAAAACCATAACCCAATAATAATGGTACATTATAATACGTCTTTATTAGAGCAATAAGCATAAAATGATTTAACTTTTTTTAATTTTCTAGGGATTCCTTTTTTCTTTCTTTCTTTTTTGAATTTTACAGCATGTCAACCCTTGTTGGGTTATTTTATGCAAAAGACATTTTCTTCTATTCATTTTTTATGGGTATTGAAAATTATTTTTTTGTACTCAATTTTTTAAAAACACATTTTCCTCAACTCACTTTCTATTTAGCCTATAGATGGGACCTAAAAGGTACTCCCACTCCGGGTCAGGGTGGATCTAGAAGTAATGGTGATAATGGGGTTCTCCACTTTCCCAAAGCTCCAGAATTGGAACTTCACCATTAGATGCAATTCAATGTCATAAACAGGATAATAAGACCTTCAGTCACCATTTTCTAGCACATATATGATAAAAAGGGTTGGGGTTTGCCATAAGGGCAATAGGTTCAGACAATCATATGGGTGCTAGGGCTTTATATGACTAGCCGATCAATCAGAGGGGGCCTCTCTAACCGTTTGTGTAGCCAAAGTAAAGATCAAAGTGGAGTGTTGCAAATTATGGACTGTTCAGCCACTGCCTCTAATGGTGAAGTTCTAATTCTGGAGCTTTGGAAGTTTGGAGTACCCCTTCATCGCCATTACTCACAGTTCCACTCTGTAGTAGTAGTAAGTTTTAGGGTCCATCTATGGGTTAAATAGAAAAAAATGAGTTAAAAAAATACATTTACTTTGATAGAGTTTTGAAATGAGTATTCATCCCCATTAAATTGATTTTTGGGAAATTTTTCTTTGAATTATTAAATAATGAATCATGGAGAGTTTGCAGATATATTTTTCAAAAAGTTATTTTGATAATCTTTAAGAGGTTTCAATGTGCAATGTACATTAATGCAAAAACAGCCCCCAGACTGAGGTAAACTAGCCACCAAACTTTGAAATAATCTGAAGAAACGTGTGCCAAAAAACAAAAAGGCAAACATTTTGGGTTGGGTGGGATGCTTATTTTAAGAAACCCCAATGAATAGTTGAATATAAGAAAGAGTTTATTTTGGTATATTTTATAGGAACATGTAAAAAATCTTTTAAACAACTATTCAAACAATGTAAATGTGAATGTACAATGAATATGATTCCCTAACCTCTAGGTATAAAATAATCCTAAACCAGTTGACATGTCATTAAAATCAATCAATCAAATTCTACCTCTTCTACATCACCATTTATAATTTTTTTTAATAGTCTGAATCTGTTCTGCTTAAAATAGATCTAAAGAAATTTGTGTCAAAAAACATAAAGGCAAAAAAATTGCAAGATGGGGGTAGGTCTTATTCTAAGTAACTCCAATAAATAATTGAATATAAAAGGGAGATTATTTTGGTATATTTGATAGGACCATGTAAAGAAATCTGGACCACATATCCAATAGGCACCCCAAATCATCAACTTAATGAAAGGTTCACATTTTAACTCATCACCGGTAACTTTCCGCTTCCAATTTTTTGTAAATAAATGATTTTAATCAGAAGTTTATGGAGATGTTGAACTTGGGATAAATTAAATAGATAGATGGTTGATATATGTAATCAAATTAAAATTCAATTGCAAAATCTTTTTTTAAATAAATACTTTTTAATCAGAAGTTTATGAGTATTTTTCAACACTTACGATAAATTAAAAAAAAGATGAAAGACGTTTTTATACTAAAATAATTTTTACTTAATCAGAAAAGAAATGCAATTATGTTTATTTAAATATAAATACAGTTTTTTTTTTTTGCAAAATATTTTTTATGTTTATTTGAATAATGTTCAGAAATAGTATCACAAAATTTGTAAAATTTGTTTTTGTCAGATATAATATAAGTTTAAAAAAATCATCTGTTTGTTTATTTTCAAATATTTGAAAGTCAAAGTTACCGGTGATGAGTTAAAATATTAACCTTTCATTAAGTTGATGATTTGGGGTGCCTATTGGATACTTGGTCTGAAATCTCTTAAACATCTATTCACCAAATTTAAATATGAATGTACAGTGAATGTGAGTCCCTAACCTCTAGGCATAAAATAATCCTCTTTGGGTTTATATGTCAATCAATAAAATTCTACCTCTTCTACACCACCGTTTATGATTTTTTTTTCATTGTCTGAATTTGTTCTGCTTAAAATAAATCTAAAGAAATTGTGCCAAAACAACATAAAGGCAAAAAAAATTGGGAGTTGGGTTTCTTATTCTAAGAAACTCGAATGAATAGTTGAATATAAAAGGGAGATTATTTTGGTATCAAGTCATTAAATATAGGGGTGAAGTTACTTATTATTTTGGAACAAAATGGATTTTGGAATCTTGTTTGAAAAATGGGGCCAGAAGAGGAAAAGGTGGTAATCAAAACTTTGTCAGTTTTGGGAGTAGAATTATTGCTATTTATTCTGATGATTCAGTAGAAAAAGAAATTATAGGAATAAGTTGAAAAATAATGGTCAGTGGTATTAACAGTAGCGAATAGGCCATTATCTAAATATAGATTTTTCCCAGGAGAAAATTATGATGTATGTGGGATTCAAAGATCTTGAGATGTATAAACTTCAAATGAATAACCAGAGTCCTTAAGGAATCTGAGCAAATATGCTTAGTTGTATGTTCGTTTATTTATTCTTTTCTTCAAAGTTTTCTTTTTCATTTTATTTTTCTTGCAAATATTTGATTCTGTGAAAACAAGGTGGTCATAATCTTCCTTATCTGCTTGTTATAATATGATTTCAGAACTACAAGCATGTTGTCTCAGGGTATATCAGTATCTTATTAAAAGTTTGGTTTCATGAACTGTCGATTTTGTTTACTTATATAACCCTCATCTATCTAAGTGATGAATAAATAGGTAGATAATTTAGATAGAAGTGAACAGATTAAGATAGATAGTTAGATAGATTCAGTTAGAAGCAGGCAGATGAAGAAAGGTAGATAGATAAGTCAAATAGAAGTGAACAGATTAAGATAGATAGGTAGATAGATACAGTTAGAAGCAGGCAGATGAAGAAAGGTAGATAGATAAGTCAAATAGAAGTGAGTGGACTAAGATTGATAGGTAGATAGATACAGTTAGAAGCAGGCAGATGAAGAAAGGTAGATAGATAAGTCAAATAGAAGTGAGTGGACTAAGATTGATAAGTAGATAGATACAGTTAGAAGCAGGCAGATAAAGAAAGGTAGATAGTTCAAATAGAAGGGAACAGATTAAGATAGATAGGTATATAGATTCAATTAGAAGCAAGCAGATGAAGAAAGGTAGATAGTTCAAATAGAAGGGAACAGATTAAGATAGATAGGTAGATAGATTCAGTTAGAAGCAAGCAGATGAAGAAAGGTAGATAGATAGTTCAAATAGAAGGGAACAGATTAAGATAGATAGGTAGATAGATTCAGTTAGAAGCAAGTAGATGAAGAAAGGTAGATAGATAGTTCAAATAGAAGGGAACAGATTAAGATAGATAGGTATATAGATTCAATTAGAAGCAAGCAGATGAAGAAAGGTAGATAGATAGTTCAAATAGAAGGGAACAGATTAAGATAGATAGGTAGATAGATTCAGTTAGAAGCAAGCAGATGAAGAAAGGTAGATAGATAGTTCAAATAGAAGGGAACAGATTAAGATAGATAGGTATATAGATTCAGTTAGAAGCAAGCAGATGAAGAAAGGTAGATAGTTCAAATAGAAGGGAACAGATTAAGATAGATAGGTATATAGATTCAATTAGAAGCAAGCAGATGAAGAAAGGTAGATAGTTCAAATAGAAGGGAACAGATTAAGATAGATAGGTAGATAGATTCAGTTAGAAGCAAGCAGATGAAGAAAGGTAGATAGATAGTTCAAATAGAAGGGAACAGATTAAGATAGATAGGTAGATAGATTCAGTTAGAAGCAAGCAGATGAAGAAAGGTAGATAGATAGTTCAAATAGAAGGGAACAGATTAAGATAGATAGGTAGATAGATTCAATTAGAAGCAAGCAGATGAAGAAAGGTAGATAGATAGTTCAAATAGAAGGGAACAGATTAAGATAGATAGGTAGATAGATTCAATTAGAAGCAAGCAGATGAAGAAAGGTAGATAGATAGTTCAAATAGAAGGGAACAGATTAGATAGATAGGTAGATAGATTCAATTAGAAGCAAGCAGATGAAGAAAGGTAGATAGATAGTTCAAATAGAAAAACAGATTAAGATAGATAGGTAGATAGATTCAATTAGAAGCGAGCAGATGAAGAAAGGTAGATAGATAGTTCAAATAGAAGGGAACAGATTAAGATAGATAGGTAGATAGATTCAGTTAGAAGCAAACCGATGAAGAAAGGTAGATAGATAGTTCAAATAGAAGGGAACAGATTAAGATAGATAGGTAGATAGATTCAGTTAGAAGCAAGCAGATGAAGAAAGGTAGATAGATAGTTCAAATAGAAGGGAACAGATTAAGATAGATAGGTAGATAGATTCAGTTAGAAGCAAGCAGATGAAGAAAGGTAGATAGATAGTTCAAATAGAAGGGAACAGATTAAGATAGATAGGTAGATAGATTCAGTTAGAAGCAAGCAGATGAAGAAAGGTAGATAGATAGTTCAAATAGAAGGGAACAGATTAAGATAGATAGGTAGATAGATTGAATTAGAAGCAAGCAGATGAAGAAAGGTAGATAGTTCAAATAGAAGGGAACAGATTAAGATAGATAGGTATATAGATTCAGTTAGAAGCAAGCAGATGAAGAAAGGTAGATAGTTCAAATAGAAGGAACAGATTAAGATAGATAGGTAGATAGATTCAGTTAGAAGCAAGCAGATGAAGAAAGGTAGATAGATAGTTCAAATAGAAGGGAACAGATTAAGATAGATAGGTAGATAGATTCAGTTAGAAGCAAGCAGATGAAGAAAGGTAGATAGATAGTTCAAATAGAAGGGAACAGATTAAGATAGATAGGTAGATAGATTCAATTAGAAGCAAGCAGATGAAGAAAGGTAGATAGATAGTTCAAATAGAAGGGAACAGATTAAGATAGATAGGTAGATAGATTCAATTAGAAGCAAGCAGATGAAGAAAGGTAGATAGATAGTTCAAATAGAAGGGAACAGATTAAGATAGATAGGTAGATAGATTCAATTAGAAGCAAGCAGATGAAGAAAGGTAGATAGATAGTTCAAATAGAAGGGAACAGATTAAGATAGATAGGTAGATAGATTCAATTAGAAGCAAGCAGATGAAGAAAGGTAGATAGTTCAAATAGAAGGGAACAGATTAAGATAGATAGGTATATAGATTCAGTTAGAAGCAAGCCGATGAAGAAAGGTAGATAGATAGTTCAAATAGAAGGGAACAGATTAAGATAGATAGGTAGATAGATTCAATTAGAAGCAAGCAGATGAAGAAAGGTAGATAGATAGTTCAAATAGAAGGGAACAGATTAAGATAGATAGGTAGATAGATTCAGTTAGAAGCAAGCCGATGAAGAAAGGTAGATAGATAGTTCAAATAGAAGGGAACAGATTAAGATAGATAGGTAGATAGATTCAGTTAGAAGCAAGCAGATGAAGAAAGGTAGATAGATAGTTCAAATAGAAGGGAACAGATTAAGATAGATAGGTAGATAGATTCAGTTAGAAGCAAGCAGATGAAGAAAGGTAGATAGATAGTTCAAATAGAAGGGAACAGATTAAGATAGATAGGTAGATAGATTCAGTTAGAAGCAAGCAGATGAAGAAAGGTAGATAGATAGTTCAAATAGAAGGGAACAGATTAAGATAGATAGGTAGATAGATTCAATTAGAAGCAAGCAGATGAAGAAAGGTAGATAGTTCAAATAGAAGGGAACAGATTAAGATAGATAGGTAGATAGATTCAATTAGAAGCAAGCAGATGAAGAAAGGTAGATAGATAGTTCAAATAGAAAAGAACAGATTAAGATAGATAGGTAGATAGATTCAATTAGAAGCAAGCAGATGAAGAAAGGTAGATAGATAGTTCAAATAGAAGGGAACAGATTAAGATAGATAGGTAGATAGATTCAGTTAGAAGCAAGCCGATGAAGAAAGGTAGATAGATAGTTCAAATAGAAGGGAACAGATTAAGATAGATAGGTAGATAGATTCAGTTAGAAGCAAGCAGATGAAGAAAGGTAGATAGATAGTTCAAATAGAAGGGAACAGATTAAGATAGATAGGTAGATAGATTCAGTTAGAAGCAAGCAGATGAAGAAAGGTAGATAGATAGTTCAAATAGAAGGGAACAGATTAAGATAGATAGGTAGATAGATTCAATTAGAAGCAAGCAGATGAAGAAAGGTAGATAGATAGTTCAAATAGAAGGGAACAGATTAAGATAGATAGGTAGATAGATTCAATTAGAAGCAAGCAGTTGAAGAAAGGTAGATAGATAGTTCAAATAGAAGGGAACAGATTAAGATAGATAGGTAGATAGATTCAATTAGAAGCAAGCAGATGAAGAAAGGTAGATAGATAAGTCAAATAGAAGTGAGTGAACTTAGATAGGTAGATAGATTCAGTTAGAATCCAGCAGACTAAGATAGGTTTTTAAATACAAATATTGGTTATTTAATGCCAAAGCATTGTGGTAGATCAGTAAGTATGTCAGTATCAGCCAAACAGCAAGGTATTCTATCTCCTTTCCACTAGCGCCAGACCAAGGATTGCTTTTGCATCTGAGGTTGAGTGCCACACCTACCATCAAATCCTTACTTTACTGCACAGATCCCTGTGCTACTCATATGCTGAGTTGGCAAGGGCTGGTATAGAACCAGGAAGCTTGCAATCCCCAGGCTGATGCTCTACCAACTTAGCTATGGGTAAATAGGGCAGACTGGGATCTTTTACCTTGGCTAGGTAACCAGTCTAGAAGAATGAAAACTCTGCATTCAAACCTGTTAAGACTACACTTAAGTAATTGACTTTGTGCCACATCCTGCTTGTGCGGAGGGGTTGGTAAATATTTATGTATATATATATATATATATATATATAGTGTGTGTATGCACATATACATACAAGGTGTGTCAAAAAAGTATCAAGATTTTTTGTACTTTTTGACACCCTTGTATTCTGAAAAAAATTAACGTTCCATTCCTTGTTCATTTCTATCTTGGTAAATACAGCTTCAATATCAATACTTTTATGACACACCTTGTATGTTGCATGTATATATACATATAGGTGTAATATATATATATATATATATATATATATATATATATATAGCGCTTTGTATGATGAATCCTTCAAAGAATCTTCATGTCACTATATTTTTTTTTTCTCTATATTTAGTTTTATTTCTAAGCCTCCAGATTATCAATATTCCATTTTTTTTCTTCTTATAGATGACATTTCTATACTTTGAATTCATCTTCCTTTCTATCTATCAACATTTCTTTCCACCTTCATACAAGTATCCATGAGAAAAAAATAAAAAATGGATGACTGGAAGCAGTACTTTGATTTCTAAAACACTCAGCACTAACAATAAAGTTACTAAAATAGTCTAACAAACACAAGGAACTATTACAAAGATTTCCTTTTCTTTTTCTTTTGTTGTTTTTTTTTTTTCTTTTTTAATCACAGCAAAATATCTTTGTTTTCTCTCCTGTCTGCTTTGGAGCAAAGAAATGACTGACACCTTATGCGTAAACTTACTGTCAGAATAAAATAAACTAATCAAAAGAACGGAGAAATAACAACAAAAAACAAACAAACAAAAAGTCAAGATTGAGGAAATAATACTGCAAAACCTATGTAGTAACATGCAAAAGGTTTTGTTAGAGCTTTTCATATCTTAATAGAATTTTAAAAAATAAAACCTAATTAGGAAACTTTAATCAACAATCATGATTATGTTATTTTCTTTGATTTTAATGTATTTCAAGAAATAGGTTAGCTAGCTGGTTGGTTGGATTTTACAGCATCTCAATCCTTGTTGGGTTATTTTATGCTAAAGACATTTGATTTTATTCATTCTTGTAGGGGATTCAATTTTTTTTAAAACTCTATTCTTTTTTTAATGCATTTCTTTCTTTAAATAGATAGATTTTATACAAGCTGATATAGGTAAATAAAAAGATCTGAACCAATAGAAAGAAAGAGCATCCAATAGATATTGTGATATTAATACAGTTGAATGTATTTGTATTGTGTATTACATATTAGATCAACAGAAAGAAAGAATGGAAGGAAGGAAAAGAAATGCCTTAGGTAGATGGATTTACAGCATGTAAGCCCTTGGGTTATTTTATGCAGAAGATGTTTGGTTTTATTCATTCTTGTTAGAGATTCAATTTTTTAAAAACTCAATTCTTTTCTTAAATGCATGTAATTAGTAATTGAGAGTTACTTCCCCTACTTTATGATTACCTCCCCTTTTGAGAACTCTCTAGGGAATACTAGACTATTCTTAATAAATTCTTAATAAGTGTACCAGTTAGTCTAAGTAGAATAAATCTTTCCAAAGTCTAATAGTGTTATTGTTTTTCATTACAATGTGTTTTTTAAAATTCATTTTTGATCTACTAAACCCATAGATGGGACCCTAACAAGTACTATCACTCCAGGTTTGTGTGGACCTGGAAGTAATGGCAATGAAGGGGGTGCTCCACACTCCCCAGAGCTCCAGAAAAATCAGCAGAGTGTTCTACTTTCACTATCAACCAAACAGTGAGGCAGTCCATTGAATTTTCTCTAGAGCTAAATCAAGGAGATTGTTTTTTGCATCTATGATAGAGCACCACACCTTCCATCAGTACCCTAATTTACTGCACAGATTCAAGATGTGCTACTCAAGCGCTGAATTGCTGTGGGCTAATATCGAACCCAGAACTTTGTGGTTCCTAGGCGGATGTTCTACTGACTGAACTAACTTGATGATATAGTTTGATATATCTATACATAAAAAGTGCTCAATATCATTGATAGAGCATGTATATCTAAAAGTAGAATTTAAAAAAAAAACTGATTAAGAAAATTTAATTGACAATTGTGATAGTTATTTATTTGATTGTCATGCATTTCATAAAATAGTTTGGTTGGTTAGATTTTATGGCATGTCAACCCATGTTGGGTTATTTTATGCCAAAGACGTTTTGATTCATTCTTGTTGGGTATTCAATTTTTAAAAAACCTCAAATCGTTTTTTTAACACCTTTTAAAACTCATTTTTGATTTATTTAACCCATTATTGGGACCCTAATAGGTACTACCACTTTGGTTCAGAGTGGATCTGGGAGTAATGGCGATAAAGAGGATACACCACACTCCCCAGAGCTTGTAGAATTCAAACTTCATAAAAGAGACCTTGTGGTTCTAGGTGGATGTTCTAATGTATGAACTAAATTGATAATATAGCTTGATATATGTAAAGTTTTTAAATACCATCCTTGGCCAGTTGAAAATGGCTTAAAGTAAGTAAGTCCTGAGTTATGGAATCCTTTGGTAAACAAATAAGTCCTATCCTGCATATTGTTAAAGGTCCAGTGATTTAATCCTATGTCCGTCGTCCATGAAAGTCAAAGTAGTTATGGCCAGTACTGTTGGTTTAAGTATTGTATCAGTAGCAGAGTACTGCCAGTGATTGGCAGTACTATTTTATAAGTAAAAAGTGTTCAATATCATTGATAGAGCATGTTTATCTAAGTTAGGGTAGAAAAAATTGATTAGGAAACTTTAATCAACAATTGTAATTATCATTTCTCTGAATGTTTGAGATAAGACTTGGTATTATTTAGATTTTTCAGACAATTGTCGTCATCTTTATTGTTATCTACTTAATGTCTTGCCAGTGTGTCCTTTGGCCTTCTTCAGTTATTTCTTGTTGGACTTGGGAACCTTCGTTAAACTCTGGGGCCTTTATGTCATAATTGGGAGCCTTCACAGAATTCAGAGAGTTCAAGAAAGTTCCTGAGTTCTGAAGAATGCTAGAAGGCGCATCAGCCAAAACATTGTGTAGATAATAATAAAGATGAGGACAATAGTCTGAATAATATAAATTATACAAATTGTTATTATGCTATGTCTTTGATTCTCATGCCTTTCATAGATTAAGCCTTTCACACTTAACTATTTTATTTTTGAAACAGGAAGCCATTTCCCCCATATTTGTCTATGGATCCTGTTTTAACATAAAGCCCAGAGAACTTAATGTTTAGTTCTAAGTTTATTTTTACTTGCTGTTTAATAATAAATATACTTTATTAAATTGAGATATTAAATCATTAATGGATGTAATGGTTGATATAAAAGCATTTCCAGCTTATATATAATGTTGAGAAATTGTCCTTTTTATTTTTCCAATTAGATTTTTCAATATCCGAGAGGCTATTTCTCTCTTTGCTAAATATATCTTGCAGTTTATTTCAAATTTCAAGTTATTAAACTTGTTTCTTTTCTTTTTTTTTTTTTACATAATTGTTTCATGCCTATATCCAGTCGTCACTTTGGAAATTCTGCCAGATCTTTCGTAGTATAACTGCTTTATATTTGCTTATCATTTATCTGTGGAAGACATTGCTTTTTTGTAAAGATTTAATGAATGTTTAAAATTTTCAACTACAATAAATGTTTAAAAATGATTATCCCTAGGAACTTGATACCATATGATTGCTTGCAAAAACAAAGACTGACTTCAGCATCACCCCCCACCCCACCCCCAAACCCATCCAAAAAGGTTCAGACACTATAACTTCAACCAACTTAAAATGGTGAAGGAAGAAAAAAGGAAAACACTGGGATTTATAGATATGATTTTACTGTGTCCTTTTAGATTTTTGTGCATCAGGGACACAGAACGCATACTTATCAGCATCTGTATATATATACATATATATATATATGTATATTCTCTATCTCTCTCTATATATTTAATTGAAAGGTCTTTGTGTATGCTTTGCATATCTATCTATCTATCATCTATATCTATCTTTTTTTTTCAACAAAATATGAGACTTTTTTAATATATCTTTTTTGTAATATCTAATTGTTTATATATGCAATAAAAATACTTAAATTGCTGTACACTCAATGTTGTATGTACAAACCATTTTTAATATTATATATAATTTTTAGTTATCCTGATGAAGGTGTACGTTGAACACTTGAAACCGTGGTAAAGAGAAAACCTTTTTCTACAACTATATGTATATATAAATATAGATAACAAAATAAATCATATTCTTTTAATATATCTCTTTTGTAATATTTAATGATTTATATACAAATTCTAGAGGATGCATATTTTCATATTCAATATTCTAATCTTAAGATAGTGTATGCAAACTATTTGTAATGTTAATATATATATATATATATATATATATATATATATATATATGTATGTATGTGTGTGTGTGTGTATATATAAAACAAAATATAACTCTTTTTTTTTAAATATATCTCTTTTGCAACATTTAATCTTGTATATTCAAGGTGTGTCAAAAATGTATCAATATTTTTTGTACTTTTTGACACACCTTGTATTCTGAAAAAAAAATGAAAATTCCATTCATTGTTCATTTCTATCTTGGTAAATACAGCTTCAATCTCGATATGTTTATGACACACCTTGTACACCTTTTGAGTATGGATATTTAAGTATTATTATACTTGTATACCCATACTCTTAAGATAGTATAACAAACTGAGCCAATCACTTTTGTGTACTATTGTGTAATTATGCCTATCTTTTGTTTATATGTAAATGTAATTAATTTGATGTATTGAAATAATTTCTTTTCTTTGTGTTCTCTGCATCATTTCTCATGAGGTATAGCATTAGCATTTTCCCACAATTGCATAGGAATCCAGATATTAAATTCTTCCAAGAATTGTAATCTTAAACTGATATCTCTTGCACAAATTCCATTTTAATTATTTCCATGAATAATTTCCTGAAATTGTATGCAATTGACTCTGAAACATTCACCCAAAAGTGAGCACTTTATAATACGCGGCTCCGGTTGCATCAGAATCATTTAAACTACACCTGAGATGGGAAAAACAACCATTCTACCTGGTTCTTGTTACTTTAAGAACTAGTTTTATATGACTAATGTAATAAAACACACCTAAACAACACTAAGAATCTCACAAAAAAATCTGCAGTAGTATTATTATTACTAGCAGGACCTGCAGATATACAACAGTATGATAATTTAATTATTACAACAATTGATATGGGAGAAATGTGAGGAGGTTAATCTGACAGTATGTGGAGAAAGGTAGACAGACATGGGATGTTATGGAAACTGGATGTTTATTGTCGACGATGCAATGTTTCGGTCTGTTAGACCTTCTTCAGGACTTGGATATAGTTCTTGCTTCAATGATGGACATTCTCAAAATGGTGAAACAGTAGGTCGTCAATAAACATCCAGTTTCTGTCTACCTTTCTCCACAACAATTGATATGTCTACTTAAGAGCTATTGCAAATAATTCAATATGAAAAAAGTATAAAAATCTTGATTTAATTTCTCCCTCTTTTTTTTTTCTTTCCTTCTTTTCATTATGTTCAATTGAAACAGACTAGCATTATCACCCCCCCCTCTTTGTCTATCTTTTCTCTATTCTCTTTATTGACGGGGGTGGCCTAAAGTCGATATCAGCTAGACAGCGAGGGACTCTATCCCCTTCTCACTAGTGCTAGATCAAGGAGATTGTTTTTGGCATTTGAGGCAGAGCACCACACCTACTCTCTGCTCCTCACTTGACCACACAGATCCCCAGTGCTACTCATACGCTGAGTTATCGAGGGCTGGTATCGAACCAGAACCTTGTGGTTCCTAGTTGGACAGTAGGATAATTTGATTAATACAACATTTGATATGTTTACTTAAGAGCTATTGCTAAATAGTTCAATATGGAAAGAGTATAATAATCTTGATTTAACTCTCTCTCACTATTTTTTTCTTTCTTTCCTTCTTTTCATCTTGATCGATAGAAACAGATTAGCACTATCACTCTTGGATGCTCACCACCTCCCTCTGTCTTTCCCACACTCTCTTTCTGTCTTTGTGTTAAGTTTTTAAGGGCCATTGCTTGGCCTTATAGCAGAAACGCTTATCTGGTGGAATCCTTGATAAAGAGTCGGTCCACAATGTGAATCTTTTGGTTACTAAAGTGTCCTGAGTTACTGGTAATCGTATAAGTCCTTCGTGAGTATTGGTAAAGATCCTGGCATTCCTATGTGCGTCCTCAAAGAGTGTATTTGATGTGTGACCAATATGAGGGGTTTAAGTATTTATCAGGCCAGTAGTACTGCCAGTGATTGGTTAGAAGAGTCAATCACGTGACCTTGGCCAGTCTATAAGTATAGGTAGGGAACTAGCACACACCTTATATATAGAAAACCACAACGCTTTGTTTCTTTCTTATTGTATTTTTTCTGTGTAGCATTCTGTTTTCTTCCCGATAGAAAAGAATGGTCCATTATTTAGCCATAAGAAATAGGAATTCAGTAGATAAGCAATACCAGATAATCAGGATTTACATTTTTGCATTTCATTTTGGGTGATTTTTAACCAGAGGTTGTTGCAAGATGATAATGGTCGTACTTTTAAGAAACATGAGTATTAATATATAAACTAGCAGGACCTGTAGATATACCACACTATGATAATTTAATTATTACCACATTTGATATTTTTTCTTAGGAGCTATTGCAAATTGTTCAATGTGTAAAAAGTATAATAATCTTCATTTAACTCTCTCTTACTCTTTCTTAAAGAGGGGGTATAATATCTACATTGATTTGCCGATAAAAAATCTGGGTGAGACATTTAAAATATCTACATCAATTTGCTGGCAAAAAAGTGACAAAAAACATGACTCAAAAAGTTGGGCCGGAAATGCACCTGACACTGGCTCGCTAAAATATAGCCTAAATTAAGGCAGGAGAGTCGTACGATATGAGATTAAAATTACTAAAATACATTCCCTAATTCCCAATTTCAATAATTAAAACTTTTTTTTTAAATTCATTTTAATTTTACATTGGGCATTTAAGCGACGCAAGACTGTTTGGAATGTTTCATTTTAAAAATTGGGTGAAATAAAATGAGACAAATAAGAAATCTGGGATTAAGCGACACCAGATAATCTTGATTTACATTTTTGCATTGCATCTTGAACAATCTGGTGTAGAATAATCATACTAAGTTCTAATTACCATTGAATTGGTAAGACAAGACAACAAGGAGCCATAACTTAATACGGATCTAAACTTGTTGCAATCCTACTGCAGAATGCCAGAGTATTTATGAAGCCTCATGACATCATTATATGTAATATATGTGAAATAATAATGATCTTGCTATGAAAAAATCAGAAATCATCAATAACTTAAAATTGGTTGACTTTAAGACTTTTTTTATAACATTTTTGGATTTCTTGGGCAAAAATGCTTTTATAAAAGAATTTGTAAGAGTAAGGACACTCTAGAACTCATTTTACAGACAAAAAAACAGATTACAAAATACCATTTTTCACGCCCCCCCCCCTCAAATTTGGAGAGCTAAAAATTGACAAAACTCTGCCAATTTTTGGAATTGGAGGCACAAATTTTAAGGATTGTCTAACTTTAACACAATACACACTTGGACAAAATTTCAGAAAAATTTAAGGGGCTGGATGACATGGTCTCTATTTTACATGACAGTTTTTTTTTTGTTTTTGTTTTTTTTAAAGATAATTTACTCCTAAAACACAATGTTGTTGGAAGTACCTGCTAAAGTCTAGTAAACTTATCGTTGTCTTTCTGTACAAATAAAATCTTTAATGCTCAAGTGATTTAATTATCTGTGTTGAAAGTTATATCAATCATATAGTGCACTTTTGGTACAAATCTCCTGAGAATAAGCAATGTAATTGTATATTGACAAAGTGGTAGTCAGAATGATAAAAAAAACAAGAGGAAGAAATTGGTTAGAAATGCAAATTTCAAAGCCTCAAGTATTTCAACAAAAACAAATGACAAAAGAGGAAAATATCAAATCTAATTCCAGACCTTTTACTTATCTTCTTCTTCTTTTTTGTTCCCCATTACCCAGAATGCAATCAAGAATTTTTTGGTAAAGAAAGATGATATCAATATGATCTCCATCATGACAAATATAATCACCATTGATACCATCATTTTCATTTTTATTATTATCAGCATGATGATGATGATGATCAATTTCATGCCATCTCTGTTCTTCTTATTATCATCAGCATGATGATGATGATCAATTTTATGGTATCATTATTTTTATTATTATGATGATGATGAACAATTTTATAATATCATTATTTTTATTATCATGATGATGATGATCAATATTATGATATCATTATTTTTATTATCATGATGATGATCAATTTTATGATATCATTATTTTTATTATGATGATCATGATGATGATCAATTTTATGGTATCATTATTTTTATTATTATGATGATGATGATGATGATGATCAATTTTATGGTATCATTATTTTTATTATTATGATGATGATGATGATGATCAATATTATGATATCATTATTTTTATTATCATGATGATGATCAATTTTATGATATCATTATTTTTATTATGATGATCATGATGATGATCAATTTTATGGTATCATTATTTTTATTATCATGATGATGATGATGATCAATTTTATGGTATCATTATTTTTATTATCATGATGATGATGATGATGATGAATTTTATAATATCATTATTTTTATTATCATGATGATGATGATGATCAATTTTATGATATCATTATTTTTATTATCATGATGATGATGATGATGATCAATTTTATGATATCATTATTTTTATTATCATGATGATGATGATGATCAATTTTATGATATCATTACTTTTATTATCATGATGATGATGATGATCAATTTTATGGTATCATTATTTTTATTATCATGATGATAATGATGATGATCAATTTTATGATATCATTATTGTTATCAGCATGATGATGATCATCATCAATTTTATGATATCATTATTTTTATTATCATGATGATGATCAATTTTATGATATCATTATTTTTATTATCATGATGATGATCAATTTTATGGTATCATTATTTTTATTATCATGATGATGATGATGATCAATTTTATGATATCATTATTGTTATCAGTAGGATGATGATGATGATGATAATTCATCAGCATGATGAGTGGGCACCTCACATATTTTAATGGTTGGGAAACTAGATTAGCAAACCATTGTTAGTGAGTTTGATTTTCACTAAGTGCTCCATACTTCTGACCTTGTGCCACAACTTAGCTAAGCTTAGTAAATAACATCATCAGCATGACAATGTATGTCATCAACATTCATAGCATCTTAATTCTTATCATCCTCAGCATAATGATCATCTATCAATTCATTCCTTTTTATCTTCTTCTAAACTTCTACAGAATATTATCTTACAGCTTTAACTTCCCATGATGCTCTTGGTTTCAGAACTTCTAAGATGAAGTAATTTCATTATTTTGTACGTTTTTCAGATTACAATCTTCTTTTTTGTTGGTTTTTAAAACAATGTTTCTACTGATATGCCAAAACGGTAAAAACAAAAATCCTGATGATGCCAGCTATAAATTAACTGTCCCTCTTAGACAAAGAAAAGAACCTGCAGTTTTTATACTTTCTGGGTATGAGATTTTCATATATACTATACAACCTCCTCACAAAAAGCAGTCTTCCATGAGTGGCTGTGTATGTAACATCTCGTATGGTTGTGGTGGAGAACATAAACGACAAGCCAGCAATCATCTAAAAATCAGATTTGAGGAATACCAGAAAACCATTATCTAAGGTGAAACAACTAAATTAAGCTTAGCAGAGCATGTTTGGTTAAAAAAGGTAAAAAAAAAGATGAGACCTTCTTTGGAAATCCTAATAGACGCAAAACAATGGTGGAAAGTCTGTAAGATGAAAGAATCGGTATATATGATTAAAAAAAATGAATACATGATCACACTGAGTGTCGATTTTAACAACATATACAAGTCAGTTCTAAGAATGAAAAAAACAGACTTTAGCAGTTAAGATGTTTCTTTCAGAGAACACATTCCAGATATCACTTGTTCTCATTTTGATATTAGGAGCTGGTTTAGCTCAGTCACTAGAGTATCTCCCTCAGAACCACAAGGTTCCAGGTTCAATACCAACCCTTCACATACAAATTGAGTGGAGATTCTAACAGCATGTGAAAGTCAGTACTATAAAATGAAAACCGGTTTTAGCAGTTAAAAGTTTTCTTTCAGAGAACTCATTAGATCAGTCAGTACAATGTTCACCTTGGAACCATAAGGTTCCAGTTTCAATACCAGCCCTTAACCCACAAATTAAGTGCAGGTTTTAACTGCAAATAAAGTTGTTTCTGGCAGAGTAGCCTATTGTCAGTATCAGCAGGACACAGAAGGAGTATAGTGCTAGACCAGGGATTTTTTTTTTCTGAGGTGGAGCCCTATACCTACTGTCAGCTCCTGACTTTACCACACTATCAGTTCTAGATAGATTAAATATTCCCCAGGATTCTTTTTCTTTTTTTTTCATACTTTTAAGAGTATCCGTTGAAATTTGAATAAATACCTGCTTAAATGACACTGTTGGTGGACATTAAGCTTGAAGTGAAGCTAAGAAAAATTTGATTTCGATAATCTGTCAGTTCTGGATAGACTAAATATTCCCCTGGATTCTTCTTTTTTTTTTCCATACTTTGTGATTTGTGATAAATACTCGCTTAAAGGACACTTTTGGTGACATTAAGAGCCATCCCTAGCTAAGTAGAATTTGATTTGGATCGTTCTGGGTATCCACTATGCTATGTGTCCAATTGGACACATAGCATAGTGGATAAAGGTGCTGGGTTTAGACAGTTCTAAGTGACAGTTATCTCTAGGCTGCAGGTTCAATCCTGGTCAGAGGCAACAGTAACATAAAATAATAATTAACACAGCTTAACACCTGTACCCCAGCTATGGTTAGCTGATGAGAACAGGATACCCCCTTGGATTGAATAAAGAGTTGGGTTCAAAGTTCTGTGATGGCTCCCAATTACGACAAGAAGGTTCCTGAGTTCGAAAAAGCTCCCGAGTCTGACAAAAAATACCTGAAGAAGGCCGGAGAGCACATCAGCAGAAATATTGTACAGATACAATGTCTCAGAATATGTTAAGGAATGACTTTGGTAATCTATCAGTTTGAGATAGATTAAATATTTCCCAGGATTTTTTTTTTTTTTTTTTGTTTCTATACTTTTAAGAAAATCCTTTGTGATTAGAATAAATACCAGCTTAAATTACACTTTTGGTGGACTTTAAGAGCCATTCCTAGCTAAGTAGAATTTGATTTTGGATAGTTCTCAATAGATTAGACATTCCCCTGGATTCTAAGCTTAATTTGAAAAAAGTAATTTTTTTTAATCTTCTTTGGGGATAGATGTAATTTTTTTTAATCAGTTTCCCAGTAATTCTATTATCTTTAAAAAAAAACAAGAAAGAAAATCAATTATTCATTAAGATAATATTATCCATAATTATATGGTTAGTTAATATCAGCAATCCAAATCCATTCACTGTCCTTATAAAAACTAATAAACATCAGCACTTAAGGAAATTAAGTTCAGTGTTACATGATTAATAAAGAAAGAGTAAAAAAAAAAATCCCTTTTCTTTCAGCCCTCATAATTATATTTAACTGTTATTACCACTTACATAGAAATTACCCTCATTACAATAATTATCATCATCATCATAATAATCGTCATCATCCTCATCAAACTTCGGATCAATGTCTTTTCTGTTCATTGTTATATTCATCTTCATTATTTTCCTCCATGTTAATCACAATTTCAACCATTATCTTGAATGACAAAGCATCTCCGACCAATAACGCTAACTCCGCTCCATCAACATGACAACTGTTGTTCTAATCATTATGAAACTCGTTCAGCAACTTTCCGACAACTGAACCCGTTATTATTACAATCAATAGTTACGAGGGTAATCCCTAAGGCAAGGATTCCAAAATATTTAGAAATCACAGAAATGTTTATTCTTTATTGTCATCAGTATCAGTGGTGTCAGCATGACCTGATGATGAGAGTGTATAGGTTAGTTTTAATACTCAAGGTCAAGTTCTTAAGCAGGGTTTAACAGATTTGAATTCAGAGTTTTCCTTCTCCTATATTGGTTGCCAGAGTAAGGTTAAAGAGCCCAGTCTGTACTACACTAGGGAAAGTAGTTGAATGCCTTTCCCTAGTGTATTAGCACTATGTGAAATGCAATGGAGTTATACAGTCTATCAATATATTTTCCAAGTACTTTTGATAACATCCCTTATTTGGGAACCTATGCACATATATAATTTTGTTAGGGATTCCACATATGCTTTTTTTATAAATATATGTGATGGATGTTGGGAAACTTCTTTGGTTTCCCAACATCCATTATACACACACACACACACACACACAAAACAGATATATATATATATATATATATATATAGAGAGAGAGAGAGAGAGAGAGAGAGAGAGAGAAAGAGGGGTAGTACCTGTTAGGCTCCCAAGTATGGTTAAATACATCAAAAAATGAGTTTTTCAAAAATTGAATGCCTAACATGAATGAATAAAATAAAATGTCTTCGACATAAAATAACCCAAGGGTTGACATGCCATAAAATCCAACGATTATTATGTTTATGATTGATCACTAAATAAGGATCTTATGTCCTTGTGTCATGCCCTCATAAGTGAATAAGAGGCAAATATCCTAAGGATCTTTTCATTATACTGATATTAGTTTTATTAATCTTTGAGTATTGTTTATACTGTTTATAATATTGTTGTTGGCATCCTTCCGTCTATGAGAGATGATGGAGTAGTATCAAAAATATGTTTTTTTTTTAAACTACGTAGCCTGGATGGATTCATAGGAAGGATGAGCTGTTGCCTAAGCAGCAAATCCCCCTCTCCACAATACCATTGTGATCCAAAGGAAAGGTAAGGAACCAATGCAGTTTGGCTGTGGTAGTGTCTCAGGAGTTGCTGGGTAACACTGGATTTCAGCATCATACCACCTTAGTGACTCTGGCTCCTGATTTGTTTTCGGGGTTTACTCCCTTGACATTTCCTTGAGATATGGTAGAGTTGCTAGGCAGTGGAGGTTTGGTGTCAGACTTTTACTTGTCCTAGATGGGTTGCCAACCAAGGCTAAGGAGCTGCTTCTAACCCATTTGGGGATTTATACAAGTAGTAAGTACCCCAATCCTACTATTGTCATCTTTGCAACAGTTATCATATTCTAGTGGCCAGATAAAAACACGCTTAAGCAAAGAGCTGTATAACCTCTTAAGATGATGTATTATGTAGCTCTCCTGTTAATGAGAGCAAAAAATGCTACTGAAGAAAAGAATGGGCCCTTCTTGGTGTTTAAGGTTAAAAAAGAGAGATTAATCGTTTTAACATGGCAACACTCCTCTGACAAGAGTTAAGGAATTTAAAGAACAAACAATGTAAAATAAGGTTTTATCTAAAAGGTCAGATTTTCTGATGTTTGTACAACAAATGGCCATGATCTAGTGACAAGATTAAAAAAAACTTGCTTGCTTAAACAAAGAACAAAGAAATGCATGAACAACTCCAATCAAAGGATACCTAATTGTATTAAAAAAGTCTTTGTTTTTATTCAATATTTGGATCTTCTTACACTTCTCTCTCTCTCTCTCTATAATATATATATATATATATATATATAATATATATATATATATATATGCTTTTGATTTCTGTCTTACTGCCCATATATATGCTTTGTCCCACATACCAACCCCCTATCATAGATATCGGAACTTTTAAGTACAATAACAATATATGTATATGTTTAAAGGTTCTGATATCTATAATAAAAGCTTTATATATATATATATATATATATATATATATATATATATATATATGTGTGTGTGTCTTTTTTGAAGAGAGGATGAATTAGCGAACAAGATAAAAAATCTCATGAATCACAATTTTGACTATTGAGATAAAAAAAAAAGTATTATTGTTAGTATAACATTTAATTCTAAGACTAACAAATAGATTAATTAAGACTAGAGAATTTCTGGTTGACGTCTCATTCGGAATATATCTGGGTTTTGGTATTTTGTGCCAAAACTTCTGGGCTCATCATGTGATTGGTATATCCAATCACAGAAAGCCTCTCCCTCACTTAACCTCAAACAGAGAAATAAACATTTTACTGACCCAACAGAAGTAACCAAACAAGTCGGAATAATGAATTAATATAAAGTGCTTAATGTAAAGTCTATTTGGTCAGCAGTTTTTCTTTTAATGGACAATGTTTTTTCTGATCTCTTTCTTTATCAATTTTCTTTGGTTTTTAAATTGAGATTCTGTTGCTTTTAATTTGAGAGAAACTTTGATTTGTCTTTTCAGTCAAGTGTAAAAATGGTTAAGAAGATAAATTTGCTTGATTTCTCTGAGTTTTTTTAGATGGGACTTGATAATTAGTATTATTTGGATTATTCAGATTATTGTCCTTATCTTTATTGTTATCTGTACAACATTTCAGCAGATGTGCCCTAAGTGACAGTTATCTCAAGGCTGCAGGTTCAATCCTGGTCAATGGTAACAGTAACATAGTATAATAATTAACACAGCTTAACACTTGTACCCCAGCTTTAGTTAATGGAATGAGAACAGGATACCCCATGGATTGAATAAAGGGTTGGGTTCAAAGTTCCATGATGGCTCCCAACTACGATAAGAAGGTTCACAAGTTCGAGAAGGCTTCTAAGTCCGATAACAAATACCTGAAGAAGGACGGAGAGCACATCAGCCAAAATGTTGTACAGATAACAATAAAGATGAGGACAATAGTGCGAATAATCCAAATAATACTAAGTTTGTTTGATTTCTACAAAAACATACAGCATATATTTGAGAGTCTCTGTGGCTTAGTGGGTTACATGCTGTAATATTGTAGTAAGTTTGAACTCTAGTGGTACTAGTATGTTTATGTGTGGACTAATACCCTTGGGAAAGTGATGAAACTTCTCATCCCCTAAGCTATAGGTCAAATAGTACCATTACTGTTCTTTTACTAGGATAACTTTGGCATTAGATAAACCTCCCTCAAAGGTTGATATGCTATTAAACAAAGAAACCAAACTAAAACTAAACATTTGTAATCTGCTTTGCAAACCAGAAAATTATATATATATATATATATATATATATATAATAATACTTTTAGTTTAATTACACAAAGGTTGTACTAAAATATTCCTTAGTTTTGGGATTGAGTTATGTTTGAAAAAAAAATCGATTTTAATTGATTCTAATTATTTGCAATTAAGTAAAAAATGACCCATCTCTTACTTGACATTCTGCCTGTCACTTCCCCTGTCTATATATATCTTGATTACCTCCTTGTTATATACATTAGTTTCTCAGTGAGCATAGAGAGAGATATTGGAGAGTTATGAAACCTATTTGTATATTACGTTTCATAAATAGCCAGCAGGGGCCAACATGTTGGCTCTTAATAAATTCAAATTAGGTCAAAAGTTCCCTTTCTTAGAAATCTTACAAAATGATTTTTTTTTTAAATTCTCTGGACATATTTTTATTTTTTTATTAGATATGCTTTGCAAACTCACTTTTCTCTGAATCCCAATTATCTACCCAGACCTCAATGTGTGTGTGTAAGTCATACCCTGCTCTATAGTAATGGATTAGTAGAAAGTTGCTAGGGTAGTGGGTTTACGCCTAACAAAGTGTTAAACAGTATCTAACGGAAAAGTTCCAGTTCTGGAGCTCAGTCAAGAGTAGGTGCACATTCATTGCTACTACTCCCAGTAGTGGTAGTTAGTGTCCAATCAATAAGTTAAAAAGAAAAATGAGTTTTAAATATGTTTTAAAACTTTGAGTTTTGAAAAAAAAAGAATTTTCAATATCCCATCAAGATGAATAAAATAAAATGTCTTTGGCATAAAATAACCCAACAAGAGTTAAAGTGCCATAAAATTCAACCATCAAACTAAACAAACTTACCAAATTGTCTAGTGTATATATATATATATATATATGGAGGCGCGTGGGCTAGTGGTTAGAGTCGGGGGAAATGGACTCGTCAATTCGAGTTCAATTCCTAGAAGAAGCTGTTGGCATTTCACATAGCGCTAATACCCTTGGGAAAGGTATGAATCCATATATTCTCCCTCCAGCTATGGGTTAAATAGTAGGTTAGACTGGGCCTTTCAGCCTTGTGTAGGTAACCAGTCTAGGAGAGGGATAACTCTGAATTCAAAATTCCTGAGTTCGGTCATTGATTGGGTTTGTGGCAACCCTTGATGCACCAATTCTTTCCTATCGACTGTGCCAAAAAGAGTGGATGGTCCAACACAAGCCTTCACCACCATAAACAAATCACTGTGTGGGTGTTCATTGTATATATGAACCCTCATGTGTCGAAAATCGACGAGAGAGTCCATAATATATATATATATATATATATAAACTGAAGATGTTTGTGTCTGAGTTCCATTAAGGAATAGTAAGAATTCTCCTGACTGTTTCTTGTCCCTTTGGGATGTAACAAGTCTTTCTCTTTTGTTCTCTGACACACACTGTTTGTCCAAGTAGACATATAAGTGTCTAATTTTGTCTGCTGGAATATATTATTACTTGTCAACTTGTGTGCATTGTAGATAAAATGTTTTATGTCCATTTCTTACCTACCTATTGCATTGTTTTTATCTTTTCTGTCTTGCTAAGGTGATAGTATATCACAGATCAGATATACTAATACCTATATTGGGTCTTTAAATAAAACAAAATACAGACTATATGGATTTTGAGATTAGACAGTTACCTACAGTATTGACCATAAATAAGTTCCTAGCCTTACAATTTGTAGAATGAGCATCATACTCACCTTCACAGGAAAGCTGTGACTAGCATCCAGTCACCAGACAAAAAAAATACAGTAACTGAATACACTCTGTAACAATTGATAGGACATGTTCAAATGTTTAGTATATATAGATAAAAATATACACACTAAAACCACCAGCCAATCAAAATCCTGGAAATAGACTTGACTATTCCATAAATTAGAATAGCCCAAGCAAGCAAGTCTAGATTCTCAGAAGCAGATTCAACTTGCACAGTTGAATACTGATCAGTCTACACAAATCTCTAAAAATGTTTGATACTATTTGAAAAGCTTACTTGTCAGACAGTTCCAAGGTTCTTCAAGGATAAAAATCAATTGCCAGAACACTCTTAAACTGATATCTTTTTATGTGTGTGCTCTTAGTGCTAGTCTCTTGGCTGCCAACTTTTTCTTGTTTTATTCGCATGACCTTTTTTGAATCATCCCTTTTTCTATTCTACACAAATCTCTACAATAAGAAGTTAATTTTCTTCTAAACCAAACGTACCAGGATTTTTATTATTTCTCGTAAAAGTTATACAATACTAATAGATATTATTTATTGCCAATATTTGTTGGTTATATTTTACAGCATGTCAACTTTGGGTTATTTTATGTTGAAGATGTTTTTGTTTAATTCATTCTTGTTTTCCAACAGTTTAGCCATAACTGGAGGGAGACTAGTTGGATGTTTATCTTTCCTAAATCATTTATTTTGAGTTACACTGATAAAAATACTTTAATATATTTTGTTTTAAGAAATATTTCCTTAAATGACAAAAAATTGTTGCGTTACATTTGCAAGTTGTGTTACAGTGAAAAAAGATGTATTCGTTTTCACAAAGAAACTAATAATTTAAAATTTGTCCTTATAGGTCGGTTTCCCAAGGCGAAAAAGATGACTTTTAACTTGTAAAAATATGCGGTGGGCATTATTTTTTAGAGAAATATGTATAAAATCATGAGAAACATATCTGTATCTTTGTTGAGTTACCGTTTTTTTATGTTAGTTAATAATATATATTTTAATACACAAATTAGATGCTAAAAATTTTAGTTAGCTACATACAACGAAGTAGCCAATCAGAATACATCTTTCATTGACTGCTGATAAAATTAACCAATCACGATCACCGTAGCATGAGTTATCACTCAACATGTCTGCTTCAAGCGAAGAAGTGTATAATGTAAACACACCAGAAAATAAATGTTTTATGTGTATTTTAATTTAAAAAAAAAAACCTTAGTTATAACTTGTTTTTGGCTACGTTAAATTTCAATTGATTTGTGTCTGCTTCAAGCGAAGAAGAAGTGTATAATGTAAACACACCAGAAAATAAATGTTTTATGTGTATTTTAATTTTAACTTGTTTTTGGCTACGTTAAATTTCAATTGATTTAACGGTGAAAAAATGTAAACATTGTTTTTCGTTTATAATTTGCATTATTTTTGTAAGCCGAAAATTTTTTTTTTAAAAATCATTAGGAGTTTGTTTAATGCTTCTTCTTTCGAGTGAATAAAAAAAATTTAAGATAATATTAACCTTTATGCAAGTTTTATTATGTTAAATATAGTAGGGGGGGTAAATTACACGGGGAAAATTGGTGGTAACCACGGAAAATTTTAATATGTGCAACATTTACGCATAAAAAAAATAGTGTGATATTCAGGAGTCTATAAGCATTCATTTGGCCGCTTTTTTTTCCCACCCTAAAAATTACAAATTAAATCAAAAACTAGAGCCTTTTTGGCCTTTGTGCCCGTAGCCTATTAAAACCAATTATTCGTTTATTATTTCTTAAAAAAATTTGGGGTTACACTGATTAGAATTAATTTTTAAAATAAAATTGGCTAAGAATTTGGCTATTAATCCTAAAATAAACAAATATTAATTTGTTTATTTTAGGAATTGATTTTCTTTTCTTTTTTTTTTTTTTGGTTTACATCTAAAATTTACATTTTAAAAAATGTAACCTTAAACCGTGAATTGTTTGAAACATTTTTTCCCTTAAGGATGGTTTTTCATTGCCTGTTGAGTTACAGTGTTAAAATATATGTGTTTAATTTATTCTATTTTCTACAATGAAAATATAACAATAAAAAGAAGCTAAAAATTACATTTAAAATAGTTTGAAATTTTTATTTTATTTTGAAAACTGAAGTATCTGGGCTTTTTTTTTCACACCGGTAGAGTTTAGTATGTGAAATGCAAATAATTTCATCACGGACTAGAACTTGGTTTGCTGTGTCCATTTTCTATGTTGATAACATTTACACTACAAATACTTCCATATTATATATATATATATATATATATATATATATATATAGAGAGAGAGAGAGAGAGAGAGAGAGATGTCTGCCTATTGTAGCACAGTCCTTAACAAAATTATTCTGCAGTGAGCTGGATCATATTGTACCCTTGTACTAAACTCAGTGTGTTCTCAGCCAATCATTAGAGGTTCTGGTTTCTTTGTTTAATGGCATATCAACCTTTGTAGTTTATGTAATGCCTTGTAGAAGAATAGTAATAGTACTATTTAGCTCATAACTGTGGGGGTGAAGGGGTTCATACCTTTCCCAAGTGTATTAGTCTAAAAGTGAATGTAATAGAGTGACTAGAATTTGAACTCACTTATGATGTCACAGTCTAGCATGTTAGCCACTACACCATGGGGATCCACTCCCCCTATTATTAGAGCAGCATTAATGAGACACAAAATGATAGAAATAGTATAATTAGTAATTATATTATTAGTATTGTAATTTCTTTAAAAAAATTCTCTGGGTTAAAATAAACCTACACTAATAAAGTTCGAAGCTAATCAAGCTGATAATGACAGAGAAGATATTAAATAAAATCAAATTATGATAAAGATATTAAAAAAACGTCAATAATATGTAATAAACAGAACTTACTAATATAAATACTTTGTGTATATATATATATATATATATATATATATATATATATATGAAGAAAATGTTTTCAAAAATATAACAGACACAAGATGTTAAGATCAAAGGAAAAATGTTATATGTCTATACTTAAGTATTTCGGTTTATGATAAACCATCATCAGGACAATGCAAGAGAAATTATTTTATTTATATATATATATATATATATATATATATATAATGTAAGGTAATCCAAATGACTGGTATGTAAGGGATGGTTCTATTTGGGATCATAGAAATCAAACTGTACAACCATACTGTATGCTCTTGTAGGTGCAAACATATATACTCATACAAGGATTTTTATAAATCCCCCAAAAGAGCCCAATGTATAATAATCAATAAATTAGATTATATACAAGGCAATATTTAACTTTCAAAGCTGTCATTCCGTTATATTTATATACTCTAAAAAAAAATTTTCAAATGAGTCTAGCCCCATCAGAAAAATTTAACAGGGTAACGGTTTGTTAAATTTTTCTTTCTTTGAAAGTTAGAGAGAGAGAGAGAGAGTATATTATGTACTCTATACCTTGTCTTCAATTAAAAAATGTTTTTTTCTTCTGGTGATCAAATTATTAAGCAAATTGATCAGTAAATAAGGATCTTTTCATTATGTTGATATAAGTTTTTAATATTATAAATTAAAATATAAATTAAAATAAATTAAAATAAATGTGTTTAAAATTTAAATGTGTTTTAAAATTTAAATGTGTTTTAAAAATTTAAATGTGTTTTAAAATTTAAATGTGTTTAAAATTTAAATGTGTTTTAAAATTTAAAATTATAAATTAAATTAAAATTAAAATTAAAATTAAAATTAAAATTAAAATTATAAATTAAAATAAATTAAAATAAATTAAAATAAATAATTATATAAATTAAAATATAAATATAATTGATCACTAAATAAGGATCTTTTCATTATGTTGATATAAGTTTTGTCTGAATTTTTTAGATAAGGTTTGATGATTTTTATTACTTGGATTTTTCGGACTGTAGTCCTCATCTTTATTGTTATATACACAATATTTTGGCTGTTCGGTGTTTCATGTCAAACTAGAAAATCTTCTCTTCAACCTTGGAAACCTTCTTTTTAAACTTGGAAGTTTTCATGGAACTTTGAACCAAACCCTTTATTCAATCCACTGGGGTTGACTGTTCACATTCCATTAACAAATGTTAAGCTATGTTAAGTATTCTATGTTATTATCACCCAACAAGAAACGTTGTGTATATGACAATAAAGATGAGGAAAGAGTCTGAAAAATCCAAATAATATAAGGTTTATTTGTTTACTCAATCTTTGGATATTGTTTATACGGGATGTAATAAATTCATCTTTGCAACAGTTAGGGACTCAAAGATCAAACAATGTAAAGTTTTTATCTAAAAGGTCATATTTTCTTTTGTTTGTACAACAAAATGGCCTTGATCTAGTGACAAGATAAAAACTCACTTGCTTAAGTAAAGAACAAAGAAATGCATGAACAACTCTGATCAAAGGATACCAGATTGAATTTTAAAAGATTTACCAAAAGAACTTTATATTTTTATTCTTTATTTGTATTTTCTTCTACTCTTCTCTCTCTCTCTCTCTCTCTCTCTCTCTCTCTATATATATATATATATATATATATATATATATATAATGTGTGTGTGTGTGTGTGCTTTTGATTTCTGTTATACTGTCTATATATGAGGTCTGTCCCATATGTCAATCACTTATTATAGATATTGCAATGTTTAAAAAGTAACAATATATATATATATATATTGTTATATATATATATGAAAGAATGGACTCTCTCGTTGAATTTCGCCACATGAGTGTTCATCTAGTGAACAACCAACACAGTGATTTGTTTATAGTGGTGAAGGCTTGTGTAGGACCATTGCATACTTTTTGGCACAGTCGATAGGAAAGAATTGGTGCATCAAGGAATGCCACAAACCCAATCAACGACTGACCCCAGGAAATTTGAATTCAGAGTTATCCCTCTCCTAGACTGGTTACCTACCATATATATATATATATATATATATATATATATAATATATTCAGTGAGAATCAAACTCATTAAAGATGCTCTGCTAATTTAGTTTGTTAACCCTTACACCACATGAGGTGCCCTATTTTGGTCTTATATGATAAACTTGGAAACAAATGTGGATATTTTTTTCAAAAACATATGTGATTAACCATTTCATCTCTGTCAGCGCATAACCTACACTTGCTATTCGTCTGTGTATTTATTGTTATCATTCAGTTACTTAGTTTAACTTGTAAATGCATAATGTTGACTTAATATTGTATACAAAATAAACATTAAAACATATTACAGCACATAATTCATTACCTTCTATTTTATTATGTTTGTATACTATACAGTGGTATTTTTTCTTATTCAAAAAACATACACACTAAAACCACCAGCCAATCAAAATCTTGGAAATAGACTTGAACATTCCACTAAATAGAATAGCCCAATTTGCTATTTAAACTACTATTTTATTATGTTTTTATACAATACAGTGGTATTTTTCTTATTCAAAAAACAACAAAAAAATTAGGGTATGGTTTTTTTTTGCAGGGGGGAAGGACTGGAACGGATTAATGGCATTTCAGTTTATTTCAATGGGGAAAATTGATTCAATATATGAGGAAGAGTTTCAAGTGGAATTAATTAAACTCATTAGTCAAGGTACCCCTGTAGTTTTAATAAAAAGAAAATCAATTAGAACTAATATCATCTTCGATTCAAAAACCGATACCCAGAGTAGTAGTACTCAAATAATATATTTTTTAAAGTTCTTTTGTTAACTCGAGCAATTGGTATGGTACAAGACATCAGGGTAAAAAGGATCTTACTAATGTCAAGGATACCAATCATTGTTGTCAGTAAATTCTGCTATTGTTGATTATTAGTTGCATTTATCAATATATAAAAGTAAAAAAGTTGTCGGGGCGGCCTAATGTTGGTATCAGCCATGCAGTGTTTTAAGATCCAATGAGTTATAACCTCTGTGTGTGTAACATGTGTGTCTCTTTTATCTCTCTCCTCTTTTCGGAAAAGTTTTTAGAAGGAAAATAATAATTACATGTAAAGTAAAGTCGTCGGGGCGGCCTAAAGTCGGTATCAGTCAATCATTGAGGGAGTCTATCCCCTTTTCACTAGCGCTAGACCAAGGAGATTATTTTAGCATCTGAAGTGGAGCGCCACACCTACCATCAGCTCCTTACTTTACCGCACAGATCCCTGTGCTACTCATACGCTGAGTTGGCGAGGGTGGGTATTGAACTAAGAACCTTGTGGTTTCTAGCCAAACGCTCTACCGACTGAGCTAACCTGGCGCTCTCAATATATAAAAACAATTTAATGAGGGTATGTCCTCAAGTTTCATGAATATAATTTGTATGACTTATTGATTAGATATTGATTAGATAGAATAATTACTTAAAATTGGTTTAGCTCAATTGGTAGAGCATCCACCTAGAAATCACAAGGTTCTGGGTTTGATATTGGTCCCCACCAACTCCCTGCACTAGATGGTACATGTGTTGCTCCACCTCAGATGCAAAAACAAATCTCCCTGGTCTAGTGCTAGTGAAAAGGGGATGGGCTCCCTCATTGTCCAGGCCACTCCACTGACTTTACTTTTACAGTTGATACATATCTTATTTTTGAGCCTGTACATATGATTATTTATTAAAATAGAGCAGTATATACATTTACCAACCCCTCTACATGATATTTTCCACGTACCCCACTTGTACGGGTCAGGCACAAGGCCCTATTAACGTGGGACCACCCACAAACCGAAGCTCATGGGTGGCAGGTGAAAAATTGCGTCGATCCCGTCGGCATTCCCCCTCAAGGGGGGCGCCTCAGGCACTGGGCAATAAACCCAGCCCTGACCCTTTAAATCAAAGGGGCAGGTGTTGCCTGGGGGGATGGCCCCCTGGGATCGACGCCGTTAATTATAGCAATCCCCACCCCTCTACATGACACAAGGTGAATTTTTTAAATACAGTTTAACATGTTTGAATTAATAGTTTACTGTCTCTTTGACCAGTTGTCATTCTCAGGTTAAAGAGCCCAGTCTGTCCTACTATGTTACCCACAGCTGTAGGGAGAATAGTTGGATTCATACCTTTTCCAAGGGTATTAACACTATGTGAGATATAAACAATCTTCCTGATCTAGTGCTAGGGAAAAGGAGATAGACTCCCAGACTGTATGGCTGATACCGACAATAGGCTACAGCCTGCTTAAAATGTTTTGATTTGATTGAAGTAATGTTAAATGTTAAATAAAGTGTGTGTGCATTTACCTCAACTTCAATGTTATTTCTTTCTTTTCCAGGTAAGTGTTGATTTTGAAGTTCTCCTGAAACATACCATGATGTATGATTTGATCTTAAAATTGTGCTCTAAACTCAG
>CM042148.1:104081838-104217712 GCA_023376005.1 Doryteuthis pealeii
CCAAATGCCATTTCTGCAGAATACCCCCCTCACCCCCTCACATCCAAAAAAAAGAAATAACAAAACAAGACCCATGTGCGAATACAGAAAGCTTGCTGAAACGGATTACAAAAACAGACACAACAGAGTTGAGAGTGATACACTTAGAATAGTACAAAAGAATTATGTTCAACTAAATGAATAAATGGTATTAGCCCGAAATTACAACTCAATTGCTGTCCGGAAGTGGGGGGGGAGAGCCCCCATGGGTGGGGGAGTCCCCATGGTGTAATGGCTACTATACTGAACTGTGACATCATAGTGAGTTCAAACTCCAGTCATGCTATTATTTTTACTTTCGGTCTAATACCCTTGAAAAAGATATAATCCCCCTAATCCCCCCAGCTATGGGTTAAATAGTACTACTATTGTTCTACAAGGCTGACTTTGACATTAAATAACCCATGAATGTTGATATGCCATTAAATCCAAGACAGAAGTACCATTTGCTGTCTTAAATGAAGTTTTAAAAAATACGCTCTAGGATTTATCTATAATCATAACTAAAAATCACAGCAATGTAATCTGACAAGCAAAAACCTACATGCATCAGCTCTGTGCAGATTCTGGCTGCTGTGCAAAGAGGACCTGCCTAGGGCGATGATTGGTAGGGATGGTGGTTGGTGAGAGAGAGTCATAGGTATCGAATTCATAAATGACATTCTCTTGCAGACACCTACACAGAGACACAGCAGTGTTGTCTGACAAGCAAAAACCAATCAGCTCTGTGCAGATTCTGGGTGCTGTGCAGAGGACCTGTCTGGGGGCAGTGATTGATAGGGACGGTTGGTGAGAGTCAGTCATAGGTGTCCATGCTGTCAGTGCAACCTGATGAAGAATGGAAGATTTCTAAATCACACAAAAAAATACAGTGAAGGCCGGTTTAGTGCATCCACCTAGGAATCCCAAGGTTCCTGGTTCAATACCAATCCTTGCCAACATTGTATGAGTCGCAGCGGGATCTGTGTAGTAAACTGATGGTAGGTGTGGCACTCCACCTCAGATGCTAGAATAATCTCCTTTGTATAGCACTAGTAAAAAGGGGATAGACTCCCTTTACTGTATGGCTGATATATATGGAGGCGCATGGCTTAATGCTTAGAGTCGTGGGAAATGGACTTGTCGACCTGAGTTCAAATCCTAGACAAGACTGTTTGCATTTCACATAGCGCTAATACTATTGGCAAATATATTGGAAAAATAGTAGGGCAGACTGTGCTCTTTAACCTTAGGAGAAGAAACAGTTGTTGATTGGGTTTGTGGCATTCCTTGTGCACCAAAAAGTGTGGATGTTCCAACACAAGCCTTTACCACTATAAACAAAACACTGTGTAGGTTGTTCATGTGTTGAAACTGACGAGAGAATCTATAGCTGATATGGACATTAGGCCGCCCTGCCGACTTACCTTAGAAAAACAAGATAGAATCTTCCTTTATTTTGAGTGCAAATACTGCTTTGGGTTATAGAGTCATAATCAGAAACCATGGTTCACACCTTTTGAAGGATTTGTTCAAAAGGGGATAGACTCCCTCACTGTATGGCTGATATGGACATTAGGCCACCCTGCCGACTTACCTAAGAAAAACAAGATAGAATCTTCCTTTATTTTGAGTGCAAATACTGCTTTGGGTTATAGAGTCATAATCAGAAACCATGGTTCACACCTTTTGGAGGATTTGTTCAAAAGGGATAGACTCCCTCACTGTATGGCTGATATGGACATTAGGTCACCCTGCTGACTTACCTTAGAAAAACAAGATAGAATCTTCCTTTATTTTAAGTGCAAATACTGCTTTGGGTTAAAGAGTCATAATCAGAAACCATGGTTCACACCTTTTGGAGGATTTGTTCAAAAGGGGATAGACTCCCTCACTGTATGGCTGATATGGACATTAGGCCACCCTGCTGACTTACCTTAGAAAAACAAGATAGAATCTTCGTTTATTTTGAGTGCAAATACTGCTTTGGGTTAAAGAGTCATAATCAGAAACCATGGTTCACACCTTTTGGAGGATTTGTTCAAAAGGGGATAGACTCCCTCACTGTATGGCTGATATGGACATTAGGCCACCCTGCCGACTTACCTAAGAAAAACAAGATAGAATCTTCCTTTATTTTAAGTGCAAATACTGCTTTGGGTTAAAGAGTCATAATCAGAAACCATGGTTCACACCTTTTGGAGGATTTGTTCAAAAGGGGATAGACTCCCTCACTGTATGGCTGATATGGACATTAGGCTGCCCTGCTGACTTACCTTAGAAAAACAAGATAGAATCTTCCTTTATTTTGAGTGCAAATACTGCTTTAGGTTAAAGAGTCATAATCAGAAACCATGGTTCACACCTTTTGGAGGATTTGTTCAAAAGGGGATAGACTCCCTCACTGTATGGCTGATATGGACATTAGGTCACCCTGCCGACTTACCTTAGAAAAACAAGATAGAATCTTCCTTTATTTTGAGTGCAAATACTGCTTTGGGTTATAGAGTCATAATCAGAAACCATGGTTCACACCTTTTGGAGGATTTGTTCAAAAGGGATAGACTCCCTCACTGTATGGCTGATATGGACATTAGGCCACCCTGCTGACTTACCTTAGAAAAACAAGATAGAATCTTCCTTTATTTAAGTGCAAATACTGCTTTGGGTTATAGAGTCATAATCAGAAACCATGGTTCACACCTTTTGAAGGATTTGTTCATAATACAAAATAGGAAATTGCAAGTCAAAATATCCCATTGTTTGAACCAAGTGGACAGGTCAAGAGAGCATACTTCTGAACTGAGTTCAGTTTTTGATCAGAGAATTTAAAATCATAAATCCTTTTTTTTTTCTCTGTGTGTGTGGAGAGGGCTTCCTTATTCCTATCCCCAAATAGAATGTGGAGCCAATTGGAAATTCAACACCACCCAAAAGGTAATGGTGCAGGGAAATCAGCCAATGAAATTAAGTGGTTGCAAGGGAAAGGGGCGGAGTTACTTAATTAACCCTTCTTTTGAAGATCAGCCAATGAAAATTGTGAATTTGAAGAGAAAACAAAACAAAAAAAAACAAAAAAATAATTGCTGGTAGAGTTGCTACTAAAGTGTTCAATTTCCGAAAACAAGTGGCAGAAGTAGTTGCCAAGGAAGTTACTGAAAATTGTGGCTGGCTGGCTGAGGCAGTTGCAGTTCTAGCATTTGCAGTTATAGTGTTTAGCTGAAATTTAAAGTTGCCAAGAAGGCTGCCAGTATTGATTTCAAAGGTCTTTCCTCTACTAATTCTGAACCCATCTATAGATTGTATAGTATCACTACTGTTCATCTACAAGGGTGGATGTGGCATTGAATATCCTAAAAATATTTATGTGCCATTTAACAAAGAAACCAAACCAATTCTGTCAAATATGCCATTAAACTAGGGGATCATCAAATTACAGATTTGGGCTGTGGAGGCATTTGATCAGGCCCACCAACTTTCTGCTAATGTTGCGTTGAAAATAAATATGTTGGTTAAATTTGTTTTTGTGCATCTTACACCACTCATCCATGAATATAACATGGAAAGATAAATTTTGTTTTACATCTTTTTCTCAGAGCTTTTGTTCTGGCTAGCAAGTATTGAACACAATAATAATGTGGCCTGTGCTCATTATTTTTTCAATTATCCAACCCACTGTGAAAAAAGTTTGGTGATCCCTGCATTAAACAAACAAACCTAACCAAACCAATTCTGAATGAACTAACCTGAATATAACAGCACACTGAAGAACTAAATGTATAATCTTTTTTACCCTGAATAAATAAACACTTTTTTCTATGATATAACAAAGTTGTGGTTGCTGGTCATCTGAATCGACTTTTATTTTGTTTTGAACATATGAGGGTGTGGTGCCAGCTTCTTGCACCAAACATTTTGACAACCTTGGCCGAGACATTCTCCAGATCTAAAGAACACAACATAGGTGGAGCAGGTTCATTTGACAGAGAGACACAGACAAAGCTCAGAGAAAAGTTTATCTTCTTTGGCTGTGAGAAGGAGTTGTGCTAGGCCTTTTTAAACTGTTGTGATATTCTATCATAAACAGCTGGTACCACTACATATTTATGCAATTTTATTTTTGGTTACAGAATTTCAGTGCTTAATCATTAAACAAAATGTAAGCTATTGTGTAGGTGCAGTTCTGAAGAGCTGGCTGTCACTCAGACTCCAGTGAAAGACTATCAGTTACTACTGATTTGAAAAACTCACCAAGAGTAAAATGATACTGGCAAATGGTATATGCAAAAACTAGTATAACTTCATGAAAATTAGACACTAAATTCTCCATCAAGAATGAATCAAACAAAATGTCTTTGGTATAAAATAACCCAACAAGTGTTGACATGCCATAAAATCCAACCAATCAACACCAACCCAACCATCAGAGTATAGGAAGCTGGATGAATTTCTTTTCTCTTTTTTCTTTTTTTTTATTAAATAAAAAAGTAAATAAAGTAAAGTCATTGGGGGTAGCCTAAAGTCGGTATCAGCCAATCAGCGAGGGAGTCTATCCCCTTTTCACTAGCGCTAGACTAAGGTGATTCTTTTTTTGCATCTAAGGCCGAGTGCCACACCTACCATCAGCTCCTTACTTTACTGCACAGATCCCAGTGCTACTCATACGCTGAGTTTGCAAGGGCTGGTATCGAACTACTAACCTTGTGGTTTCTAGCCAAAAGCTCTACCGATTGAGCTAGTTCATCTCATAAGGTGGGAAATACAATTCAGAAAGAGGATTGAATACTTTTGTATCAACAGATAGAAATGGATGCAATAAAATGATTATATAATTTTTATTTATTTATTCATCTATTTATTCATCTTGTTTTTTTTATAAATGTCACTGTAAAAGGGCATTTGGCGAGATATAAGGTCGGCATGCAATTGCAATCTAAGAGTTATTTTCCATTTTGTGGAAAAATCCTCATTTCCCATCACTTATTAGAATAGGTATATTTAGGAAAAGCATCAAACCATAAAAATCTCATAATCCAAAACCAAAAAGCAAATACCTGTTTGAATAATTCTGCCATCTTGAAATGCACATCATAGAAATAACTGTTAATGGTTACCTTCAGGACTTTAATGCTTTCCAAAAGAACATGCTTCATTAATCCTGTAAACCATTTCATGTTACACACCAGATTCTCAAAATCATCTGATGCCAATAGAATTGGTCTTTTCAAAATTTGGCTTCCAAAAAGAGTCCTGCGCAGTCGTCTGGGGGTGTTAGAATACACCAACTGCACCTCTGCAGAGGGGTAAAACTCCCCCAATGAGGCCACTTGTTGGCCATGGGTGGCAACCCATGATGCTTAAGGATGGAATCCAGGTTGCTGAGCAGTCCATGACAAGCAACACTCCACTTTGACCCTTACTTTGGCTAGACGGGTGGTTGGAGAGGCCCCATCCAATCAATCATCAAGTCACGTCAAGCCCTAGAATCTATATGATTGTCCCAACAATTTTTTGCCTACACTATTGTCTTTATGGCAACCCCTAACCCTTTCTATCATATATGTGCAAGACGGCAGTGGCTGAAGGTCTTCATGTCAGGAGAATGATGTTAAATTCTATCTTATAGTGAGGTTCTGGTTATGGAGGTTTGGGAAATATGGATTACTCCTTCATCACCATTGCTCCCTGGTCCATTCTGACCTGGAGTGATAGTACCTGTTAGGATCCCATCAAAGTGTTAAATAGAAAAATGTGTTTATAAAAAATTGAGTATACATTAAAAATGAATTTATTTAAAAATTTTGTTAGCATCAAATGACCCACCAATGCTGTGAACCAAACCAAAACAAAAAGAGTCACACTGAAAACACCAGTTCCCACTAGATCATTGAAGTTAAGCAGTGATGAGCCTATAAGATACTAAATTGATGACCAATTAAGCAGCAGCAGTTACTGTAAGCAACTGAATCCCTTGTTTATCAAAAATGTATTGATTCAGTATTAAATGGCCCAAAAAGGGTTGATATGCTGTACAATGCGGAAGCCTGGGTGGTATACAAAGCAGATGCACACAGACTATATACCTACTACATGCATCACTTGTGCAATATATTAAATCTCAAGTGGTGGCAGTATGTTTCAAACAGGACCATACTGAAGAGAACTGGACTGCCTAGCATGCACAACATACTTGTCCAATGCAACCTGAGATGGGCTGGCCACTTAAACAGACTTGGGGATAACAGACTACCAAAGCATATTTTTTACTCTCAACTGAAAGAGGGATCACATGGAATCGGTAGACCAAAACTCAGGTACAAAGACAACATCAAGAGAAACCTGAAGGACTTTAACATCCCCATAGGCAGTTGGCAAGATGCAACCAGAGACCAAATAAATTGGAGGAAAAGGATTCGCTTTGTGTCATCATTAGATACGATGGACAGCAAGTAATAATAATGCTGTAAAATACACCAACCAACCAACCAACCAACCAAAAGACTGAATTAAATTTTGGTCTTTTCCCAACAAACAAGAAATTGTTTTGCATGACACAATCAGACCTCAGCAATTTAAGTAAAAAATCTTTATGTATGTATATATATATATATATATATATATATATATATATACCAGCTCCTCCGCATGAGCAGAATGTGACGTACGGTCAGTTTCTTAAGCGGAGTTTAACAGGTTTGACTTCTCCAAGACTCGTTACCAAGCCATGGTTAAAGAGCCCAATCCTACTATTTGCCCATAACTGGAGGGAGAGTAGTTGGATTTATACCTTTCCCTATGTGAAATGCAACAGTATCATCCAGGATTTGAACAAGAGTTGACAAGTCCATTTCCTATGGCTCTAACCATTACGCCTCCAGAAATAATATATACATATATATTATTGGCATTTCAGTCTCAGAAGACTATAATATAGTTTTTGTGCCTCTGAAGTTACAGCGCTTCCTGGGACTGTAAAGTCCAATGTTAGAAAAACATTCTCAACCAACAGATGTCACATGTGAAAGCTGTCCCTGAAGATGTTTATATGCCGGCGATTTGTTGCCGTTGCTTTCTTCTGGACCTCCTAGCTTCATGGTGTTGTGCTAGGGTGACTTCTGACATGAATAATCCTCCACAGAAAGCCTGCCGCCACCGAAGGCGTTCCTAAGGCAAATATTCCCAGCTGGAAGGGGCAATGCCAAAGCACTTGAGATTGTTCTTGCAGACATCCTCGAAATGCAGCTGGGGGCGACCAATCTGTCTCTTACCAGACGAAAGCTTTGCACAAAGGGTATCCTTCAGTATTCGTCCATCGTCCATTCGGTATGTATAATATATATATTTGGTATATGTATATATATATATATATATATATACTGATTGATTGGCAATTCCTCAGGCCGAGGATAATGGTCTTCCAGTCTCAATCCTATTCCTGGATTCTTAGATGGCTGATGATTTTAGTTATGAAACTTCAGCTGTCGTATGGACGTGTTGTTCCTAAGGACAGTGCTGGTCGGGGCTGCTATCTTTGCTCCTTCAATATTCTTCACCTTTCCTCCAGCTTTGCAGTTCTTTTGCATTCAAAAGTACCAGTGCCATTCCTGATAGTCATTCTCCAGCACATTTTGTATTTTGCTGCCACCTCCAAGGTTTTAATGTCAATTTATCATTCCTTGAGATTTGCTTTCAAGACATCTTTAAAATGCTTATATATATATATATATATAAGTTGTGTTAAAAAAGTATAGAGACTGAAGCTGTATTTACCAAGATAGAAGTGAAGAATTAATGAAATATTAATTTTTTTCAGAATACAAGGTGTGTAAAAAAAGTACCAAGTTTAAAGCTGTATTTACCAAGATAGAAATGAATAATGAATGGAACGTTATTTTTTTTTCAGAATACAAGGTTTGTCAAAAAGTACACAAAATCTCGATACTTTTTGGACACACCTTGTATACATATATATATGTATGTGTATATATATATATATATATCGTCATCGGGGCGGCCTAATGTCAGTATCAGCCATGCAGTGAGGGAGTCTATCCCCTTTTCACTAGCACTAGACCAAGGAGATAATTTTAGTGTCTGAGGTGGAGCGCCACACCTACAAAAATATATATATATACATATATATATATATATATATATGTGTCCAATTGCCACTTTACCCTTTCTATTGCAATGGGATTAGTAATTCATCCATAGGTGTTCAATATATCATAAACATGGAGCTATGATAATGATATATACAAATATACCTATACACGCACCAAACTATCTGCACAAGCACAATGTGACACAAGGTCAATTTCTTAATTTGAGTTTAACAGGTTTGAATTCAGGGTATTAGCTCTATATGAAATGCAAGATTTGAAATTGTGTCGCCATGTCCATTTGCTATGACAATAACCATTACCTATCATAAAGGTCTATACAATATTTAGGAAAATTATCAGTAAACATTCATGTTTAAAATCCTTTTCTAACTTCCAAACAACATTCAATAATGTTTCAACATCATGTATATATACACACACAAAACAACTACCAGGACACATACCCCCGTTGAATCTTCTCATACAAACATTATATATATATATATATATGTGTGAGTTAAGAGTAAGGAAATGAATCTGACACTAAATTTATAGATAAAAGGGTATGAAAACATACAATATTGTTAAAATTAAAAACATTTACATCTAAAAACGGACCTAATCATCATTATGCTCTGATGATGATTTTTTATAAATCGAAATATTGTCTATATTAGCTATGAAAATGATTCATTTTAACAATAATGTGTGTTTTCATACCCTTTTATCTGTATGTATGTATATATATATATATATATATATAGGTTTTACATATCTATTTATTAGGTCCTTTATATATTTATCTTATATTATATAACAGCTCTATTTTATATTGAGCACTCTACCAATAATACTGCCTTTGGTACACTATTCCAGCAAAAGCTGAAACAGTGATCATCTCACACTATATATATATATATATATATATATATATATATATATATATATATACTTAGAAACATACTATAAAGCTTGAAAAAGATTTCAATCATCCAAAACATGTTTACAACTAATATAATAGGTTTAAAGAAACCAAATTCAATACATTTTCAGACCTTATTTATTATAAAATATATATGAGAGAATATATATATATATATATATATATATATATATATATATATATATGTGTGTGTGTGTGTGTGTGTGTGGTGTGTGTGTGTGTGTATAAACACTGACTTGAAACCTGTTAAATTCCGCATAAGAAATTGACCCTGTTGGGGGTTGGTAAATATGTAGGAAAAAAACAACAGGATTTGACATTAAAAAGCCCACAAGGGTTGATATGCCATTAAACAAACTAAACAACCAACCAACCTAATTTGCTGAGACTGACACTTCTTAGCTCAATAAATTTTATAATAAGAAACCTTAACTTTTTGCCTACCAAATTTTCTTGGTATTATTCCATTTAATTGGTTCCCTATTATAAAAGGATGAAGTACTAGCCTCGGGATTGGTTCACAAGCAAAACAAAAGATGGCAGGGGTGTTCATATAGGGATTTTTCAGTGTAAACAAGTGGCACATGTGAGAGACGCTACCAGTGATTTACAGTATGATTGCAGTGATGGGAGAGCCGCTGTGAGTGGTTTAAAGTACGCAGAGAGTTAAGAAATGTTTCTCTTATGTAACCTGTTTCAGTGTTTGAGAATAAAGGAAATGCTTTTGCTTGCTCAGAAGAGCTGTTGTGAGTGGCTTAAAATAGGCAGAGAGTTAAGAAATGTTTCTCCCATGTAACCACTCAGGGTTTGAGAATAATGGAAATGCTTTTGCTTGCTTGAAAATGGTTATTAGGATATTTCTATTAACAATTGATCATGAAAGGGGAAAACAAAAAAGAAGGAAAATGATGCTATGTTAAGAGCAATAACTGTAGCTATGCACCTAATGCAATGCACCAAAGACCAGGCTCAAATGCTGAATAATTAAATTTTCAGCATTTCCTAATACCTTGATCAGACCAGAAACATTCTTGGAGAAAAATGTTGGATATCCCTAGGACTGTCACTTGAGACTAAAACCTTTTTATTCAGCAATTTGCAACAGATTGCTGACCACAAATGAAAATAAAACTCCTCTTCTTTAGTTGTTTGGTTTAGAGATGAAAGAGAAATGAGAATATTAAAATTCGGTGCACATGGTGCAGGATCTTATTATAATGGAGATTACATGTTTTTCTGTCTGTAACCAAAACTATATTACCACTCAAGTCACAATTCCCTTAGTTATTCATGTCACATTTCCAGATTTAATTTTTATTTAAACCTCAATTATTAATAAAATTGGCCATATTTACATACTAGACATTTACCATGTACCCCACATGTACAGGTTAGGCACAAGACCCTATTAATGTGGGACCACCCACAAGCCATGACTCATGGGTGGCAGGTGCAAAAAATGTGTTGATACCATCAGCATTCACCCTCAAGGGGGGCACCTCAGCACTGGGTAATAAACCCAGCCCCACTCCTTTAAATCAAAGGAGCAGGTATTGCCTGGGGGGATGGCACCCTGGATCAATATGTTAGCTTGTACTGTCCAGGCCAAAGCAATATCTTTTAAAAATTATTTTTACGCCACCCAGAGGGCGTTTTTTTGTTTTGTTTGCTAGTACAAATAATTTACATTTATCTGAATTTTTGAAATGAGGCTTGATAATTTATATTATTTATATTTATCAGACTGTTGTCCTCATTTTTAATGTTATATACACAAGGTTGCTGCCAATGTGACCTTTGGCCTTCTTCATGTGTTTCTTGTTGAACTCCAACCCAAACCCTTTATTTAATCAATTGGGGTAGATTGTTTTCATTCCATTAATCCTGACTGGGTACAAGTCTTAAGCTATGTTAAGTATTGTACGTTATTTTTGTCTGTAGTCCGTATTGAACCTGTTACCTCCAGATGATTATCATTTGGAACTGTATTAACACAACGCCTATATCCGTTGTGCCATATGTCCAACTGTGTTAACACGTTCTTGGAATCTTTCACTAGTGATTAAAAAGAAAAAGGTTAATATTTCTATGGAGTATCTTTATTAGAAAATCAGAACAGATATTAATGAGACCACTTCTAGAAGATTTCAATAATATTTTGATGGTTATGTCTGTTGGTTGATTGATTTTAACGGCTTATCAACCTGTCATGCCTAGCAGTTAGGAAGTAATATTTGTTGTGTATCTGTATTTATACTTTTGTAGTAATTGGTTTTAACAATGTGTTAGCACCATTGGGATTATGTTGTATGGTATTGATTAAGTTCATGTCTATATTCTATGGTATAATTTTATTTCCCTCAAAAAAGACAATGTCTTCCATGTTGACATTTTCAAATAGATTTTCATATTGTTTGCATTAAAATAACGGTTTCTGATGTGAGCAAAAAACCTGCATTTCATGAATAAGTGTTTATCAGTCAAAGGTGTTTGACATGTTTCACATTGTGGTTGTTGTTCTTGTTTGAGTATATAGGAGTGTGTTAGCCTTGTGTGACCAATATGTAATCAAGATACAATGACTTGTTCCTTTCTAGACTTTCTTAAAGCTGGTCTCCAGCCTCTCAAATTGGGTTTGATTAGGAAGAGTTTATTGTGGATGTTGTTATTCCAGCACTGTTGCCATCTTCTATGAAGGAATCTATAAATTTTAGGTTTCAAACCAGTATATGGAATCTTGAACTTCTCAGGGATCAAATCTAGAGCCGATTTAGCTCTTCCATCCCCCCTCACTCCATATAGGAGTGAGGGGAAATGGTTATGGTTAACAGGTGAAGACTTTAAAATCCTAATATCATAAAGTAACTCCCATAGAAATGCTATCATTTTTAAAAACACCCTGTATATTACTGCAATGTAAAAGGCTTTACTTAACAAATTCTACCACCTCTACCCAACTCAGCTAATTCCAGTCACATGACCACCCTTTTTTTACTGGCAAAACTTTAGATCTGAGAAAAAATCCATTAAGGCTGTGTGTTTATTTTTATTTTCATTTTTTTTTTTTTGCTTGTTTGTTTTTTGCTCTTCAAAACCCACAGACTTTTCATAATAAGGAATCAAAAAATGGGTTCACGGTTGCCTTTTGAGATTGCTAATGATGGTGATTATATTTTTGATGAATAAATTTAACTTTTCTTACATTTGAAAGGGTTTTTCCCCTTTTTTTGGAAAAATGCAATGTTACTTTCCAAACAATCTAACGGATTTCATTTTTTAAAATCTGCAACACTAACTCTTGAATATTAAAAGGTTTTCTTTAGCATTTGATTTTTTATTTGATTTTTGCTTCTCTCTTTACTTTTTCCTTCAGATCAATATTCCATCTTTTTCCTTCATTTTTCTCTTAGATTATTCTGTCTATCTTCATCTTAACATGAATTCATTCTTTCAACTTTCTTCCTGTCTATTTTTGTTATTATTTAATACATTTATTTCTATGTTTTTTTTTTGGGGGGGTGTCTGTTTTATTAATGCATTTTTTCCTCGTTTTAATCCTTTTTATTTTTCATTTTTTTTCTAATTTTCATTCATTTTCTTTACTTTTTTATTTCTCATTATTTTATTTTGTTATTTATTTATTTTCTATTTTTCTTTTCTTTTCTTATTTCTTTCTTCCTTGTGCATTTTGAAAATTTTCCTCTATCTTTCTTTCTTCTTTTTAGAATATCTTTCTTTATTCTTCTTCTTATGCATTTAAAAAAATATTATATTAAATATATGTTTTTTTAGGGTTTTTTTTTTGTTAATTATTTTGGGAATCTCTCTCTCTCTCAAAATATGTTTCTTTTTCTTTCCTTCTTACTCATTTTGGATTTTTTCTTCTTTTTCCTTTTTGAAATTTTTTTCTTTCCTTCTTTCACCTATCACCAAGATATTTTCCTTTTTTTCTTTCTTCCTTTCTCCTTTGGAAAACATTTTTTTTTTTATTTCTTTCTTCTTTAATTTTCCTTTCTAAAATATTTTTCCTTCTTACTCATTCTGAAAATGTTTCTTTTTCTTTCTTCCTTTCTCCTTTGAAAAATATTTTTCCTTTTTTTCTTCCTTTCTCCTTCAAAAATACTTTTTTTTCTTTCTTTCTTTCTCCTTTTTAAAATATTTTTCCTTCTTAATCATTCTTAAAATTTTTCTTTTTCATTCTTTCATAAATAAACAACTGTAGCCAAATACATCTGTGCTGTTATCTCACTCTGTAAATTTCTCATTCTAATTGCACTTTCAATAAATGCCTTTGCTCCCAGCCAATGCATTTTAGCAATAAAGTAATTATTTCTTATAACAAGCAGATACTCCATTGTCAAAGCAGGTTATCCTTGCTAGTTCGATGGAAATTTTTAAAAAGGCAACTAAAAATCTTTTTCCTTTATTCCATTAAGATTCATAAAAATCTGATGAAATGTGGAAATCTCACAGCTGTTTTTAGCTGATTAGGCCCTTTTTTTCTTTGAGAGAAAATAAAAAGGGAGAGAGTGAAAAAAAAAAGAACAAGACTGCAGATTTCTTTATTTACATGATGGAGTGTAAAGAGCCAATTTTTAAATAAGCATTTTTTTTTGTTGTAGAAAATATTAAATAGATTTTTTTTTTATTGCAATTTTTTTTATCTTCTTTATTTTAAAAATAAAACATTAATAAAAATAAACTTTGTTTTCCATAGTCGTGAGTAGATTTTCTAAATTTCACTCACTGAAAAAAATCTGGACAATCTCTTATTCTTAAATACTTAATAAGTTTCTTTCTGTTTTATAAAGGCATTTCATATTATGATATATTCTCTTTATAAGAAGGTAAATTAACTCTAATATTCCTGTAGAATATTTTACCATCTTTTGTTATATATTTATTTATTTGTTATGTCTCCTTGGGCATCTTCCCTTTTTTTCTATCTTCTCACATTAACCTTTAACAAAAAAAAATCCTTGCAAAGTAAATATACACTGTTAATATAATATCTATCTACAGATAAGATTTTGTTTAGTAATTCATCCGATAAGCTCATTTACACCGACCATTTTAGCTCAGTTGATAGAGGATCCTGTTAAATAATTTATGAGCAGCATAAATTAGGGGCCGTTATAATTTAAAATAACGGTGTCAATGGAAAATTACTGACAGTTATGACGGGTAATAACCTTTTGATTTGACCTCTTGAAAACACGCCATTACAGACACGTGAGAATAAGATTTTAGTTTAGGTAATCAGATTCGAACCCGGCTTTCAAGCAGCTAGATGTTGTTGTCAGCTCGCTGGGTCCATCTCACCCGCAGCAGAATCACGGGCTGAGGAAATAAAGCGTTATTATTAATAACAGCAAGTCTTGTTGTATTAATTAAATATTAAAAACAATGACTATCCCAGCCCAAAAGTTAATCAACAAAGAAGAAACCCTTAAAAGAAGCCAAACTGAACAACCAGATAAGATGGCAGCTAAAGTAGAAGCAGAAGTGTAACAAATAAGGAAAGACCACCTATCACCATCTGATTCTCTCTCTATTATATATCTGATGTTTTATAAGTCTATATAACAATCCGCTTAGGAACCACAAGGCTCTAGGTTCAGTACTGGCTCATGCCAACTCAATGTAGGAGTAGCACAGCTTGGATCTTTGCATTAAAGTGGGGAGCTTGACCTAGTTTCAGTAGAGCATCTGTCTAGGAACCACAAGGTTCTAGGTTTGCAAATTCAGTGTATGAGTACCACAGCTTGGATCTGTGCATTAAGGTAGGTATGGCGCTCCACCTCAGATGCAAAAACAATCTCCCTAGTCTAGCACTAGTGAAATGAGGATAGACTCCCTTGCTATCAGCTGAGACAGACAATAAACTACTCCACCCAATTTACTTACTTAGTATTGAAAAGAATATACAAACCTGTCCCAGCAGGTAGAAATATGTATATATTGTTTTTATAAACAGGCAGAACATGGAAGGGGATACAACAAGTCTTACTTAATGAAGAGTAAAATAATCATTGCCATGTTGGTTTTGCAGTTCAATCTGTTTATAAAATCATCCACGATGAGCTCAGTTTCCATGAAACAAGAGTGCGGATAATTTTTGACTCTCACTTGCATTATAACACATAATTCATAATTTGCATTGTTACATTAATGTAGGTTCTAACAGCATATTTAAGAATGTAAGCGTTTTTATTTTTATAAATAGTAATCTTTCTGAAAACAAGTTATAAGAATTATATTTTTTTGCTCACATTATTATCCTTGCTTATTTTCTGTGAAACAAAGACATTTTTTTAGAATTATAAGGTATAAGAATAGAAAAATAGAATAAGACAAAACAAAACTCTTAGACGGTTGATATCCATGAATTCAAGAATAACATTTTTATTGAAGCTAGAGATTGTTATAAATTTTTAAAAAACTTAAAGATAAAAATATTCTTACCTATCTTTTTAAGCATGAATACAAGAAATATGTCTTTTGTATTGTATAATGAAATGGAGAACTGCTAAGTTTTTCCAGGCTTTTTTTTTTTTAATATATGCCTCAGTGAATTTTTCCATTTGATTTTTTTATATATCTAGTTGAGTAAAATTTATTCATTTTCCTTTCTTTTTTTTTTTTGTTCTTCTCCCATAAAAGAAATCTATGAAAATATTCAATAAAAAAAATACTTTTCCTGATATATGCTTCCAAACTGAAACTGTTTTTCATTATTTATATTTTTTTATAAAATATAAAAAATAAACCAAGGGAATTTGTTTTTTAAAATTAAAAAATCTGTCGTTATTTTCCATAACTACTTTTTTTCTTCTTCTTTTCAAATGTGCTTTGAAAAAAACACTGTTACCAGTCCCGATTCTGTTGTCTGTGTTATTAATCTGCAACCTCTGAGGTATTCTATTCTCATTGGTTAAAACTGGGTTGGTTACTAACCTTATATCATTCTTTCATTCTTCATTTATTTCAATTTTTATTCACAAACATTCATTTTTTTCTACCTTTATTTTTATATCTTAACTACCTTACATTTCCATATACGTGGAGAAAATGTAGAAAGAAACACAGGATGTTACAATGGATGGAAATTTATTAGACATTGTTGATGTTTGAACATTTTGGTTTATAAAGGAAACCTTCTTCAGGACTATGAATTTAGTTAAGGAGAAAAAAGGATTTATGTAGTTAAAAGATGGTGGATGTTTTGAATGTGTCAAGTTTGGAATTTAGTTAATGAAAAAAAAGTTAGTTTGTCTACTGTTGGTTTGAATAACAGCAGCTAGCTAAGTACAACTGAAGCAGTGTCCAAGACAGTATTTATAAAAATCAAGAATGATCCATTTATGAATTTGGGTGATTTGGGTGATTCCATTCCTTGAGCTCTGATTGGCTGCTTGATTTGAATGATATTGTGGAGTTTTATAAATATCCTGTCATTCTGCAATAGACTTTGCAACTATTCGGGTTTGTATTGGGTTACAACAGTTTGTTGCCATGTCTTCCCAATTTGATGGTAATTGGAACTTTGATTATTCTTCAATGTAGTTAAAAGATTGTGGATGTTTTGAATGTGTTGAGTTTGGACAATGTGTAGAAAAGGTTTGTTACCGTTCACTAATTAGTGTTCATAATTTAATATAGATGATGTAATTGGTACATACGATTCAAAACATCCATCATCTTTTAACTACATAAATACTTTTTCCTCCTTAACTAAATTCATTGTCCTGAAGAAGGTTTCCTTTTTAAACCAAAATGTTCTAACATCGACACTACGTCTAATAAATTTCCACCCATTGTAACATCCCGTGTTTTTAAAAAAAAATTTTTTTCTCCACATACTGTCGAATTAATTTCTTCATTTTACTCCCATTTCCATATATATATTTACCAACTCCTTTGCACGAGCAGGATGTGACACAAGGTCAATTTTTAGCAAATTTTACAGGTTTGAATTTAGAGTTTTCCTTCTCCTAGACAAGTTTCCTAATCAAGGTTAAAGAGCCCAGTCTGCATTACTATTTACCCATAGCTGGAGGGAGAATTGATGAATTTCCCAAGGGTATTAACACTATGGGAAATGCAAAGAGCCTCATCCAGGATTTGAACGTATGTCACCATGTCCATTTTCTAGGAAGGTAAGCATTACACCATGCACCTCCGTATATTTCCATATACATTTCATGTGTAATGGTTATTGACATAAGTAATGGTCATGGTGAACCAGGTTCAAATCCTCGACAAGGCTTTTTTCATTTCCTATAGTGCTAATACCCTTGGAAGAGGTATGCATCCCACAATTCTCCCTCCAGCTATGGGTAAATAGCAGGTATAGAAGGGAAACTCTTTATTCAAACCAGTTAAACTTCACTTAAAAAATGTGTTTTATTTTCAATCCATAGTTAGAGGCTTGTGGTGTAATGGTTACTATTGTAACTTTCTTTCTTTCTTTCTTTCTTTCTTTCCCTTACATTTTCTTTCATTTTGTTGCCATATTTTCTTTCTTTCTTTCTCAAACATTTTTCTTTTTTCTTTGTTTTTTTTTTCTTCTGCCATATTTCTTTCTTTTCCATCTTTATACAATTATTATGATTTTTGTGGCCATTTTTAGGCTTCAAGTGAGAGCACTTTACAGTGGAGATCCCTTGTGTTAAGCAGAGGCTGATCCTTAGTGAAGAATCCTTTGGTTGTTCCTTGGTGTCCCTTAGTGTTGGGTAGAATCCTTGCATTGAACAAAGTCCTTTGTTGCAGGTCTATTCATTAATGTTGAATATTTGCAAATGAATGGCTTTCCAGATCAGTGATTAAATAGTTAACTAACCACATATTCAAGCTGTTAATTGGCTGGCTTTAATCCATGTGCCCATGCAGAGTCTTTAAGTTTAAGTGATGGTTTCCAGCACACCTTGTATACCAAAATATTCAAACAACAATTTTTTTTATTTCTGTAGTCATATTTTCTTCCTTGTCTCCCCAATCTCTAGCTGTTATAAACTTCTTTTTTTCTTTCTTCAACATCTTTCTTTCTCTTTCTTTCTTCCTTCCTTCCCCATCTTTCTTTCTTCCTTCCTTCCCCTAAATTCTTTTTCTTCATTACAATATTTATTTTCATTTCTTTACTTTTTCATCTTCCTTCATTTTTCCTTTCTCTTTCTCATTTTATTTCCTCTTTTTCTTGCATTTATCAGATTTCATTTTTTTCTTTCTTCAATCTTGGACCCCCCCCCCTCTCTTTTGTGTCTTCTCTACTCTTTCATCCATACCTGCAACCTTTAATTTACTTACTTTTGGCATTCAATTATTCCAGAAATACCTCTGGTCATTGCTTTAATCATTTTCAGTTTCTTTCAACTTGTTCACTTCACTGTTCTCAAAAGATGTTTGCTTTAACCACAGCTGTCAGTGCTGTATGGGTTCGGCTTTTATTGTTAAATTTATTGCTTTTAAGAATTTTTCTGCTTTAGTTTTTATATTCAATATGTGTATTTATCTATCTATCTATATCTATCCATCTATCAATATATATATATATATATATATATATATATATATATATATATATACTATTTTGCTAGATTTTTTTACTCCGTTTCAAAAAATCCAGTTTTGTATTTTTTTATTTATTTTTAAATTTGCTTCATTTATTTTTGTTTTGTTTTAAAAAAATGTTATTTCTAATTTCATTTCTGCTTTTATTCTAGGCATTTTCTTTTTTTTTTTCATTTCATTGAAATATTTTTCTCTCTCATCTTTCATCTTATTCCATATTTTCAAATTCCTTTTGCTTGTATTTTGTTTTTGCTTCTCTGTCTTTTTTTTTTATTACCATTTTCTTTATTACTTTAATTTTTTTATTATTTCATAATATTTTTTAGTTATCCTTCATTTTTTAAATTTTTTTTATTCATCTTACTTTCATTCTATCTCTTTATCTTTCCTCTTTTGCAAAGACAAGCTCATGTCACGAGGAGATCATAATTTTTACCAAACTCTTTTTTCATACTTTCTTGTAATTTTTTTCATCTTATTTTCTTTTTTTCATAAGTTTCCTATTTATCTCCAATGAAAAGTTTTAGGCCAAATATTCCTTAAGATAAAGAAAATTACCTCCATGAAATATTTTTCTCTAGTGTCAAATATTCTATACTTTGGGGGATTTTTTCTTCACCTTTTTATTTTTAGTTTAAATATCATATATTTTATAGTTATTTTTATGCATTATTTATCAAAATACTATATTTTTTCATATCCATATTTACATTTTTCAAAATTTCCCTACAGCTATGTTTGTTTCATATCTATATTCATGCTAAAGAACATAGAACTGCAAAATGCTATTACCTTACAAATCAGACCTTTAGGGGTGTCTATTGTGTATTTACCAACCCCTCAATCATGAGCAGGATGCAACACATGGTCAATTTCTTGAGCAGAGGTTTGAATTCAAAGTTTCCTTTCTCATAGACTGGTTGCCTAACCAAGATTAGAGAGCACAGTCTGCCCTACTATTTACTCAAAGCTGGATGGAGAATATTTGGATGCATACCTTTCCCAAGTTTATTAGTGCTACATTAAAATGCAAACAGCATCAACCAGGTTCTGAACTTGGGTCACTGAGTCCATATCCTATGACAATATATATTTTTTATTTGTAGTTGAAAACCTGCTTTATCCAATGGTCTTATTGGGCTTCTTCTATTGTATTTTCCATGGAAATAGATACAATGGTACCTTGTCTTACAAGTGCCCAAACTTATGAGTTATGAGATATCATTCAGTTGAAATTTTGGTTTGTGTTGAGAGCTAAAATTTGAGGTACGATCAAGCTTCAGATATGCTTATGTTAATAATTTCACTAAAAACATTTAAATTTCCAAATTTATTATTTTTATCAAAACATGCAGAAAAAATTAGGTTAAAAAATTTACTCCTGTTTTTGTTCACATAATATTCCCATGAAATATTTTAGAACTATGGCAGTAAATTAAAAACAGTCTATCTGGTCTTCTGTTCTCACATAAGTGTCATCTGTAAGATTGCCATGAACAACCAGTTCTCCAAACTATGAACACTAATTTACCCCTGAAGGAAACTGCCTTGGCTTTTATGCTTCTTCACTGACCAAACCACTCCAACCAATATCAGGTGACTGGAGGCTTACCAAGAGCCACCACTCACTACCTGTAGCCACGTAAGTCAAAGTACCTGTTGTAGCGTGCTTAGTGAAATAATAACATGGGTAGTCCAGCTGACGTTTATTCACAACTCAACAAGATGGCTGAAACGGTGCTTCCGTTTCATAACAAAAACAATGGTAGAAACAGTGCTTCTGTTTCTTAGTATACCACTGTACCACTATAAAAGTCATTACTTTTTGTATTATCATTGACTTACACCAACATTATATATAGCACACAGTTTAAACTTAAGATATGGTTGTTACATAATTCGTGGCTTACCTACAAATTATGACTGTACAGTACTAACCTTTCACTGACCAAGCGCTGATTTCTGATTGGCTAAAGGAAAAGTGTGTGAAGGTAACTGAGTTAGAGTTAGTTAGATTTTGGTGGTTACTTGAAGGGGCCAGACATGATATGGTCGTCTGTCCTAGGTAAGCCATCTTCTCACCTCATGGTTAAACCCTTTTGGGCTTCAGTTTTAATAAAGATGTCTTTGAAAAATAAACAAAGTCTTGCATCGTTATTAAAAACAAAGAGGATGAGTACAAACAACCAAGTCCAGCACAACAGAAGCCATATTGACCAGAGGAAGAAATCAACCCAAAAGAAGAATGGCAAATTGCCAAAATGGAACCTCCTCTCAGCCATATATACATATATATATATATATAGCCCAACTGGACGGCTATATAACATGGGGATTTTTTTCTTACATGAACTTATAAAGTTTATAGGCACCAATGTTAAATGGGTAATAATCTTATATCACAGATAAGAAAGCTAAAGAATATTCATCTCTAGTTCACAAAATCATACTAAATAGCAGAGGGTGACAGGAGGTTTACCAAGAGTTACCACTCACAACCTGTAGCCTTGCAAGGCAATTCACTTTACACCCACTAAAATAACCAAGACATATTTTTTTTACAGTAACAATTCACTAACCCTGATTGATAAACTAAAAATTACCAAAAATCAGGGAATTATCCAATTTTGATAAAAATTTTTAGTGTTGACTTATTCATCAATGAAGCCATATTAATAAGTATTCTGAGTATCTTATCGTCCTTGTCTACGAGCCTCTGTATCAAATCAACCAATCACGAGCCAGCATACTTTGGCAGCAAAGCCGAAAAGGCAAATTCTTTCCCCCTCTTCTGATTCAGCCCTCAACGGAGACAGACCTAAAAAAGGGTCGCTCTTTCTTCCTGACGTCAAAATAGAACATTTATCCTATCCGAACTATCAGATGGCCGTAGCTAAAGGCTTCGATAACCAACCCTACTTCAGGATTTCAGTTAAGTGACAAATTAGTAAACATTTGTGCAGATAAACTAAAAAGTCTGCAAACTTATTGTTTTATGTATGTCTTTTATTCGAATTCTAGTTGTTTTAACTCTTAACCTGTCTGCCACACTTGTGGTTACCTTGTAAAAAGTTACTTTGCAAATTTTGAGTACAGTCACAATATCTTCATGTCTTCGTCTTCTTCTTTATAATATTAACCAGAGGAAGAAATCAAAATAGAACTTCTTAAGAACTCTCTCCTCTCGGTCATATATATATATATATATATATATATATATATATATATATCAGTTACCATTAAATCTACCAAGCAAACAAGTATAAAATCTTATTTACTTCTGGGTTTTTTTTCTTAAACCGATTAAAAAGTACTCAATATAAAGAGCTAAATATACATTTAAAATCAAATAGTTTAAAAACTACTGACTTTAGTTTCTCGCAGTAGTGTGAATCTTCAGGAATACCCTGAAAATTCATGCTACAGTGAGAAAATTAAGTTGGTAGTTTTTAAACCATTTGATTTTAAATGTCATATACATATATAGCCCAACTGGACAGCTATATAACATGGTGATCTTTTTTTATTAACTTATAAAGTTTCTAGGCACCAATTTTAAATGGGTAATAATCTTATATCACAGATAAGAAAGCTAAAGAATATTCATCTCTATTTCTCAAAATCATACTAAGTAGCACTGCCACTATTTTCTTGTCATTTGCAGAAGGTGTCATTCCAGCCTTGAATTACAGGGTCCCCTCTCATTTACAAACAACCTTAAATTCACCCACTTTACTCTCAGCTTTTATATAAATGTCACCACCACAAAAGCCAGCCAACTAGTATTAGTGATACAGTTCTTGCTGGTGATAAAACTTGGCCCGTATTGGCTCGTGGACCAAGCCAGACAGTTTATATAAGCCTCCATTTATCTTGCAATTGATCGGAATTGGATGTTAGCCAATTGCTTGGTCACCACAGCAGGATATATTTCCATGTTCACTGTAAATACTGTTTGTTTTCAGGCCATATGAAATTCACTGTCCCAGGAAGTCAAATATAAAGATCTCATCCAATAATGATATCTATTGCATATGGAATATCAAGAATCATCTGTCAAACAAAATAATTCCTGCTTGTTTCATACTCACTTAACTATCAATTTAATATATATATTTTATATATATATACATACATACATATACATCTATATATAAAGGAATGTTTTGGTATGTACATGTTGACTTATAACTCAGAAAAGAGATGTTATTCAGATTTGACATTTTGCATACACATAAACACATATATATATATATATATATATATATATATGAGGTGTCTCAAAATAGTATCAAGATTTTTTGTACATTTTTGACACCTTATTTATTGATATGATACATTTTTATTGGAGGCTTTATTCATTTATATATATATATACATATATATATTTACCAACCCCTCCACATGAGTAGGATGTGACACAAGGTCAATTTCTTAAGCAGAGTTTAACAGGTTTGAATTCAGAGTTTTCCTTTTCCTAAACTGGTTAAAGAACCAAGTCTGTCCTACTATTTGCTGATAGCATGAGGGAGAGTAGTTGGATGTATACCTTTCGCAAAGGTATTAGTGCTATGTGAAATGCAAACAGCCTTCTCCAGGATTTGAACTCGGCTCAACGAATCTATTTCCTACCACTCTATCCATTATACCACATGCCTCTGATATATATATATATATATATATATATATATATATATATATATATATTATAAGTGTTGTTATGGGTCCAACGGAAGAAAATTAGATATTCTATAAAAAAGAAGGTTCACAAAAAGGATTATGTTTATAAAAAAATTTTTAATTATTATCTTACCTATGCGATACATGTTTCAGATCTTCTGTTATCTGCTTCATATTCTGGCAGAATATTAATATGTACATGTGTGATTTCTGATATTTGATAGGTTGTGTGTGTTAATTAATATGGTTAATTAATGCCTGAAGAAGATAACAGAAGATCTGAAACATGTGTCGCATATGTAAGATAATAATAAAAATTTTTTTTTTAAATATAATCATTTTTGCGAACCTTTTTTTTTATAGAATATATGGACCATATGACCTTTAGGCACCCCTTTTTTATCTTGATTCAGAAGGACATGTTTTTCATCAATATCCGGTTGTTTGTTAGGGATTAAGGTTAGGGGTTAGTTTTATAATTAAAAAAAAAAACTCTAAAAATCGTCTGTTAACAAACAACCGGATATTGACGGTGTAAATGAAAAGATGTCCTTCTGAATCGAGAACAAAAAGGGGTGTCTAAAGGTCATATGGTCCAAATATATATATATATATATATATATATTATATGTCCCTAAGTGTAGGTATATGTTTACATATGTTGTTGAAAGCACGTACATCCTAACTCCACCAGATTTATAGCTTTTGTTTGCCAATGAAAAAGATATTTTTCAAAACTAAAATGTTACCAAGTCCAACTTTCACTTTCACTTAGAATGACAAAGTTTGGATTTAGATCATTGTCTTTCCTCATTTTGATTTTGTTTATAATTCTTTTTTATCTATTCCTCGGAGACCGAATCACCTGGGATGTTTTCAGCATCTTCATCATCTGTTTACCAAAGGCCTTCTCTTCATCTTGCAGACTTCTTGATGCCATCTGTGCATCAGGAGTAACAGAGATGTGCACGGGGAAGGGGGGGGGCCGGTGTGTACAGATGGAAGATCAACGAACGTCAAAATGTTGAAGACCAACAAATCAGCACAAAAACATGAAATAAAAAAAAGAAAGAAAACAGAAAACAGTTTGTTTAAAAAAAAAAAGAATAAAAAAGCAAGAAAATAGAGTACAAAAAAACGTGATATATATTATTGATCTTCATGTTGGCAAGCAATAGATGGAAATATCAAAAAGGAAGTCCTTCTGGGCTAACTACCACTTATATAGTCTGGTAGCAACTTGTAACAAGTTCTTAAAAGTTATGGCCTAACTTATTTTTCTTTTCCTTTTTTTTTTCGGTATTGCTTTGTTTTCATGTACAAATGTTTTTCAGAGCAAAACTAGTCTTGTTTTGTAATTGTATACATCATTTTGAATAACCACAAAGAATAATTCTCTCTAGTAAGAGAATTATACCTGTGCATATATATATATATATATATATATATGTGTGTGTGTGTGTGTGTGTGTGTGTGCATTATTATTATACTAAAGCTGAGCATATCAACTTTTATTTCCTAATTTTTAGTGTTTAGTTTAATGACATGAAAATTATACTAAATTATTCCTTACTTTTATATATGTTTGAAAAAAATTCCATTTTAATTGGTTCTAATTAGTCATAGTTTGCAATCAAGTCAAAAACTGACCAATCTCTTACTTTACTTTCTTCTTTATATAATGTTAGTTTCTCTGGGAGAGTAGAGAGAGACAGAATTTGAAATGTATTTCTATGTTAAATTTACAAGCAGCAACCCGCAGCTTAAATCATGTCAAATATTCTTTTTCTTAGAAAACTTATAAAATGATTTTAATTATTTGTCCAGTTGTATTTAAAAAAAAAAATATTTACTTTGATAACCCACTTTTCCCTAATGTCAATTATCTACCCAGAGCTGAATGGGTGACCCAACAGGTCACGTTTTGTCTAGTATATATATATATATATATATATATATATATATATATACTAGGGTGAGTCAAAAATTTTGCAACTTGAGTCCTTTGTTTATCAAAAGGATTTAATTCGGCACTAACTGATCCAAAATGGTTATATAAGCTATAAATTTTAAAGAGTATTTTACCCATGTATAATATATATATGTATACGCACACTAGGGTGAGTCAAAAGTTTTGCAAACTATAAGCAACACGAGTCCTTTGTTTATCAAAAGGACTTGATTCAACACTAAATGACTGTAAAAGGGTTGATATGACATTAAAAAAAAACAACAAAAACCAAAAACTTTGCAATATTTTGGTAACATGAGGTACAATTCAGCAGCTGTGAGTGATTTTGCAGAATAGAATGAGAGATGCTGAGCTCACCTGATACTCTCTAAGTGATACTTGTCAGGTTTGCTTCTATGGCTTGGAGCAAAAGTACTCTTATTTTGTAATTGTATAAATTATTGTTTTTGTATTGATTCTCATGGTAATGATAATGGACTCTCATCAATTTCGATGTATGAGGGTTCATCCAATGAACAACCTACACAGTGGTTTGTTTATAGTGGTGAAGGCTTGTGTTGGACTATCCTCACTTTTTGTCGCAGTCGATAGGAAAGAATTGGTGCATCAAGGAATGCCACAAACCCAATCAACGACTGACCTCAGGTTTTTCAAATTCAGAGTTTCCTTTTCTTAGACTGGTTACTTATCCAGGGTTAAAGAGCCCAGTCTGCCTTACTATTTAACCCATAGCTTGAGGAAGAATATATGGATTCATACCTTTCGCTATGTGAAATGTAAACAGCTTTGTCTAGGATTTGAACTCGGGTCAACAAGTCCATTTTCCACGACTCTAGCCATTATGCCACCTGCTTTCATATTCTTATGGTATACTAAAAAAGTGTACAATATGCAGTTATTTTGGATACTGCCCATTATGGCATCCTTCATTATATTTATTTCTGAAATTTAACATAACTCAATTTATTATTTTAAAAGATATGAATAAAAGTGAGCTATAAGGAATCACTGTTAACTGAGGTATTACTAAGTCGGTTATTACTGGTATAATATAATTACTTTTCAAAGAGGCTTTATGTTCAAAATATTGATAAAATAAAAGTTTGAGTAGGATCTTAGTGCACAATTAATGTTTATGCCAAATTTACCATATAAAAACAAAAGATTCAATTCATGTCATGGACTTAAAACTTTTGTCTTTTTAAAGTCATATTGTCTTAGTATAACATTTAATTCTAAGACTAACAGCAACAAATATATGAATTAAAACTTAGTTTAATTCTAACACTTTATTAAAGAACAAATAAAACAATGAGTAACAATATGAAGTCCTTCTTGTGTATAAAATTGAGTTTGAGAGACTTACCAGTGTGCTGGAGAAGATATCTGGTATCTTAGGATGATTTCTTGGAGAGGATTGTCGCTGTTAGATCTGGTCCAGGGTCTCTTCTGGTGAATTTGGTATTTTGCACCAAGACTTCTGGGCTATTCATGTGATTGGTATATTCAATCACAGAAAGCCTCTCCCTCACTCAACTTCACACACAGGAATTACATTTTACTGACCCAACAGGCAGTTATGAGTTGTAGAGTATTGTGTATGATGGAGTGTGGATTATCCCTTCATTGCCATTATTTCCAGGTCCACTCTAAACTAGAGTATAGTACCTGTTAGGGTCACATCTATTTGTTGATAAATAGATCCAAAAATGAGTTTTAAAAAATTTGAATACCGTTTCTTTCTTTGTGATAAAAATGGAATGGTCCGTTTTTAGCTGAGGTCATGACACTCATAAGAAATAAGAATAAATCAGGATTTACATTTTTGCATTTAATCTTGGATGATTTCAACAGTCTCATTTTTAACCAGAAACCAGAGGGTGTTGCAAGATGATAACGGTTGTACTTTTAAGGAACACAAGTATTATACATAAGTATTTCTCTCCCCTTTCCTTACAACTGGTTTTATGGAGGTGCGTGGTGTAATGATTAAAGTCATAGGAAATGGATTCTTCAACCGAAGTTCAAATCCTGGACATGGCCGTTTGCATTTCACAAAGCGCTAATATCCTTGGGAAAGGTATGAATCCATATATTCTCCCTCCAGCTATGGGTAAATACTAGGGCAGACTGGGGTCTTTAACCTTGGATAGGTAACTAATCTAGCAGAAGGAAAACTCTGAATTCAAACCTGTTAAACTCCACTTCAGAAATTGACCTTGTGTTGCATCCTGTTCATGCAGAGAGTTATATATATATATATATATATATATATATATATATAGTTTGGAGGTTGATTTTGAAGGTTATCACAATGCAGATGTAAAGAAAAAATAATAAGGTAACAATGGTGTTGTGTGTTAACCTGTATTTTATTCTTGAATTTTCGAGATAAAATCTCTTTTTCAGAAGATCACTGGAACTGAAGTTGTCTTGTTATTGCATTTCTAGTTATATATATATATATATATATATATATATATATATATATATATATATAAAAGATTGTTTGAATATAGACAACTGGTTTTATTTAATATTTGTTCTGAATAATATTTTAAAAGATTTTACCCCCCATCACACATCGTTATACTCAGTATTGCATTGAACTTTATAAATCTCTTTTTTTTTTTTCAATTCATTTTCTAGAATTCATTTTTATGATACTTATCAAAATTTATGAAAAAGTTAAACATTAGCTTAGTATTTTCCCAAGAGTCTTTTGGTTTTATCCAAAAATGTAAATATTTCTTTTTACAAATTTAGGCTACTGAGGAGTTATTGATTTTTGCAATTATGTTAGCCAAAGTTTTCTACAAAAAAAACATTCACAATAATATATTACTACCTACAATAGGTTATTCTCTATCTGGAAAGGCAAATAATATAAAGTAGGATCAAAAAGTATTGAGACAGAATCTTTCAATTTTTTATTCTAAAACTTAAACGCACTCCAACGTATTAAAATCAATCCTATGAATGATTTTATATAGAAAACAATTAAAATATAATTAAAGTAAGTGTAATCTTTTTATATGCATTCTTATTTAATTCATATTAATAATTAATATATTTCTTTACATTAAAACTTAAATACTTACACCCGTAGGACGCATATTCTTGCTAGTTTACATAATTTCAAATTTTATTTTTGTGGCTTTGGCTACATGAAAAAAAAAATCTAATATAAATAAAATATCAAATTTCTGAACCCATTGATGTTGATTGTCTTTTTGACTAAAGTTAAAAAATTAATTTATTTTATTTTTCTCTTTTTATCAAATGATTTTACAGTGGAGATCCTTTGTGGCATAATGTTTGATCCTGTCTTGAAATAGACAGTTGTATAATCCTTTTCTGTTTATCTGTCCTTCCTGCGAGTAATTTATGACAATTTATCAATGCCTTTAAATAGTAAATTAAATACATGTTTGGGCATTTTTGATTGGCCAATTCAGCCACCACTCTTTTGGAACAGTCTATGAATATAATTTGTGCTCATTAGCATACCTTATACCCAAAAATAATCCAACAATCCATCTAGTTATGGATCATCTTTATTACTTTCCTTAATTTTAGTTTACTATCTTTTAATTTATAAGTGACTAGTTTAGCTCACCCACCTTGGAATTGTAAGGTTCTGAGTTCAATACCAATCTTTGCCAACTCGTCTAAATGGACAGGGCTGGGTTTTTTGCCCTCTGCCAAAGGGATTCTCACCTTTTTTTGCACTGGCCAATACATGAGCTTCGGTTTGTGTGTGGCTTTTCCCATTAATAAAAACAAAAACTTATGTTAATCTGGCCTGGTTGGGAGGTCAGGAAAATATTGACATAATTTCAAATTTCATTTTTGTGGCTTTGGCTACATGAAAAAAAAAAAAATGATTTAAGATAAATAGAAGATCAAATTTCTGAACCATTGATGTTGATTGTCTTTTTGACTAAAGTTATAAAAAAAATTATTTTTTTTTCTCTTTTTATCAAATGATTTTTTTCTTTCTTTTTATTTGTTCTCTTTTTTTTTCTTTCTTCTTTGTCTCTTGTTAGTAAATCAGTAAATGTGACTTTTTAATTCTTAAAAAGATAAACAGATAAAGACAACAGCAAAGAAGAATTCAAGGAATCCATTCTAGTTGGTCTGTCTTTATAATCTTTGTTTAATCTTTTGTGTTGAATTGGATGATTGTTGTTGTCTTAGACTGAATAATATTTCTCTTCTTGTTCATACTATGAGCTGCTTTCTTATAACTTCAATAAATTATCCATTTAACTTGAAGATCAGCTTTAAGAAAGTCTAGAAAGGAACAAGTCATTGTGTCCAGTTTATGCATTGGTCACACAAGACTAAAGCACTACTATATACTCAAACAAGAACAACAACCACAGTGTGAGACTTGTCAAACACACTTGACTGTTAAACACTTATTCATAGAATGCAAGGTTTTTGCTCACATTAGAAACTCTTATTCTAATGCAAACAATATGAAAGATCTATTTGAAAAAGTCAACATAGAAGACATTCTGTCCTTTTAGAAGGAAATAAAATTATACAATAGAATATAGACATGAACCTAATCAATACCATACAACATGATCCCCAATGATGCTAACACATTGTTGAAAACCCGTTACTACAAAAGTGTAAATATAGATACAACATATATTACTTCCTAACCACTAGGCATGACATAATTCCAGACAGGTTGATATGCCATTAAAATCAATCGATCAACTAACCAAAACTTTAAAAGAAGATGAGCAACTTATTGTCATATAGTACCTAAATAATGAGAATGGAATCATCTGTTTTTTTATAAATAATGTCTGATGAAACCTCAGAAGAGAGAAACACGAACATCTCACAGGATTTGTTAATTCAACCTAGTAATTGCAAATTACTCTGTTCACCTTGTATCTTTGCTGTGTAAACTTTTTCCCCTATCCTTAATACTTAATGAGTTTCTTCCTATTATTTCTCTGTTAACTTTGATACTCAAGTTACAACAAATGGTTAGTAGAATTTTACTGCAGTCTAATGTAATGGATTATAATTTTAACAAATCATTTAAAAATAAATCCAGATATAAAATAATGAAATTCAATACATGCTAAACATTAAAGATATTTTATAATGGTGTTATATAGTACCTAAATAATGAGAATGGAATCATCTTTTTCCTATAAATAATGTCAATCATGTCAACCAACCAACCAACCAACCAACAGCATTGAAACTCTGTAACCAAAAATGAAATTGTATAGATACAGAGATGCTGATAGGTATGTGTCCTGCATACCTGATGCACACAAATCTAAAAGGATGCAGTAAAATCATATACATGCATCCCAGTGTTTTTCTTTTTTCTTCCCTCACCATTTCAAGCTAACTGTAAATACATTTCAATAGTTTCTTAGAAATGAATTACACAGTATAGGTTACCAGGTAGGAGTTAGATAGCTTTAGTTGGGATGCATAAATTTTCCCGGGGACTCCTTCAAAGCAAATATATGTGCCCAAGGATGCACTGAATCAAAAAGCTATCAGTATCACTGTAGATATATATAAAGGGTATACTTATTTTTAACATTTTGATCCTTTTTATTATGAAAGCTTTATGCAGAGTCCAAATATACCCTTTGGTTAAATATAGCCTTTTATATAAATACATACATATATATATATATATATATATATATATATATAGAAAATATTTTCAAAAATATAACAAACACAGGATGTTACGATCAGGGGAAACAATTTTATATGTCAATACTTAAGTATTTCGGTATTATACCATCATCAGGACACTGTTAAGGAATGTTTTTGTGAGGGACAAAATGAAAAATGTTAATTGTATAGTGAATTCACTATACACTTAACATTTTTCATTTTGTCCCTCATATTGTCGGATTCATTTCCTCACTGTATTTCCATATATATAAAATGTAAAGTCGACGGGGCGGCCTAAAGTCGGTATCAGCCAGTCAGCGAGGGTGTCTATCCCCTTTTCAATAGCGCTAGACCAAGAAGATTGTTTTTAGCATCTGAGGTGGAGCGCCACACCTCCCATCAGCTCCTTACTTTACCACACAGATCCCTGTGCTACTTATACGCTGAGATGGCAAGGACCGGTATCGAACTAGGAACCTTGTGGTTTCTAGCCAAATGCTCTACCGACTGAGCTAACCCGGCCCATATATATAATTTAACTAATTCATTGAACTAGGAACCTTGTTCCATATTATTTCCATATATATATATATATATATATAATTTAAGATGTATATATCATATATGTTATATCTTTATACCCTTTTTATATTCAAAATCTAAGAAATTATTTTCATTTCACCATAAAAGATTATCATAAAATAATAAAAAACATATTTTCTTCACAAAATGAGTACATATTCCTCATAATACTTCCTAAATTTCAGCTTTTTATGTTGATGACCCTCATCTCAGAATCTGCTTCAGGCATCAAGCACAGATACTTAAAGATTTACTGTCCATAATTATTATGTTGGCTGATAACAGTATTGTATAATGACTTCATACTGGAATATATTCAATTTCTCCCAGTAATATTTATCGCATAATCAAGCTATATCCATTTAAAACTCTCATATTCATCTGATGATATCAGTCCTATGGCTTCGGCTGCTTGTTCTTTAGACCAATTTTAGTGCTCACTGAAAATAGCAGGTATTGATTTTTATTGTCCAGGGTGAATATGAGACTTTGTCTTTCGTTTTTTTTATTTTTATTTTTGGCTACCAAAAATGTTTCCTATCCAAGCCAGTCGTAAACATCATTGAAAGAAAAAGAAAAAAAATTTTTTTTTTTTTAAAAACAAATGCTGATTGCATCATTTGCATTTTATGGATGTAAAAACTGCTTATTAGCTTCAACTGCATACACCATTGTTTGTTGGGAATCAACAAAATCTAAAAGAGATCTCATTAAACTTTCAGTTTTTATTTATATACTAGCAAAACGTAGAGGAGCGTGGTGTAATGATTATTGTCAAACAAATGGGCTCGGCAAACCAAGTTCAAATCCTGGACATGTTGAAATTTATACAAGGTGATCAGTATTCAGCTGTGATGCAAGATGAATCTGTTCTAAGAATCCAGAGGTTGTGGTAGTGTTGAAGTCAGTCAGCCACTCAGTATCTATAAAAAAACAAAAGAAACTCTTGTTTGGTAATCAAAAACAAACAAGAGACCAAGACACAGAAGACTACCCAAGATCAAGACAAGAATTCTATTGAAGTCAGTCAGTCAGTATACTATTGGTTTGGTCAACAGCAACTGGCTGAGCACAACTGAACTAGTGCCCAAAACAGCTGGTACTTGTAAACTCAGGAATACTCCATTAATGCATTTGGGTTATTTCATTTCTTGAGTTCTGATTGACTGCTTGGTTTCTGTGGTGTTATGTGTCTTATAAATAACCTGTCATTTTGCATTAGGTAAGATCTGTATTGGGTCATGGTTTCCATGTTGCCTTGTCTGCCAATTCAATGGTAATTGATTTTTTCTACAGTGAGTATGATGTTTATTTAACAGGTAGGTGGTTTAAATAGCAAGTTGGCAATCCACTGTGTACCTTGGTCAAACAAAATGAACTTGTTGAAATTCATATAAGATGATCAGTATTCAGCTGTGTTTACAGATGAATCTGTTCTGAGAATCCAGAGGTGGTAGGTAGTTTAAATTGCAGTTTGAGCTATTCCACTGTGTACCTTGGCCAAGCTCATTCCTTTCAATTTTTTGATTGGCTGCTGGTTTTAGTGTGGATACTTGGATCCATATATACCTAATACATGACTGTGTTCTGGTAGTTGGTACGGAGCCTGTATTTGGTTCCAGTCTGTTGTCTTTTGTTCGGGTGACTGGAAGCTATTCACAGTCTTCCCGTGAAGGTGAATGATGATGATTCTACTGGACGATTTTGTTAGCATTTTGAGAAAGGTGTGTATTCAGACTATTCTCCTCCAGCTATGTGTAAATAGTAGGGCAAATTGGGCTCTTTAACCTTGGTTAGACAAAGTCTAGGAGAAGGAAAATTGAATAAAAACCTATTAAAGTTGGCTTAAGAAATTGACCCTGTGTAACAGTCCTAACAAACATAAACAATTTTTAAACAGATTGATCTGACTCCTAGAAAGAACCCTAACAGGTAATACCACTCCAGATCATGGAGGTATGCAGCATAATGGTTATCTTCATAGGGAATGGACTCAACAAACCCAGGGTCAAATACTGGACAAGGCTGTTTGTATTTCACATAGTGGTAATACCATTAGGAAACATATGCATCCAAATATTCTCCCATCAGTTATAGTTAAATAGTAGGCAGACTGGGTTCTTTAACCTTGGTATAACAACCAGTCTAGAAGAAGGAAAACTCCAGATTCAAATCTGTTGAACTCTGCTTTAGAAATCAAAATATTGTTGGGTATCAACAAAATATAAGAGAGATCTCATTAAAATTTCAGTTTTTATTTATATACTAGCAAGATAATACTAGTTTAGCTCATTCCTCACTAACACAGTGCATGATTAGCTTAGCTTGGGTAATCTGATCTGTGTGGTAGACTATCTGGCAGCTGACGGTAGGTGTGATGCTCTACTTCAACAAAACAATCTCCCTGGCCTCGCATAGATAGACCCCTCGCTGTTCAGACTTTAATAGCAAGGTAACCTTGTGTTGCCTGGGACAGAGTGTTTTTAATGACTTTTCAAAAAACATTTTGCGACTACATACATGCATTATTCTCTGTAATTAAATGAAATATCACTAATAAGTACAGCAAAGAAAATCATTATAAAGAGTTAATTTTTCATCTAAACTAAAGATCATCATCAATCAATCTATGCTGACAGTGTGGATTCTCTTGACACTCTCTTGCTATCAGTCCCTATTGGTCATCGATCCTGACAGCATCCAATGTTCACACTGAGCTAATGAATGTAACCAGAACCAAAGATACTTGTGTATTATGCCTAGTTGAATATTATACAGTCAAAACTAATATCATTAGGTATGAGTCATTACCAAACTCTACAGCATTGAAGCACTGTGACCAAAAATAGGAATGTATAGCAGTCCACAAATAACTACACCTCTTACATATATTTATACAATTTTATTTTTGGTTACAGAATTTCAATGCCTTAGATTTGGTTATGAATAATTGCATCTACTGGTCATGTTGAGTGCTAGCACCTATATGATTGCCCCAAACCTATTGTACTTATGGCAAGCTCCCAACCCTTTCTATCATATATGGACTAGAAGGTGGTGGGTGAGGGTCTTCATCTCCTGGGAATGATGTTAAACTGAGGTTGACATGCAACACTCCACTTTGGGCCTTACTTGGGCTAGATGGGCAGTCGGAGAGGCCCCCTCCGATCAATCACCTGGTCACATCAAGCCTTTGCACCTATATGATTGCCTCAACCCTATTGCACTTATGGCAAGCTCCCAACCCTTTTTATCATATGTGCTAGAAGGCAGTGGCTGATGATCTTAGAGTTCTGGGTATGACGTTAAACTGCATCTAGTGGTGAGTTTCCAATTCTAGAGTGTGGAGCACACCTTCATCATTATTACTCCCAGGTCCACCTTGACCTGGAGTGGTAGTACCTGTTGGGGTCTCATCTATGGGTTAAGTAGATTAAAAGATGAGTTTTTAAAAAAAATTTAAATATGAGTTTGAAAAAATTTGAATATCCAACAAGAATTAATAAAATGTCTTCAGCATAAAATAACCCAACAAAGGTTGACATGCCATTAAAATCCAACCAACCAATTTAGTATTAAACAGGCTCATCGCTGCTTAACTTTTCGTGATTTAGTGGGAACTGCCAACCCTGCCGCTGTGGTTACATACATACATAATGAGAATGTTGGTATCAGCCAGACAGTGAGGGAGTCTATCCCCTTTTCACTAGCACTAGACCAAGGAGATTGTTTTGGCATCTGAGGTGGAGTGCCAAACCTACCATCAGCTTCTTTTTTACCGCACAGATCCCCGTGCTACTCATATGCTGTGTTGGCGAGGGCCGGGGATCAAACCAGGAACCTTGTGGTTACTAGGCTGATGTTCTACCGATTAAGCTAAGACAGAATGTTTATAATATATAGATTTTTTTCTTCTTTTATTCCCATATTTACCTACTTTTTACCTATGGGTCAAACTTATGCATATTAATATATATTTTCTGTTTAATATCACAATAGGCATCACCTTCTATTCTACTCAGTCCATGCTGTATGTAAGGCATCATACATGGTTTTTTTTTTTTTTTTCTCCGTCTCTTATATATAAACTCCATTATATCAACTATCTATGTTCTAGTAAGAGCTAAGCTTTTTCAGTAGACCTTTTGCTTACAGCGCTAACGACGGTGTTTACTAAGAGAGATTGCGCAACATCGGATCAATACCGGCATCCATTTCTTGCGTATTCTTCCTCCCCCCGCTTCAAATGGATTTCTACTGGATTCTTTCATTTCTGCAGTCACCTCTAGTGATCCGCCCCCGCAATCATTTTTGATCCGGTACCCGAGAAGATGCTTTACTCCCTTCTATTTCCTCTTATCTCCTCTTTTTTTTTCCTTTTTGTCTCCATATAACTTTACTTTTACTTAAACCTACCTCCCCCCTTTCCCCCCCCTAATCTTTCATAGGTCAGTAACCTTGGTACCATTGTATCACAGTAGTGGCATATCTGTATATTATGGGGAGGCCTGTGGTATAATAGTTACCTTACAATCGTAAAAAAATGGACACGACGAGACAAGTTCAAATCCTGAAACAAGGCTATTTCAAATAGCACTAACACCCTTGGGAAAGGTATGAATCCAACTGTCCCCTCTCTATCTATGGGTAAATAGATAACCTTGGTTGAGTAGCCAGTCTAGGAGATGGAAAACTCTGAATTAAAACCTGTTCAACACTAGAGTTCATAGTTATATGCTGGACACTGCTGGAGAAGCAAGGACGAACTCATAAGTGACATTCTCCTGTGGAAACCAGCACATAGACATTTCAATGTGGACCTACGTTGACCAGCTCTGTACAGATACTGGATGCTGCAGAAGACCTCCTGGCGAGAGATTGTCATGGATATCCATGCTAATTGCGCCACATGATGATGAAACTCTAGAAGTTGACCTTGTGTCATGTCCTACTCATGCAGAGGGATTGGTAAATATATATATATATATATATATATATATATACTGTCATGTCAAAATGTGACCATCTCATTTATAATTTTAGGTATCTTAAAGTACTCAATTAAATACCAAAGTATCAATTAATATTATATATATTTACCAACCCCTCCGCATAAGAAGAATGTGACACATGATTAATTTCTTAGGTGAAGTTTAATAGGTTCAAATTCATAAATTTCCTTCTCCTATACTGGTTACATAACCAAGATTAATATTATATATATGTATATATCATCCACAGACACTGTTTTTTGACATTTCATGTCTCATTAGCACACAGCAACTACTTCTGGCCAGGAGTGAAATTGGACTGAATTTTCATCAGTCTGGCACCTTAACCTCTCAGCCATCAACAGCTGTCATTAAGAAGCAGTGTTTTAACTGATAGATACACACATCGGTGTATATATTTTAAAATCACCAGAGAGATCAAATCTGTAAACAACGGATGATCATTGCTTAATTACGCTGGCGGTGAAAGTCAATTAAAATCGTACCTAAAGAGCACTACCATATTTTAAGAGCATATATATATATATATATATATATATATATATTTACCTGGCCCCTCCAGTTGGTTTGATTTCAGAGATTTTTTTTCTCCAAGACCGGTTGCTTAACCAAGACTAAAGAATCCAGTCTGCTCTACAATTTAGATATAGCTGGGAGAAGAATAAATGGGTTCATGCCTTTCCCAAGGAGATTAGCATGAAGTAAAAAGCAAACTGTTCATTAAGAATTTGAATTCAGGTCCCCAATTCCATTTCCAAATGATAACCATTACACTAAACACACCTCCTATCAGTTTTTAAAGTAAACACAAACACGTTCTCATATGATACTTTATAGCTTAAAAAATTTAAGTCAGTATCAACAAGAAAAAATTTTCAAAAGTTTAACTCTTTGCCTACTTTAAACTGCTTACAGCTGCTCTCCTACCACTGAAAGCAGTTGGCTTTCTTTCTTTCTTTCTTTCTCTCTCTCTCACATCTCTCTCTCTCTCTCTTTTTTCTTCCCTGTTGTTCAACTCTACCACCTCTTTGTCTCTCCCCACTTCCTTCTTTATTTCTCACATCTCTCTCTCTCTCTCTCTCTCTCTCTCTCTCTCTCTCTCTCTGCATTCTTAAATGTTTTTAGCAGTTTTTCCTTCTAACAAAAATAATTTCCAAACTATGTTCAGTGTTTCTAACTTTTGTTTTACTTGGCACAGACAATCAACTTTTAGTATAATGAATGAGTAGTGAACAAGTGATTTGAATTTAAACCTCTGATTTCTTTTTGTGTAAAGGAACTTTACTTTCTCCCTTAAAACCAGAAACAATTCTTTATGCCTTACTATTGTGGCTTTGTACCAGGTTGAACTTACTAATTATCTCCCCATAGTTATTGCTTTTCCTTGTTCTCTTCTTATCTTGTCAAAATGCCATGTGGACTTGAAATCAAAACCTTATAATTTACAGACATTTTTTTCTTTTTTTAAATTTTTTCTTTTCTTTCTTTTTAAAATTTTTTTTATTTTATTTTTTTTAACTTTTTTTTTTTTTACTAATCTAATAATTTATAAAATCTTCAAGTCAATAGTATTGAAATTGTATACAAAATTCTCAAGTTAAGCAGTGATAAGCTATTTCAGTTCTGAGATGAATGACTTATGGGACGGCAAAAGATTTTCTGCTTAAAAAGTAGCTGTTGGTTATTCTTGGTGTGTGTTCTTAGGGTTTTGCTTTTAACCCCATCTCATTTGGTGGTCACTGAAAAGGAAGGAACGAAAGGAACAAAAGGAAAGAGACAAAGACAGAAGGTGGTTTTATGAATTAGACTTTATTCACTAGTCATAGCTGCCAAGTGGCAAGGGTTATCTCCCTGGCCAGTAATAGCAACTAAACACAGTTAAGGCCTAAATTCGAATTGCCGAGAGATTATCTTGGGGGTCAGAGTGGGTCCTTTTTCTCACACATGCGGAGGGTTCTTCCAGTGAAGGCTTATGGGAGTTTGTTTTTTTTTGAATATTTTTTTTATTTTAATCCCCAAATAAGGCAGAGCAATTACTGTGGATTTGGTACTATAGAAGACAAATCTTAGTGAATAATAAAATTCAATTTGAACATGACAAAGTTCTTAAAACGTGGATTAATTTATTAGCTCGTAGATGAACGATAGTTTATCAGATATTATTTTCTTGTACAGAATAACATTGAGAACAATTCATGATAAACAAATAACAAGAATATTTTATTGCCAGAGCAAACTTAACAGAAGGATAATTTCATGTCAAATTATCCAGGAAAAAATAAAATTGTCACCCACCCCCTTCAATCTTTCTGAAATTTTGTACAGCTATGGACTATGTTAAAGTTAGACAATATCCAAAATTTCAACTTCCAATTTTAAAAATTGGTGAAGTTATGTGAATTTTTAGCTCTCCAAATTTTAGGGGATCAGTTTTTTAAACCTATTTTGTCTGTAAAATGTGTCCTAGAGATTTCCTACTCCTAAAAATTGGTTTATAAAAGCATTTTTGCCCACAGAATCCAAAAATGCTATCAAAAAAATCTTAAATCAACCAATTTTAAGTTATTGATGATTTCTGATCTTTTCATAGCAAGATCAATATACCATTGTGGCCCTGCAACTATGACAATTTTTTTTTTCTATTATTATTTCAAATATATTGAACATTATTTGTACCAAAAAGAACTCATTTTAAAGACAAAGATAATTTACAAAAAGTCACCATTTTTCGTAACCCCCCTCAAATTTGAAGTGCTAAAAATCAACATAGCCATGCCAATTTTTAAAATTGGAAGCTCAAATTTGGGGGATTATCTAACTTTAACATAGTCCACACCTGGAAAAAATTCAGAAAGATTGAAGGTGGTGGGTGACATGGTCTGGATGATTTGAGATGGAATTACCCAGAAGAGAATACAAAGATGACAATGAGATACAAGGTTTATCAAATTACCAAAGCTGTGCATTTATGCACTGAGTTGGCAGGGACTGGTATTGAACCTGAAATCTTGTGTTTACTAGCCGAAAGCTCTACCGACTGAGCTAAACCAGATAGAATTTCTATAAATGTAGAGTCAACATATCATAATCATCTTCACAGAAGGTTGCAACTAGCGTCCAGTTGCCAGACAAAGGGTTGACAGGCTATAACCAAATACAGACCCTGTACTAATTCCCAGAACATAGCCATTGTTGGCTATTTATGGATCAAAGTGTCTACACTGGAAACCAACAACCAATCAGAATCCAGGAAATGAGCTTGGCCAAAGTACATAGGGAAACAACCCAAACTTGTATATAAACCACCTACCAACATTCTGAAGCCCTGTTGGCTGGGGCTTTAGAATACACCAACTGCACCTCTGAAGAGGTGTAAAAAAACCCACCCCACCCAATGGGGCCACCTGTTGAATGGCAACTTTGGGATGGAACCCTGGTGGCTGAGCAGTCAATGACATGCATCACTCCACTTTGACCCTTACTTAGGTTAGATGTGCAGTCAGATAGGTCCCTCCAATCAATCGGCTGGTAACATCAAGCTCTAGCACCTATATTGTCCCAACCTATTGCCCTTATGGCAACCCCCAAACCTCTTTATAATATATTTGCTAGAAGGCAGTGGCTGAGGATATGGTGTTAAACTCTATCTGATGGTGAAGTTCCAATTCTGGAGCTCTGGGGAATATGGAGTGCCCCTTTATCACCATTACCTCAGGTCCCTGACCCGGAGTGGTAGTACCTGTTTGGTTCCATCTATGGGTTAAATAGAAAAAATGAGTTTTTAAAAAATTGAGTTCAAACAAATGAGACTGAGTACCCATTAAGAATGAATAAAACAAAATGTCTTCAGCATAAAATAACCCAACAAGGGTTAAAATCCAACCAACCAACCGACGCTTTGATGGTCATATCAGATTCAACTTGTAATACACTAGTGCAAAATTCTACAATAAATCATGATGGTATTTAGAATAAAAAATAGGTACCTAAAGTTATAGTCACATCCCAATGTAAACACTTGTTCCTGTCAGGTCACCAAAATTAGACATCGATGAACTTGCTCATTATTTACTAGTGTGGCCACTTAGGAATGGCAAGTACCGTACAAAGCCCGAGGCCTGTGTGCTAGACTAAGCAAAGCTTAGTAAATTCTAAGAACTTAGTGTTCAATCTTGTTCTGAGGGTCTGTGTGTTGAGCTAAAGTCAGACAGTCAACAAACACAAGAAGAAAAAGGGAAAAAGAGGGGAATATGGAATTGATAGTGATAGTGAAAGTGAAAGTAAAATGGAAATTTGATGAGGAGAACAAAAAAAAAGAAGATTAGTTTTACTATACTGGCATCAGCCATCTTTTTACTTTAATGTACAAAAAAAATCAATACACAACAAAAAATGCTTTTGGGTCAGTATCAGCTTTTATGGTATAGAAAAATAATCTCCCTTCATACATACATTATATATATATATATATATATATATATATATATGTGTATGATAGATAAGATACACCTTAATACTATAAATATATGTATATATATAATCTTAACCATCCTCCCTCTCCTCTCTCTCTCTCTCTGTCTCTCTCTCTCTTTATATAAATTCCAAACTGTGCATATTCCTAAGGAATAAGTCAGATAATTCCTTTAAGATACAGAATATTTATGCCAAAGAGGTATTATAGATTTAGCAAGCACAAGACCAACTAATATTTGCAGAAAACTTTTCCTTTACTTTGATATGAGTTTTCCTCTTCTATGTTCTTTAAATTTGAAGAACAAAACCATTCCACCTTCGAAGGTTTTCACTTCATTGCTCTGATCTTTCACACTTTGAATATTCTTCCTAATTTTGCAGATTTTTGATAAAATGGAATAAACTGTTTTTTAATTATTTGAATCTCTTAAAAGATTTAAAATGATAATTTTCTTGAATATATGATGTGTGTTTGAAAAGTATCAAGACTAATGATGCATTACATTCACATTTATTCACACACACACATACACACATATGATCCCGCTCTCTCCTTATAAATTCCAAACTTTGCCAGATTATTGAGGTTCTTTCAACCAAGCAATATTTCTTGAACCATCAATATAGTATAGTGATCAACTATACAACAATATGTTTTTGGTTGCTTCCGTGGCATTATTGGCCAGTTAGAAGTTGTGAAACATTTGTTCCCAAATTAGACTCTATTGCATGTTCATCTGTGCAGCTTTCAAATAACACATGAAGGGAATCAATGCACAATGTGTCAGTGCATGAACTAACATGATACTACCAAGAACAGCTGGCACCGACTACAGCTTGAACCCACCCGGTCGGCTTGGGGTGTTAGAATGCACCAACTGCACCTCTGCAGAGGGGTAAGACTCCCCCAATGGGGCCACCTGTTGGCCGTGGGTGGCGACCCATGATGCTTAAGGATAGAACCCAGGTGCTTGAGCAGTCCATGACTTGCAATACTCCACTTTGGCCCTATCTTGGGCAAGATAGGCGGTCGGAGAGGCCCCCTCTGATCAATCGGTTGGCCATATCAAGCCTTAGCGCCTATATGATTGCCCCAACCATATTGCCCTTTTTTATCATATGGGTGCTAGAAGGCGGTGTCTGAGGGTCTACATGTCCTGGGAATGACGTTAAACTCTATCTGATAGTGAGGTTCCATATATAGCAATGAAATTTGTGTTGGTGCTCCTTCACATTTTGCTATTGTTGTTTGTGAATGACTGTATTACCATTTTCCTGTGAGATGGATGGGTAGACGTGGTCCACATGAGTGTTCAGCCAGAAGCCTTGATTTAACAGCCTGCAACTTTTTTTGGAGGGGGGGAATGGGGTTTAAGAGCAAGTTTACTCTATGAAACCAATGACAATCGAATAACTTGAAGGATGAATACAAGAATTTATTTCTACCATTCCACAAGAGTTCCTGGGAAGATCAGTTGATGCAATGCCCAAGTGTCTTGAGAGGCTGGAGGGAAATGCTGGTGCTCATATAGAATTTAAAATAAATTTCTGTCATGCGTGTTCCTCTCATATTTTTGTAAAAATAAGGATTTAGAAATAAATTATAAGATTTTTAAAATAGGGAAGGGTGTTTTAATCCCCCTGTATATGTGTATATATATATATATATATATATATAAACACACACACACACACACACACACACACACACCAATCTCTCTGCATGAGTAGAATGTGACACAGGGTCAATTTCTTAAGTGGAGTTTAACAGATTTGAATTTAGAGTTGTCCCTTTCCTCGACTCGTTGCCTAATTAACATTAAAGAGCCCAGTTGGCCCAAGTATTTATCCATAGCTGGGGTAGAATAGTTTGATTCATACCTTTCCAAAGAGTATTAGTGACCATTGTTAGTGAGTCCATTTTCTATGATGATAACTATTACAACACACACCTCCACATGATTTATATGCTGCAAACCCTATGAGGTATAATGGTTAGCAAGCTAGATTAGTAGACTATTGTTAGTGAGTTCGATTCTCATTGGGTGCTCCATATTTCTGGCCTAGTGCCACATCTAAGCTAAGCTTAGTAAAACTAACTATTTAGAACACATCATGTGGTGTAATGGTTAACAAGCTAGATTCACAAACCATTGTTAGTGATTTTGATTCTCATTGGGTGCCCATATTTCTGGCCTTGTGCTTCATCTAAGTTACGCTTAGTAAATAACTGTATATGCTGCAAACTCACACATACCGAAATATTGCAAAACTTTTGACTCCCCCTAGTATATCTTGAGAGGTCATTGGCTTTGCTACAAATCTTGCTCATAAATTTCTACTGATTTTTAACACGTGCAGTCAGCTGCTAGTTTGATTTGACAGCTCTTTGTTATATTTACCTGACTGCTACATCTCCACAGTTGGCAGGTACCAAAGATAAAAGAGATTTATGCTTACACACACTGTCTTTGTAATTTACATTTGTATCTAAAGTAACCATACTCCAACAAAAAAGGGCACACTATAGGTAGATTTTTATTAGAGCACAATCTTATTAAAATGAAGATTCTCTGTCTGTCTGTAACCAAAACGTCACCCGCCCTGTCAGCTGGAGTGTTAGAATACACAGACTGCACCTCTGCAGAGGGATAAGACTCCCCCAATGGGGCCACCTGTTGGCAGTGAACCATAATGCTTAAGGATGGAACCCAGGGGTTGAGCAGTCCATGACCTGCAATACTCCTTTGACTCTTACTTGTTCTAGACGGGTGGTCGAAGAGGCCCCCTCCGATCAATCGACTATTCACTTCAAGCCCTAGCACTTATATGATTGCTCCAACCCTGTTGCCTTTATTATATGGGTGCTAGAAGGCAGTGGCTGAGGTGTCTTCATGTCTTGGGAATGATTTTAAACTCTATCTGATGGTGAGGTTCCAGTTCTGGAGGTTTGGGGCATGTGGAGCACCCCTTCATCACCATTGCTCTTAGATCCACTCTGACCCAGAGTGGTAGTACCTGTTAGGTCCCCACCTATGGGTTAAATAGGAAAATGTGTTTATAAAAAAGATTGAGTATCCATTAGGAATTAATTTATTTCAAGACTTTGTCGGCATTAAATGACCCATTGAGGTTGATATGCTGTAAAACAAAATAAAACAAACCAAACCAAACCATCACAAATTCTCAGGAATTGTGTAAGTTTATCAATGAGTATTTAATTTATAGTCAAAATCATTAATACATAAAATAAATCTTATTTATTAACGATATCTCTATGAAAATCTGAGTTAGATTTGCCTCTAAACAGCCCATGTTATTGGTGTGTTTAAAATCATGGAATGAGTCTTATATATCTCTAAGAAATAAAAGGTTACCTAATATATGGTATGGTTAATTTGCATACTGGTTTTAACAAAATGAATAATTACTTGGTGTTATTGATTTCTATTATTATTGTTTTATTAAAACGTATTAAGATCAATCCTATGAATGATTTTATTTCGAAACCAATTAAAATATAATTAATATAAGTTTTTTTATATGCATTCTTATTTAATTTCATTAGTCTTTCTAATTTGATACATTTCATTACATTAAAACTTAAATAATTATGCCTGGAGGGTGCATATTCTTGCTCATATTTTAAATATTCAAATTCAAAGCAATTTATTGTTCTATTTTGCAACTGAAGGAGTTTTCTTTTATGAGGTGCTGAACTTCATTTTTTAATCCATCCAATTTTTTTTGTAACTGAAATCCTTGTGTCACATCCTGCTTGTGAGAGTGGTGGGTAAATGCATATGCCCTGAAAATAGATTCATATTACTGCATATCACTGCATGTGAGAAAAAAAAAAAGAAATCGATTACACCCTGTCACTCCAGTGGGTCTAAAACTCACTGTACAATGAAAGAAAAGAAACTAAATTGATTGTCTCAATCAATTTGCACAAGGGTATATATATATATATATATATATATATATATATATATATATACTTAGTTTGTGTACATGTATTAGTTTATGGATATTTATCTGCAACAAAGGTTTCATGCTGTCTTTTTCGGAAGTCATCAGGTGGGATGAAGAAAGTTTTTCAGAAATTGAAAAAATTGAAAAAATATGGTCAAAAAATAATTTTTATGTTGATGTGGTGAATGGCATATCAGTATGTATATATATTTACCAACCCCTCTGCATGGGTAGGATGTGACACAAGGTCAATTTTTAAGCAGAGAACAACAGGTTTGAATTCAGTTTTTCCTTTCCTAGATCGGTACCTAACCAGGTTAAAGAGCCCAGTTTGCCCTACTATTATCCATAGTTGGAGGGAGAGTAAGATTCATACCTTTCCCAAGAGTATTAGCGCTAAGTGAAAATGCAATTACCACGTCCAGGATTTGAACGGCATATCAGTATGTATAGGCCATTGGGTTTTGTTCAGATGTAGATATATGCATGTAGGAAGAAGACAATGGTTTATTTTCACACATTACACAATATAAAGAAATGTCGGATAAAATAAAACAAATAAAAAAAAACGTAATGTTGGTTGTTGTAGTAATGTAGATAAGCCGCTTGCATGTATATGTATGTGTGCTCACATGTATACACACACACACATATATATATATATATATATATATATATATATATATATATATATATATTTGTAATGTAAAAGTTAAAATAAATATACTTTTTTTTCTACAGTTCTAAATGTAGGCCTACAATAAAGTTGGATATAGACCATTAATCAAATCCCTTTTTTAAAATCGAATTATCAAGACAAGCTTTTTTATATTTCCATTGATTGATTCATCATTGTAAAATTGACAGTAATACAAAAATAGTTTGTCCCAGTCATTCAGTTTTAAATGTTTTTAAAAAGTGATTTAAAAAAAACGATTTTATCCACAATCTATATTTTACCATTCCAGAGTTATTCTGCAATTTATAGCAGACATTATTCCACAATTTCTTTTTTTCTCTTTTATTTGGCAAGGCACCATAAAAATTTCTGACTTTGAGAATTCCATGTATTGTTCATTTTGTGGTAATACTAAAATTCTTTTCAGATTTTCAAAACTGTCTCTTTCTTTTTCATAGATATACAAGGTGTGGCAAAAAAGTGTAGAGATTTTTAAACTTTTTGACACACCTTGAAATTCTGAAAAAAAAAAGTTTTATTCATTCTTCATTTCTATCTTGGTAAATACAGCTTTAAACTTGCTACCTTTTTGACACACCTTGTATCCTGAAAAAAAAAATTAATGAATGGAACTTTTTTTTTTTTCAGAATACAAGGCATGTCAAAAAGTACAAAAAATTCCCAATACTTTCTCGACAAGCCTTGTATATAGGAGGTAAAAGATTGAAATATATATATATAGATATGTATATGTGTGTATATATATATATATATATATATATATATATATTATATATATATATATATATGTGCATGTGGTAAAAGATAGAAATGTGTGTGTGTGTGTGTATATATATGAGTATAGATAAAAGGATATGAAAACACCACAAAATGCTGTTAAAGTGAAAACATTTTATAACATATTCATAGCTGATATTGAACAATATTTCGATTTTATAAAAATAGAATATATATATATATATATGCATGGTAAAAGATAGAAATATAAGTATATATACATATATGGGTGTTAAAACATATATATATATATCCTTAAATGGCAGCTGACAATGTCCTAGAGGTTAACAGATCAGACAGGTGTAAAGTCAGTCAGGGTTCACTTCTGGTTGGAGTTGGTTGTTGTGTCTAGCCACACTGATGAGATATGAAACGTCGAAACATGGTGTCTGTGGATAACTTATGATATATATATATATATATATATATATATATATATAGGTGGTAAAGGAGAGAAATATATTTACATATATATATATGTGTGTGTGTGTGTATATATATATATATATATATATATATATATATATATATATAAGTGTACCATGGACATGAAGACAATGGCGCCATTGATTTCAGGCCCACACTACCCCAACTAAATATAAATGCTCTATCCATGATATTGAGCACTATTTACTTATATCATTCTTGTATTGGTATTTACCAAATTTCTAAACAAGTGAAAATGGATTCATTTCAAAAAAATGAAACACATTGATACTCATAGACAAGAAAAGAATTCTTACGCACAACAAAAACAAAAAAAAAGAAATAGATAGAACATTACACATTCGTTCTAATTTAATTTAATTTAATCTAATTTAATTAGATTTTACATCTTGGTTTTATTTACAGTAATCATTTTATATTCATTTTCTTTTGTTTTGTCTTCTTTTTTTTTTCTCTTCTTTATTTGATGTTGGTTAGGTTGTCATTCGAGTCTGCCGTCTACTTGCTTTTCTGTTTTTTGGACTGTTCTCCTCTTCTTCGCCTCGGTGTTTGTAACTAAGTTTTTTTTCTTTTCTTTTTTTTTTTTTCTTTTTTTTTTTAATTAGAGCCACTCTACACCCGAAAAGAAGAAAGAAAGAAAAGAAAAAAAAATACTGAAATCTTGTCAAGTCAATTTTAATCAACACAATTTTTTTTTTGTTTTATTTTTCTTTAACTTTTTTTATTAGTCTTTTGATTGACTTAGAAAATGCTTGGTACACAAAATTAATGTGATTTATTAGGAACAATTTAATCAAAGACATTCCTGTCATTCAGCTACCAACCAATCCTACCATCCTCCTCTGAGAAATTCCATTTTGACAGACAAACATCAAATCGAATTCTTGTGAAATATATTTAAACCTTTTTGTTATTTGTTTACTTCTATTCTTTCATTAATTTTTTGAAAAACTTTTTCTTTTTTTTTTTCTTGTGGCATTTTTAACTTTTTGAATCAAATTCCATAATGCTAAACCTAACTGTATATTATTGATATTTTCTAAAACTCTAAGTCTAATGCATACCGACACATATTACACTGATGCATATGTTATGAAACTGTACTCATGACAACTATATATATATATATATATATATATATAATATATATACACACACACATCTTTGAGACCGTGAGCTTAGTATTAATTTCTCTCTCTTTCAAAATATATTTTTGAATATTAATTTACTAGCTGAATTACATGAGATACAAGTGAGGCATACTTAGCATAATGGTTATCATTGTTGGAAATGGAATTGGCAACCAGAATTCAAATCTAGACAAAGCAGTTAGTAACCATGTGAAATACAATCAGCCCCATCCAGGATTTGAATTAGTGTTGCTGTGTCCATTTAAGGATAAGCATTACACCACTGGCACCTCTAGGCATAAAATAACCCTGGCAGGCTCACATGCCATTAAAATCAATTGATCATTCATTGGCTCACAGAGTATCAACCTTTCTTTTTTTGTGTACAAATCAGATGAGGAAGTAAAATGCAGAAATATACAGGGTAACCCCCTGTAGTATTCTATATTACTCCCTGCCCTCTGAACTCTGAACTTATCTACTTCGGAGTTAAACCCCCTTACTACCGTTCTCCTTTGTAGAGTTATGTAGTCATTTATTCGCCATTAAAGCCTTATTAACAGGTCTCCTGAGTTTATTCAATACTTCACCCCCAAAAAACAGAACCCATATAAATTTGATCTTATCAATGTCTATAAAAGAAACTTGTTGGACTAAACATCCGTCTTTGTACAATCATTTCTGAAAGTTTCAGTTATCTTGGTTGCTTTTGTTTAAAGGCATTCTCCGTCTAAAATATGCTCCAAGTGGGCACCGCTGCATTGGAGGCAAACTTGCACAAGTCGCACAAAATTGGCAATCACACGAACGCATTCCTCTTTTGGGATTTTGCTGATTTTTGCTGTAATTGCTGCATTTAGATCACCAATTGTTTGAGGGTTGTTCTGGTTTCTGGACCCAGTCAAAAAACCTTCTCTTTGATGGAATACGGCGACATCAAAACATTCTCCAAAAATTGGCTTGCACTACAGTGTATGATTTTTAGGTGAAAAAGGCCTTCACGCAAAATGTTTTTTCCTTAGTTAACCATGACATATTGGGGAAAATGCATACATATATACATAAATAAAAGGTGTGTCCAAAAAGTATCAAGATTTTTTGTACTTTTTGACGCACACTGCATTCTGAAAAAAAAATAACATTCTATTCATTATTCATTTCTATCTTGGTAAATACAGCTTCCAACTCAGCACTTTTATGACGCACCTTGTATTTCTGAAAAAAAAACTAATAACGTTCAATTCTTCAATTCTATCTTGGTAAATACAGCTTTAAACTTAGTACATTTTTGACACACCTTGTATCCTGAAAAAATTAATGTTCCATTTATTCTTCATTTCTATCTTGGTAAATACAGCTTCAAACTCGGCACTTTTATGACACACCTTTTATTCTGAAAAAAGAATTAATGTTCCATTCATTCTTCATTTCTATCTTGGTAAATATAGCTTCAAACTCGGCACTTTTATGACACACCTTGTATTCTGAAAAGAATTAACATTCCATTCATTCTTCATTTCTATCTTGGTAAATATAGCTTCAAACTCAGTATTCTTAAAAAAATTAACGTTCCATTCATTGTTCATTTCTATCTTGGTAAATACAGCTTCAATCTTGATACTTTTATTCCACGCCTTGTATGTTGCTCACTGGTGCTGGGCACCTCACATAGTGTAATGGTTAACAAGCTGGATTAGCAAACCATTAACCAGTAAATACTTTCGGTGATAAACTACTTTGTAAATTGGGATATATGCTAAGAAAATCTTTATTTAACCTTGACTTAATCCTTTGAATCTTTAGCCTCTTGGTCTTAACATACTCCATACTTGCACTCCTGAAGAACAAAAAAAAGAAAATCTTCAATTTTTCATCATCTTACCACCTCAGAAAAACAATAACAAATAAAAAGCTGAAGTAGAAGTAGAATAAGAAGCAGTTTCTGTTTACTTTCTGGCTTTTGCAAGAAGAAGGCTTGGCATCTGTGTCATCTCTGTCATCAGCTAAAGATGAATCGAGATCTCAATCGATTTCAGCATTCAAACTGTCACTATCAGATTATCGATAATCATCGTTTGTCTGTGAGCTCTTCTAATGGATAATCCTTAATCAAAGATGTCTACATCTTCACTATCTTCCAGCACCTGCAACGTTTATCTTGAAGTAAACAAAGTAGATCTGCTATGCTTTCCATGATGAGGAGCATTTTGGTGGTTGTGTTATCAATTTTTCTAAATTCACTAAATAAAAAAGATAAAAAAACACAAAACACATTCAAACTTTGAAAGAAAAGCTTTATATGATGCTATAATAATTAGTGTGGTATTAGTTCATAGCATCCCCATTACTATAATAATTAGTGTGGTATTAGTTCATAGGCATAGCATCCACACTACTATAATAATTAGTGTGGTATTAGTTCATAGCATCCACACTACTATAATGCATTAAGCCCTATTGGATGGGACTGGAGAATACACAGATTGCACATCAAGCCCTAGCACCTATATGATTGTCCTGACCCTATTAGCCTTATAGCAAACCCCCCAATCCTTTTTATCATATATATTTACCAACCCCTCCGCATGAGCAGGATGTGACACTAGATCGATTTCTTAAGCGGAGTTTAACAGGTTTGAATTCAGAGTTTTCCTTCTCCTAGATCAGTTGCCTAACCAAGTTTAAAGAGCTTAGCCTGCCCTACTATTTACCCATAGCTGGAGGGAGAGTAGTTGGATGCATGCATTTCCCAAGGCTATTAGCACTATGTGAAATGCAAATAGCCTCGTCCAGGATTTGAAATCACTTCAACAAGTCCATTTCCCACAACTCTAACCATTAAACTACATGCCCCCCCCCCACTATATGATGGCATAATAAAGCTTCATATGATCTGTATATTAATACTCTTGTTCCTTAATCTTCTGACTGTTATCATTTTGCAATATCTATTGGTTAAAAATGAGACTGTCCAAATCATCCAAGATGAAATGCAAATATGTAAATCCTGATTATCTAGTGTACCTTATCCGTCAAATTCTTATTTTTTATGAGTGTCATCACCTCACAAAATAATGGACCATTCCATTTTTATTATAAAGAAAGGGAAGAAAAGGGACATGTTATACAAAAAATATAATAAGAAAGCAAGAAAAAGACTTGGGGAAAGATAAAGAGAGGGAGTGAATGTGGAGGTGATAAAACTAATCAGTTTTAATCGAGCTTAAAGAAAAGATGAAAAGAAAGATTAAAAAAATGTAAATGAGAGTTAAATCAAGATTATTATACTTTTTACATATTGAACTATTTTGCAATAGCTCTTAGATAAACATACATAAACATTCTAATAATTCATTCATGATACTAGAGTATATCCACAGGTCCTGCTAGTGGTATAATAAAGCTTTATATGATGGTACGATAATTAGTGAGGTATTATTTCTTAGCCTGATACAAACAGTTTGTACCTCCCATAGTTATATACATAAATTTGAACTGCTTCAGTCATGTGATATAAGAATTGCTCACATGTACCAAAATATTGCAAAACTTTTGACTCTAATAATGATAATAACCTGATAATATTTCATCAAAAAAATAGATAAATAAAAATAAGTTAGTATTATCTGCATTATTCAGACTATTGTCCTCACCTTTATTGTTATTTGTTCAACGTTTCGGCCAATATATCCTCCGCCTAACCCTTTATTCAAAGTTCTAGCTATAAGTTCAAAGTTCCATGATGGCTCCCGATTACGACAAGAAAGTTCCCAAGTTCGACAAGAAATACCTGAAGAAGGCTGGAGGGTATATCGGCCGAAACATTGTACAAATAACAATAAAGATGAGGACAATAGTCCAAATAATGCAGATAATACTAATCAAGCCTCATCTCAAACATTCAGAGAAATAAAAATAAGTTATTTTATTTTATAAAAAAAAAAGAATCAGTATATTTTTATACATATTATCCCAACCAGAATTATTTTTAGTACCTGTAGAATTCCAATTACCGTCAAATTGGCAGGCAATAAGGAAGCCAAAACCCAATACAGATCTTACTTTGTTGCAAACCTACTGCAAAATGCCAGGTTATTTATAAAACCATAACACCACAGAAACCAAGCAGCCAATCAGGACTCAAGGAATGGAATCACCCAAATGCAGGAATTGAGTATTCCTGAGTTCCATAAGTACTAGCTGTTTTGGGCACCATTTCTGTTGTGCTTAGCTATTTGCTGTTGTTCAAACCAACAGTATACTAATTCACTTCTACAAGTTGAGTACCTTTGATGCTTCAGTCATAAGATATATGTGCCACAATCTAACAAAATAATGCAAATTTTTGGACTTACCTAAGTACTAGACTTTGGTGAGTGGGGACTCAACTAAATGTCCTCCTTAGCACCAACTACCCCCACAATACTACTAACAATAATGGGTATCTTTCATCTCTTGGGCTACTTTAGTCAAATGATATACATGCTGCAAACTAGCACATACCAAAATATTTCCAAAATTTTGACACACCCTAATACTAGACTTTGGTGAATGGGGACTCAACTAAATTTCCTCCCTAGCACCAACTACCACAATTCTACTAACAATTGTGGGTATCTTTGATGGCTTGAGCTTCTTCAGTCATTTGATATAAATGCTTCAAACTAACACATACCAAAATAAATGCAAAATTTTAGACTCACCTTAATAATAATAACTTGATAATATTTCATATAAGAAATAAATAAATAAAAATTAGTGCTTTTATCTTATTAAAAAAAGAAAGGCTGTGAATATATTTTCATATATTCTAATGCAAACAGAATTATTTTTCCTTTGAACATCTCTGTAATACCTCAATAAAATCAAATGAATGTCTACGCAGTTTGCAAACTCAAAATTTAATTCCAGCAATCGTGTCACTTTCCTTTTATTAAACCCGCAGTTGATTGCGTGAAGTTTGTGAAAATGTCTTTTTTTTTAACTTTATTTTTTTTTTTTTTTTTTGCGGTCCCATTGTAATCTGCATTTTATTCTCTCATTTAACTGTCAAGAATTCTGCTTATCTATTTAATGTGTTTCACTGGAGAAGAAGATTTTTTTTGCATTATTTATATTCTTGACAATTGCAGACTTGGAGAAAGAATGGTGACTTTCAATTCTAATGCATTTTTGATTTTATAATCTTATGGAACCAAAAGTCAGAGAATCAGGAATTAAATTCAAAGTTGAAATGACAAAGATACTTATGTCAAAAATTCTTCATACAGTTTTATTTTTACCATAAGTGATAGAATGTTTGTTGAGTGTCTTTGTAAATGGTCTGGAGAATTAAGAGTCTGTTCAGACAAGGAGACTCTCCATAAGTGGGTCAATGACTTTGTGGGGCACGCTTACGAAATGGAATTGGCAACCAAGGTTCAAATCCTGGACAAGGCTGTTTGCATTTCACTTCATAATAATACTCTTGGTAAAGGCATGAATCCTTCTGTTCTCTTCTGGTCATGGGTAAATACTAAAGCATGAAGAATAATCAAAGTTCCAATTACCGTCAAATTGAGAAGACATGGCAACAAACGGTTGTAACCCAACACAAACCCGAATAGTCGCAAGTCTACTGCAGAATGACAGGGTATTTATAAAACTCCACAATATCATTCAAATCTAACAGTCAATCAGAACTCAAGGAATGAAATCACCCAAATCACCCAAATTCATGAATGGATCCTTCTTGATTTCTATATATACCAACTGTCTTGGACACTGCTTCAGTGGTACTTGGTTAGCTGCTGTTATTCAAACCAACAGTAGACTAACTGACTTCAATAGAGCAAACTTAGTAGTAGACCTTACTAAACAGGGACTGTCCATGGGTTATGCAGAGGTGATGTCTTCTTAGGTCTTGCTGATCTTAACAATGCTGTTTTCTAGATGGACTCAATTCTTCCTCTCTTCCTCCATGTTACATAATTCGTGGGTTGCCTACAAATTATGACTGTGAGTGTTCTAAGATATAAATAACAGTATGGGTTATATAAACAGCTAGGTAATTAATTGAAGACAAAAGTCAGGAGGATCAAATTCACTATTCAGTAGTAATGGATCTGTGAGATTAGCTTGCTAACTATTACACCATTTTGGTATGCTCAATTTTATCCAACCCATTAGCCATAAGTAGGATGTGACACAAGGTCATTAATATGGAGCATCCAGTCAGGATCAAACTTGTTATTCAGTAGTAATGGATCTGCAAGACGAGCTTGTTAACCACTACACCAAGATGGGATGCCTGCTGCCGGAAAAAAAGGTCTATAAATTAAAGTATAAACTCAGACTTTTAAGGTTTTTATCAAGCAAATATTTTATCTAGCAAATATACACCCTCCGGGTGCAAGTATTTAAATTTTAATGTAATAAAATATTATATTAAACTAGAAAGGCTAATGAAACTAAATAAGAATGCAAATAAAAAGATGGTGGTTATATAATCGAAAAATAGAACTGAAACTTACTCTTCCATCACTCCAGTCTTTCTTTGCTAAATTTTACCTATTTAACTATTTAGTTAAAATAGGAAGTAAAGAATAAAATTACAGTTATTTCTTCTTGTTACTTGATTTTTTTAAAGATTTATCCCTGAAATTTTTGCTCATATTCATTAAGATAAAAGCAAACAATTAGAAATCAATAATACTAAGCACATATTTATCAAAATCAAATTGTTAATATCAATATGCAAATTAGTCTCCCCATTCACACTGTAAACCGCTGTTTTATTGTATGTATAAATATAATTGCATGCTATTAGTATGTAGATATTGTCAACAGTATTAGTAATGTAAAACAATTCTATTAATAATTGAGGCTTAAATAGGAATACAATCATAGAGAATGTGATGTAAATAACTAAGGGAATTGTGACTTGAGTAGTAATATAGTTTCAGTTACAGACAGAAAAACACACAATCTCCATTATAATAAGAAGATATTCCTGGTGTTTGGAAATTTTAGGTTGAAGACGTTTTGTTCTATCCATGCTTGACAGGTATTCAAATTTTTTTTTAAACTCAATTTTTTAACACATTTTTTTAAAACTCACTTTTTGTCTATTTAATCCATAGATGGGACCCTAATAGGTACTACCACTCCCAGTCAGAGTAGACCTGAGAGAATTCTCTAATAATGGATCTGCTAACCATTGCACCACAATCAGATGCCCAATTTTATCCAACCCATCTAGCGAGGATTGAACTTGTTATTCTATAGTAATGGATCTGCAAGACTAGTTTGTTAACCACTATACCATAATGGGATGCCTTCTGCCTGAAAAAATGTCTATAAGTTAAAGAATGAACTCTGACTTTTAAGGTTTCTATCAAAATATGATTCCTGATGTTTGGTACTTTTTAAAACAAAACTTACAAATTCAAAAAGACTTGTAAAATGTAAAGATAACCAAGATATATAAACATCCTATAATGTTTTATTTTTCCTTTTCTTTACAATCTGAAGAAACTGACACCCAATTAAACCTCTCCCTAATTTTTCTTCACTTGACACTTGAATTATTACCCTCTGTAGGTGATAAAGCATCAATGTTAATTTACATATGCAAATCCATACGAGAATGTATGCAAATTTACTTGTCTGGTAAGCTGTGCCAAGTTTTGCCAATGCATTAAAGTATAAAAGTATCCACTAAATTATGAATTATGACCGAAATGACGGTGTTTCTTGGTCGGTTGTCATGTCACAGCAGACAGAAAAGATGGAAGATCAGATTAAAGAATATTTATAATTCAAGGAAAAAAGGATAAAATACTCACCTGACAGCATTTATTTTCAGCCGCAAATGATAATGATAATAATAATAATAATAATAATAATAACTAAGAAGTATTGTTATCTGTCCAGTCTTGTATCTTTCTTGGTAAAAGAAAATGAAAACAAAGTGTAAAATCAACGCATGAATAGTAAATAGAATCAAATGATGACTCTCTCGTTTCTCAGTGTAACTTGAACCCGAAGTCTGCACCCTCCAGCATCTGTAAGCGATTAAGACGAGGAAAATATCTTCTATCGTGATTTGCATTTTCAATTATGAAATAAACTAAAACTGAAGCAAACTTATTAGCAGTGGCTCAAGATTTTGAAGGAAGATGATCGAGAGAGAAAAATGGAAGGATGAAGAGAGAAAAAATAAATAATAAACTGTAATAAGTCTCCCCTCATGCTCCACCCATGATTGAATAGTTATTGTCCTTCAAGTTATTACAACTTTTATTTTTGTCAGTATATATTTATATGTGTGAGTGTGTGTGTGTATGTATATATATATATATACATACATACACACACACACATATATATGTGTATGTATGTATATATATAGTTAAACGTGTGTGTGTATGTATATATATAGTTAAACATGTGTGTGTATGTATATATATAGTTAAACATGTGTGTGTTTGTATATACATAGTTAAACGTGTGTGTGTATATATATATATATATATAGTTAAACATATGTGTGTTTGTAAATATGTATGTGTGTGTTTATGTATGTATATATATGTGTGTGTATATATATATATATATATATATATATATATATTTACGAAGCCCTCCACACTAGTAGGATGCAACACAAGGTCAATTTCTTAAGAGGAGTTAAACAGGTTTAAATTCAGAGTTTTCTTTCTGATAGACTGATTACCTAGCCAAGGTTAAACAGCACAGTCTGCCCAACTATTTACCCATAACTGGAGGTAGAGTAGATGGTTGCATACCTTTCCCAAGGTTATTAGAAATATTAGAAATGTAGACAGACTTGTTCAGGATTTGAACTCAGGTCTACAAATCCATTTCCTACAATGCTAACCATTACTCCAGCGCCTCCATGTATGTATATATATATATATATATATATATATATATAAATAAGTCATCCACAGACACACGTTTCGGCGTTTCACGCCTCTTCAGTGTAGCTAGACACAACTATCTTGGGCTAGGGTCGAACTCAGACTGACTGTATGGTAGCCCGATATCTTATCCCCAAGTCCACTGACAGCTGCTGCGGGGACTGGTGTTTTTAAACTATCAAGTAAATAGGTTTGTTTATGTATTTTACGGTCACTGAGAGATCAAATTTTCCGGGAAACGATCATTGCTTATATGCTTAGTAGTGAGAGTTAATTTAAATTACCAATTAGAGAGCTCATACCAAATTCATGGGAATGTGTGCTTTATTTTCCCTCTCTAGAATTGATTGAAAATAAAAAAAAACAAATAAGAGAATTTGACAAGGGTCAGAATAAGGAAGATTTTAAAGTAGCCATTACCATTTCTAAAATAAATAACAATATCAATAATAATAAAAGATTCCTAGCCACTGGGGGTAAAGATGCTCAAGAAAATTATTATTATCATCTTCCTTATCATTTAGTTTTCTTTAGATAAACATCTGGGTCTAAACTAGAACCCTTGGGCTAATATATATGTAATACAAATAATGATAACTTGCATATACAAGGAGAAGTGAAAAGTTTTGCTATATTTCAAGCTACTTCATATATCAAGTAAAGTGGCACTTTGATTTATGAGTGACTCAACTTACGAGTTTTCTGAGCTATGACTTGTTACTCAGTTGTTTTTTTTTTTTTGGCTTTGTTTTGAGATAAAATTTGAGGTATACAGATAAACTTGTGTTTGTTACCATTTTTAGGCTTCAAGTGAGAGCACTTTAAAGTGGATATGCCTTGTGTTAAGCAGAACATGATCATTAGTAAAGAAACCTTTGGTTGTTCCTCATTGTCCCTTAGTGTTGGGTAGAATCCTTTGTTTCTTCCTAGGTGTTTTTTAGTGTTTGGTAGAATCCTTTGTTTCTTCCTCAGTGTGGAGTGTTCGTACCTATTAGAGTCCCATCTATGGATTAAATAGTAAAATCTGTTTGTAAAAAAAACTGAGTATCCATTAAGAATAATTTTTTCCAAACTTTGTTGGCATTAAATGACCCACTCAGGTTGATATGCTGTAAAACAAAACAAACCAAACTTCCTTAGTTCCCCTTAGTATTGGGTAGAATTCTTTGGTTGTTCCTGCTGTTGGGTATGATCCTTTGGTTGAGCAGAGTCCTTGGTTGTTCATTAGTGGCAAATACATGCAAATGAACAACTTTCCAGATCAGCGATTAAATTGTTAACAAACCATATACTTGAGCTGTTGATTGGCTGGCTTTAATCCACGCATTCACACAGTCTATAAGTTAAAGTGGTGGATTCCAGCACACCTTATATCACAAAACGAATCAGATCATGAATAAGAATAGTTAAGTTAAAAGCTAGGATAGAGATGACCTGTTTCCCCTCCATTGTTGTCCTTGTGCCACATTTATATATTTATAGTACATAATAAATATCTATATCACAAAACAATACAATACAATCACAAAACAATACAACACTAAAAATATTTAAGTTTCCAAATTCATTATACCAAAGAAAAATATGATTCTGAAAATATGAATATTAAAACATATTATAGCACATAATTTATTACATTCTATTCTGTTATATTTTTATACAATATTGTGTTATTTTTATTATTAAAAAAAATTATTATATTATTATTATAAAAAAAAATTATTTTTTATGGGAGTGAGGCTGGAATGGATTAAAGGCATTTCAGTTTATTTCATTTGGGAAAATTTATTTGAGTTACAAGTAGAATGAATTAAACTTATAATTCAATGTATTTCAGCATTTGCTCACAAGGCTGAACTTATTGAGATTTTGATTGATGGTTTTTTTGTGAAGGACAAAATCCTGTTGACAATGTATGAATGCTTGTGCTTGGCTGTTGTTCAATCATTTTAAGCAATGCCTCATCTTCCACATCTTTGGCAGATTGATCGAAGACTGCTGTAATATTGCTGCAGGTGGAAAGACTTTGTCAGTGGACTTTTGAAGTTGGGAAAGGGATTACCATGGTTGATTTCAAATAATCCTTTACAAAACAATTTTCATTGGTAAAATAAAGTTTGATAATTTTCTCAGACCTTTTACTTTATCTTAAACACTCATTAGTAGGTATGTACAAAAACATGCACTTGCTAAAGCACCTCTTTTTAATTCTCCCAAAATTAACCAAGTATCAGATTTTAATTTTTTTAAATTGGTGTTTAATGCAATAAAAGATGATGCTACAAATGCAAGAGATTGTATTCAACAACCATCTTTGTGCAGACAATGAACAATTCATGTTTATACTCAATCTTTTGAGAAGACAATACAAAGGGAAAATGAGGGTTGGGAATAATGTCTCCACCCCCACTACCCAAACTTCCTTTTTTTTTACAAAATACCATTTCATTGTTTTCAATTATACTGATTACAAGAGCAATTTCAAACTTCCATTTCATGTGTGTTTTATTTGAATGTTAAGCAGTTTATCTGGTGTTATTAAACTGATGAAGGTCAGATGAATGAAACAGTTTCTAAGGAGACTAAATAGGAATTCACTTTTTACTGATATCATAAATATTATATGAGTTGATTATAGAATTATAGATGTACAGATAAATGGATAAACAGATTATATATATATATATATATATATAGAGAGAGAGAGAGAGAGAGAGATAAACAGAGTGGGATAGATAGATAGATAGATATGAACAGAATGAGATAGACTGATAGACAGATATTTACAGATTGAGATATCAAACATAAAAAAGTCACCTCAGTCAATTTTTTTTAATGAAAATTTGATTTTCTTCTAAACAAGGATTCACCAAACTACTGCTAACTGGCTGGATCTGCCTGTGAAGGCATTTTATCAGACCTGCTGATGGTACTTTAATTTGTTTATTAAAATGTACAGAATGAGAGACGTTCTGATACCATTTAAATTTAAATATCATGTTAAGCTTACTAAATCTTCATGGACTTGACTACTGTTGGTCGGTTACAAAATTTTGTGCATGTGAGTATTTCACTTGCTACTTATGCAATCCCAAATTTTTACTTGTTACGACTGCTTAAAAAACAACGTAATTTTCAAAGAGTTACTGTGAAGCAATGATTAGGTCAAAAGTTTATATCATCCATGAATATAACATGGAAAGATAAATTTTGCTTGACATCTTTTTCTCAGAGGTTTTATTCTGGCTAGCAAGTATTAAACATAATAATAATCTGGCCTGTGCCTTTTATTTTTTCAATTATCCGGCCCACCATGAGAAAAGTTTGGTGATCTCTGTTCTAAACCAAAGATTTCAATGACAAATGTTAAGTTTGATCACATCATAATACATATATATATATATATATATATATATCATATCACAAATAAAGTAGATGTGTGTGCATGTGCATATATGACTACATTGCACAACATACTGGTGCATTATCAATCTGAATTTCAGAGATGAGATGTGCTGGGGGGGGGGCTTGGAGGCCTGGAATACACTGACTGTATCCCCACACAAGGCATGTTCTGTGTATGACACTAAACTGTATCTGATGGGGAGACTAATTCTGGAGATGTGGGACGTATGGAGTATTCCGTTATTGCCATAGTCCACGCTGACCTAAAGTGGTATTACCTGTTAGGGTTCTGTCTATGGATCAAATAGCCCTGTTTACAAATTTGACAGGACAATGTGCAAAAAAAACCTTTTAAGAAGTGTCTATGATCTTTGAATCCAGCACAATGAAAACTTATAAAAGAAGTTAACCTGATGAAATCTATATGTATTCAACGAAATATTGTGTCATGGGTATGGTACTAAATTATATCTGATGGTAAGGTTCCAGTTCTGGGAAGTATGGAGTACCCTTTTATTGCCATTACTCAAAAAATTTCTCTTATCAGGAAGCTAATACCTGTTGAAAATTATTCATATTTGATAGGACCATGTGCAAAAAAAACCTCTTGTCATTACTCAAAGGTTCAATCTGACCTGGAGTAGTTGTATGTGCTAGGTTCAAATAGATCTGTTTGCAAATTATTCATATTTGATAGGACCATATGCAAAAAAACTCTTTAAAAAACAGATGCCAAAAACATAAATATATCTATATATACCAACCCTACACATGAGGAGGAAGTTTAATTTCTTAAGCAGAGTTTAACAGGTTTGATTTCAAAGTTCCCCTCCTCTTGGATTGGTTGCCACACCAAGGTTAAAGAGCCCAGTCTTCCCTACTATTTATCCATAGCTGGAAAGAGGATAGTTGGATTCATACCTTTCCCATGTGAAATGCAACAAGACTTGTCCATGATTTGAAGTCTTATTGAGTCTATTTCCTAAGACATATATATATATATATATATATATATATATATATCACAGTTACCTTTAAATCCATCAAGCAAACAAATATATTTACTATAGCGAGAGAGCAAACGATAGAAATACAGAATGATATAGATAGGAATAGACCATTACACCATGCACAGCCAAAAATATGAATATGTATGTACAATGAATGGGATTCCCTAACCTGTAGGCATAAAATAATTCTATACAGGTTGACATGCCATTACAATCAATCAATAATCAGTTTCATTATTAATATCACCAGGCATTTTAATGCAATTCCTCTTTTGAATGATTAAGTTGATATGGCTAAATTTTGTTTCCTAAAAGAGTTTTGATATTACCCCTAGGCATTCTATGACTCATTACATCTTTATCATACCCAGTTGAATTCTAACAGATGTTAAAAGTTTTGATTATTACATTTCTGAGGGAATAGAAATTATCTTTCAATAAGCAAAACATTGAAACAAAATAATTCTCCTATTAATCCATAAGGCATGATTTCTCCACTTAAGCATTTTGAAAAGAAAAAAAAAAGGTCCCTGCCCTCAAACAGAAGGAAAATTAAAATTTTAAATCATTTCTTTGTTTTCTTTATTGCTAAGTGGTAGTTTTAACAGGAACAAGTGGTTATACATCTGAATGTTCTAAGCTGAAAAAAAAAAAAAATTAACAAAATAACAACAAAAACCATGTTCTCTTAATCGGCTAGATTTTGGTCAGTTTATAATAGTGGCCATATTTGATTTCTGTAAGATAATTATAGACAAAAATGTCATGTTCTTTTGCCATATAATGTCTAAAGGGACACAATGAAAAAAAACAAAAACATGGTGGAATTGTATGAGATATTATCTAAAGTGTTATTTGTGTTGTCAATAAATTCCGATACCTCTTTCTCTTTTCTCGTTCTCATCTTTAATTGTTTCCTTTACTTCTATTTCCCTGTTCATTCTTCACTTCTTAGTTTCTGTCTTTCCATCACTTTCTCTTCCATTCACTCTCTCACTTTTATCCTTTCTTCTGTACTTATTTCGTATAATTTCCACAAATTTTGACTCTTTTTTTCTCCTCTTCTTTTCATCTCTATTTTTGGTTTTGTTTCTTTTCCTTACTAATCCACATTATTTGTTTACTTTCTCATCGTTTTCAATTTTAAAATTAATCTTCTTTTTATCTTTTCTTCTTTCTTAATTATTCATCTAAACTTCTTTGTCTCTTAATAGCTATTTATTTTTTTTTTCTCTACCCTTGCTTTTTACTGGGATTTTTTCCTCACTCCTATCTTCTTATTCTTATTCATTTTCTTTTTCCTTTCTCATTTTTTCTTTTTCCTTTCTCATTTTTTCTTTTTCTCTACCCTCTTACTGTGATCTTTTCACTCTTTTCTATCTTCCTATTTTCTTTCTTTTTCTTTTTCTCTACCCTCTTCTTTTACAGTGATATTCTCCTTTCTTCTTTCATCTTCATTTTCCATTTAAACTTCTTTGTCTTTTTATTTTCTCTATCCTCTTTTTTTTTCCAGTGATATTTTCCTCTCTTCTTTCTTCTTATTTTCTTTATTTTTTCTTCTCCATTTTCCATTTAAACTTCTTTTATCTTTTCATTTTCTCTACCCTCTTCTATCAACTGTGATATTTATCTCTCTTCTTTCTTATTCTCCATCTTTTTCTTCTTCATTTTCAATTTAAAATTCTTTTCCCTTTCTCTACCCTTTTCTTTTACTGTGATATTCTTTCTTCTTGCCTTTTCTTTCTTTTTTCTTCATTATCTTCTTCTTTATCTCTTTTCTTTTCCCTCTCTTCTTTCAACTGTAACTTTTCCTCTCTTCTTTCTTCTTAATTGCCTTTTACTTTTTCTTTCCCTTCTTCTTTCAACTGTGATATTTCCCCTTCTTTTCTTTCTTCTTTTTCCTCTTCATTTTCAATAGTTGAAATTATTTGTAAAATAAATTTGAAAATACTTCAACAAATTCTAAAACGTTAGCATTAAATCACTGGAAGGAATGGAATATTGAAACACTTATTGAAAAGTGAAAGTTGTTTTGTCTTGGGGACATCGTATTATCACTTGATGGCTTCAAACATTCAGAAAGGATCAACACAAATTAGTTAAGAAAAAAAACCCAAAAAGAACAAACAAAAAACCCCTCCATGATGATTCCTTGAACTGAAACTATTCTCAATGATTTTAAGCTGATTTTAAACATCAATTTCATTGAATTGTATGCATTAATTTTTTTTCTTCTTCTCAAAGTTCCCTCGAGCCTTAGAATTAGAAAATGAAGAAAAACTCATGTGTTTAAGTTTTCATTATTTCTCATTTCCTTTCATTTGCAAAGTAATTTTCTTTTATTTTCACTTGCTTTAAAAGAGGAAGCTTTTAGTGGCCCATTCCGAGAAGAATTATGAACATTTTTTTAGGGGATTTCATTCAATCTTCTTCCTACCATTTACTAAAATTCCCATGACGGATTCTTCTTCTTCTTCTTCATCTTCTTCACAATAAACTGTCTATTAAATCTATAAATTCAAAGTCTGTTTGTTTTTATTCAATGTATTGCCTGAATACCACGTTAATCAAAACGAATTTAGTAGAATCATGATTGGTTGCGATATAGGATAGATTATTTCTTTATTTTATTTTATTTCTCTTGTTGAGGTTTTTTTTATAAATTTTGGTACCTAATTTGTAGAGATTTCACTTTTATTTTGTAATTTAGGTTTACTATTTTTTTTTTTTTTTACTGCAGCTTGATCAGCTAATAAACAGAAACAAAGAAAAATTACTTTCTCCAAAGAATTTAATGTGTTGACTTATTTCTTGACATAAGCTTATCTTCAGATCTAACTCATCCAACCCAATATTTGACCTTCTACTTATTCTCTTTTAAAATCAATATACCTATATTTGTATCTTAACTCTTTGCCTACTTTAAACCGTTAACAGTGCTCTCCTACCACTGTGCATACCAAACCCAAGCAAAGTAGGGTTAGTTCATTATAACTGAGCCCAAGAACTAAGATTACTAGTAACCACAAGGTTCCGGTTTCAATACCAGCCCTTGCCAACTCAGTGTATGAATAGTACAGGGATATGTGCAGTAAAGTGAGGAGCTGATGGTAGGTGTGGTGCTCCACTTCAGTTGCTTAAACAATCTCCTTAGTCTAGCGCTAGTGAAAAGGGGATAGACTCCCTCGCTGTCTGGCTGATAGCAACTTTAAGCAACCCCAACAACTTTATTTTACTTATTTGAATAGAATGAGTTCTGAGGTGAATAGATAGTGAACTTTAAAATATCCCATCATACAGGTAAAGAATACCAAAGAAAGTTGGTACAGCCATGTGCGGAAAAAAGTTACACTGAAAGTACTGATTCCATCAAGATCACTGAAGTTAAGTAGTGATGAGCCTGTTTTATATCAACATACACATATATATATATATATATATATATCTGAGTCAAAATTATCCTGATGATCCGTTAGGAGAAACTAGGTAGATATTCCCTGACTCATTAGGCTTACTTTATCATTTCTCATATATACTTACATATATATAAATATTCTATTAAATAATTAATTATACAATCTATTATTATTATATAATAATAATTAATAATACTATTATATAATAATAATTAATTATATAATTTATTATCATTATTTCATTTCATTTTGTTATTTAAAAATAATAATAGATAGAATAATGTACACATGGATAAACTCCTGACCGAAACAGGTGTAAGTTAAATTAATTAAATAATCCTATTTTATCCATTCAATACTTTCTCTCCTTATTTCTCTTTTCAACATACCAGGATTCACTTCCATTTTCAATTTACACAAATATATATATATATACATATATATATATATATATATACATACATACATATATATATATATATATATATATATATATATAAAAAAATCCACTAACTACCCCCAACCACCCCTCCCCCTACTGACGACCTTCTGTTTCAGCATTTTGAGAGTCTCCATCATTGGAGCAAGAACTATATCCAAGTCCTGAAGATGGTCTAATAAGAGACTGAAACGTTGCATCGTCGACAATAAACATCCAGTTTCCATAACATCCCATGTTTGTCTACCTTTCTCCACATATATATATATAACTAGAATTGTACTCATGTGGATGGATTGGTAAATATATATGATACTTCTTTCGCTTTATAATAGTTATTAAGAGTGTACTTATTTATGGATGATACTGTAATATCATTCTACTAAATAGATTTTACAACTGGTAATTTTTAATCTTATGCACAACTTATTAAAAATGTAAGATTGAAATTATTAGTGAAAGTGATGATTGAAGGTAGTTTCTAATTACCTATTAAAAAATGAAATGAAAATGAATATATTTCAATAAGCTGTCAATCATTTAGCAGTATTTTTTTTTTAAATCTGCTGTACCAAACAAATTAAAAAGCCAAAAGAAAATTTAAGTTATGCGCATTTTACCATCAATTCTATAATTATTGTCAGACATATTTTTATTAGTTCTATCATGTCTTCAATCAAAATAAACTCGTGATTACAGGTTGCACCACTGAATTAGTGCTTTTCAAAGTACATATTTTCATGTAAATTTAAGATCTTGATTTTATTAATGCCCTTGCCAAGAGCATTAGTTAAGTTACTAACAGCTTTGTCCAGAATTTGAACTCTGGTCAGCAAGTTCTATTTAGGGTAGATAAATATATATATATATTTATATATATGTACATATTCATATTTGGACAGAATTTGGTTAATTAACACCTGAAGAAGATATCAGGCAATCTGAAACACGTGTTGCTAATGTAAAATAATAATAATAAAAAAAATTTGTTTTTAAAAACATAATCCATTTTGTGGACCTTCTTTTTTATAAAATATTTAATTTTCACCCGTTGGACCCATAACAACACTTTATATATATATATATATATATATATATATATAGTTGTGTAGATAGTGTAATGGTTAGAGTGATAGAAAATTGACTCATCAACTCGAGTTCAAATTCTGGATGAAGCTGTTTGCATTTCACTTTAGCACTAATACCCTTGGGAAAGGTACGAATCGACCTACTCTCCCTCAGCTAAGGGTAAATAGTAGGGCAGACTAGGCTCTTTAACCTTAGCTTGGTAATCAATCTAGGATAAAGAAAACTGTTAAAAACTTCTTAAAAATTAACCATGTGTCACTTCCTGCTTATATGGGGGTTGGGAAATACATACCTCTGTTTTATAATTGTTATGCCTAAATTTAAAAAATTATATACAAATTATTATGAGACAGAGGAAGCCTAGGAGAAAGAAAACTCTTAATTCAAACCTCTTAAACTCTGTGGAAACAACACCCCACAAGGAAGCAGCTCTATAGTCAATTACCCCGTATGTCAAAAAAGTATCAAGATTTTTTACTGCTTTTTGACACACCTTATATTCTGAAAAAAAAAATTCCATTCATTATTTATTTCTATCTTAGTAAATACAACTTTAAACTTGGTACTTTTTTTATACACCTTGTATTCTGAAAATAACGTTCCATTCATTCCCTCATATCTATCTTGGAAAATACAGCTTTAAATTTGGTACTTTTTTGACAAACCTTGTATTCTGAAAATAACGTTCCATTCATTCGTCATATCTATCTTGGTAAATACAGCTTTAAATTTGGTACTTTTTTGATACACCTTGTATTCTGAAAAAAAAATGAATGAATGGAACTTTTTTTCTTTTTTTTTTTCAGAATACAATGTGTGTCAAAAAGTACAAAAAATATCAATACTTTTTTGACACACCTCATACATACTTCTGTCCTATAATTGTCTAAATTAAGAAATTTATATAGAGATTATTATGGGATGGAGGAAATTTATTTCCTTCTTATTTTTCTTTAGTCATTCTAATTATAATTCATGCATAAACTTCAAAATGAGACTTTTTCAATTTTTTTTTTCTTTCTTTAGACTTTAGCAATTAACAACATGAAAATAGAATTTTGTTTTCCCACATTTTATGGGATTTTATCAATTAATGCAGATGTTCGTCTTTTGAAAGCAAAGTTAATTATTTTGCTTACTTTGCACATGATTAATGAAGTTTGGATAACAAGGAAACAAATAGACAACCAACAACGAAAAAGGAAAAAAAAGAAGACAATTCCTATTCCAAATTTATCTGCCATATATTTGATCAGTCTGTCCTTAATCAAATCATTATAGGTTTTTATCTTCCTGCAAATCAATTGATGTGCTTAAAATGTACGCCAAAATGTATTTTTAATAATTCTTTTACAAAATATAATGAAAGAGAATATATATAATTCGGAAATACATTACCTCACAATAACTTGATATCATAAGGCTAGAAATATTTCATGGAAAAAAATTACATTAAATTATAACTTAACCTTTTCACATGTGTCTCTCAGTGTTTCCTATGACATGTTTCATGGCCCTATGTGGCTCTCAAACCACATCTATCTATACATTTATAAAGGGCAGTTGGTGTGTATGTCTGGATGACATGAAAATAAAACAATTAACGACAAAGTAAATATATATCATCATCATCATGTCATGCAATTAGCACGGATATCCATGTTCCTCTCAGTGTTTCCTATGACATGTTTCATGGCTCTATGTGGCTCTCTATGGAGGGCGTGGTCTAATGGTTAGAGTCATGGGAAATGGACTTGTATACCCGAGTTCAATTCCTGGATGAAGCTGTTGGCTTTTCACATGGCACTAACACCTACCATCAGCTCCTTACTTTGCCGCACAGATCCGTGTGCTACTCATTCGCTGAGTTGACGAGGACCGGAATCGAACTAGGAACCTTGTGGTTTCTAGCCGAACGTTCTACTGACTGAGCTATTGTATATAAAATGTACACCAAAATGTATTATTAATGATACTTTTACAAAATTTGATAAAGGGAATATATGATTCAGAAATATATTACCTTACTATAACTTGAAATCTGTAACACATTTGGTGGCCATTTGTGGCTCTCAAACTGCATTTGAAATAAAGGATAAAATCTTGTAAAAATCTGTGAGTAGCCATCTTTTATTTGCTTTAAACAGTGAAAGGCTTGGTTTAGTTTGCTTTCTTTATTTAATGGCATATCCAATGTTATGGGTGATTCAATGCCAAAACCATCCTTGTAGAAGAACAGTAGTGGTACTATTTAACCTATAGAACAGTGAAAGAGTTAAAGCTTCATTCAGTAGGCATTAAACTCAATTTCAAATGAAAATGACATCTTGAAAATGACATATTTATATATTTCCCCACCCCCTCTGCGCAAGTAGGATTGAACACAGGGTCACTTACTTAAGTTGTGTTTAACTGGTTTGAACTCAGTTTTCCTTTTCCTAGACTGGTTGCCTAATCAAGGATAAAGGACCTAGTCTACCCTATTACTTATCTGTAACTGAAAGAAGAATAGTATTAGGGTATTAGAACTATGTGAAATGCAAACAGCCTTGTCCAGGATTTGAACATGGGTGGCCAAGTCCATTTCCTATTATGATAACCATTACACCATGCACCTTCATAGCATCCTATTCATAGAAATTATATATCATAATTAATTGTAGATAAATAGATAAGTAAGAGGAAGTACTTTATAATTAGTCTTTGATAGTTATCTTTCTTTAGAAAAATTTAAAAATCAATTACACCCTGTCACCCCAGTAGCTCTAAAACTGACTGTATTGTGAAAGAAAGGAAACTAATGCAATTGTTTCAATTAATTTTCACAAGTGTGTTTATGCTTTTAATGTGTTTGATTTAAAGATTACCTTACATGTTGTTGAAATAAAAAATTCCCTTTTTTTACAAAGTGCAATTGTTTTTTCTTTTATCTTTTGCAGGTGAGTACTCATTGTAAAATATGATAGACACAATTCAGGTAAAACAATGTCTTATATTTCTTTTATCAATTTCTCAACCACACACACACACACACACACACACAAAAAAAAAAAAAAAAATACGCTTACTCAAGCACAATACTCTTGTCTGGTTGTGGAGTATATTCAAGAGTTGAAGACATTTTGCAAAACTTCTGCCAATACTGTGTTCGAATCCAGACAGAACCAACAGTTTCAAAAACTGATTTTCATGGCAGGTATGTCCTCCAATGTCTTATTCACTGTCTACTACATACACACACAAATATTAGTACACTTGTAAAACAAATTTACACTGCGCTGTAATAAGATAAAACAAAAATAATTTTAATATTTCTGAATGAAATAATGATTTAATATTTCTAAGTGGAACAGCCCACCTTATATAGAAATTGGGGGGGTGTTGAGAAATTTATATATAAGATTTATATATAGATACCTGCTCCTTCTTATAGACTCGGCCATAATAATGTGACCCATCTCTTGGCCAATCACTGGCAGTACTCTGAGGCTGATACAATACTTATACCAACCCTACTAGACATAATTACTTCCGACCTTCGTGGACGACGGACATAGGATTAAATCACTGGACTTTTACCAATACGCAGGATAGGACTTCTACACTCACCAAAGGATTCCATAACACAGGACTTTCTTTAAGCCCTTTTTCAACTGGCCAAGGATGGCATTTAAAAACTTTACACAATACAAGTTATATCAAATACAATTTATTTAAATGAAATACAATAACTTACTATATAATTTATATTTCTACCATTTTTATATTATATTTATGATATATCTATAATGATTATATATACATACTAAGATCTATATATAAACATATATATATCGGTTAAATTAACGGACCTAAATTCCACCATCGTATGTCACCACACCGAAAGAAAAAATAACAAAAATCAGGTAATTAACCGAATTTAAAAAAATTTTCAGTGTTGATATATTAATGAATAAAAGATATAATGCACCAGTTATTTCATTTAAAATCTTTTACATTTTTTCAGATCAGTTAACTTTGAACCACATATCTTTGAGGTGTAACACAGATTCTTAAAGATACGTGGTTTTTTTCTTTCAACGAGGTGACATATACAATGGTGGAATTTAGGTCCGTTAAGTTTGATTTAACCTATATATCTTATAACATACTTATGCTTATATCATACTCATACTTAAATCTAAATATAAACATACTTTTATAAAACATATTTTTATAACATATTTATATACATAAGGTCAAAATTTTGACCATATCTATATATAAATATATGTTACACACATATATGTATATTTATGACATATAATTTACTATATAGATATGATAATAATTTATATGAAATGAAATATTTATTTATGATATATGATTTACTGTATAGATATGACAATAATTTATGACATATGATATGGTTTATATGAAAAAGTGCGTATTTTGTCCTATGTATAGAATTTATCTCATAATTCCCATATCTGACGGCTTATCAGATACATCTCAATTTAGCATGATATTAAAAAATGAATGAGTTTAAACTGTGAATGTCAAGTAAAAGTTTCATATATATTCAGACCTTGTTTACATATATGGACAGGTTTTTTTATCAAATTTAAGAGCCACAGCAGCACTTGAACTTGATTGGCCAATAAATCAAAGCTGACCCTTGACCTTATTAGATTTAGGGTAATTTTATGGTGCATATGTTATATATCAATATGTTGTATACACAACATCAGGTATATAAATGGTGAGAGTTCATCTCGGTGATAGACAGAGACAGAAAGACACTTCTTAGAGAGGAGATGGTCTTACTTAGTACATTACTCTGGTTATTGCTTCTTCCTGTCTGGCTACCATCTTCCTGTCTAGTTGACTTCTTCTTCAATCTTCTTTGCTAATTCTTCTACTGGGCTGGTTCTTCTTGGGCTTTGCTTGTTTTTACAATTAATAAAATAACAAGACTTTAAATTTTCTTGATCAAGGTTTTATTATTTATCTAGCCCATGATTTAATTCTGCGCAGATGAGATCGACCCCAGAGCACATCTAAGCTCTCTGAATGTTGGGTTGAATCTGAATTCTAACTAACACATGTCTCTCATGGCATGTGAGATTCGCACCTCTGGGTCAAGGGTTACCAACAGTCCTGGTAACTTTCCATATGGGGACTTCCTGATTTTAAATCTGACTTCAATTTAATTCTAGCTACAGTGCTGCTTACAATTCATGAACGCTCATGAATTATAACACATGCACAAACTGAATAATCATAATGTAAATTCACATAATTGACTGCTATGAAGCCAGATTCTCACCCTGTTGGCTGGGGCGTTAGAATACACCAACTCCACCTCTGCAGAGGGGTAAGATTTCCCCATTGAGGGCACCTGTTGACCGTGGGTAGCAACCCATGATGCTCAAGGACGGAATCCTGATGGATCAGCAGTCCATGACATGCAACACTCCACTTTGGCCCTTACTTGGGTTAGATGGGTGGTCAGTCGGCTAGTCACACCAAGCCCTAGCATCTATATGGGTCCCATCTATGGGTTAAATACAAAAACATGAGTTTATAAAAAAATTGAGTATCCATTAAGAATGAATTTATTTTGAAACTTAGTTGGCATTAAATGACCCACTGAAGTTGATATGCCGTAAAACAAAACAAACCAATCATGACAGATTCTATTTAGGAGGAGTCTCAATGGCATAATTGTTAATGGGGAAATTATTATTATTAATAGTTACTCAAAGAAATATAATTGCTTGAAATAATGAAAGCATATAACTTTTGAAAATTATCAGTATTAGACAAGAATACTTGAACCATATAACTGCAAATTGTTTGTATTAACTATAGTTATTTGAAGGGCCAGTTTAGCTCAGTTGGTAGAATCGCAAGGTTTCTAGTTTGATACCAGTCCTTGCCAATTCAGCATATGAGTAGCACAGTGATCTGTGCGATAAAGTGAGGAGCTGATAGCATGTGTAGAGCTTCACTTCAGATGCAAAAAACAATTTCCTTGGTCAAGTGCTAATGAAAGGGGATAGACTCCCTCGCTGTATGGGTGATACTGACTAGGTCCCCCGACTATTTTTTTATAGTTACTTGAAGCAATAATTGTTTACAAAGAATTAACAGTGGTTACTATAAAACCCATGAACCTTGTAAGAAAACAAAAGAAATTGAATTATACTAAAAAATAAAGCATTCCGTCATTTTTTACAATGTATATAAGTATTAATCCTACTTATGTGTGTGACAGTATAAAAGAGATCATGTTAATTCAGGTAGCTGAATTATTTAAGTTTCAAGTTTTAATGTAATAAGATATTATACTAAATTAGAAAGACTAACGAAACTAAATAAGAATGAATATAGAAATATTTCACTTATTTTAATGTTATTTCTATATAAAATTATATATAGAATTGCTTTTAATACGTTTGAGAATAACATGATAGTATTGGAAATCAGTAACAGCAAATGATTATTTATTAAACCCAGTCTTTTTAAAATCATTATGCAAATAATTCCCTCTGTATACTATGTAAATCTTTATTTCTTGGAAATATATAACACATATTTCATGATTTTAAATACATTAATAATATTGGCAGTTTTGCAGCAAATCTAACTCAGCTAGAATTTAATAGACACATCTATCTATACATATATACAGGGCAGTTGGTGTGTATGTATGTCCGGATGAAACTACGAAAATAAAACAATTAATAACAAAGCAAATATATATACATATTCACTATCATCAGACCTTCCTTTTTGTGCAAAAATAATGAAGATTTTTTATATTCATGAAGATATTTAGAAATTAGAATTTGAATTGTAGGGAAAGGAAAGTCATTGGTTGCATTTGTGATTAAAACATAAATCAATTATGTAAGACCAAAACAATCAATGGATCAGCGAAACCAGGTTCGTATTAAGTTACGACTGCTTGCTGCCTTGTCTTACCAATTCGACGGTAATTAGAACTAGTATGATTATTCTACAATATGTATATATATAATATTATAGTGTATACATAAATAACCTACTCGAGTTTCACCATAAGGATCTTCAGGGTTAAATCCACTGAATTAATCAAGATATTGATTAATCACAGCTAACTGCAGGAGTTCATTTGTAAATATTTACAAGATGAACTCCTGCAGTTAGCTGTGATTAATCAATATCTTGATTAATTCAGTATAATAATAAATCCACTCAACTTATGTATTGAGCACTTTATATTTTTATAACGCTGACTTATCCGAGTAAAACTTGTACCAACCAAATATTGAGACCAACCCAATATTTTTATCAGTAAGTCATTCCTTTTATATATATATATATTTATACTAAAGCTGTTAATCAACTTTTCTTCCTAAAGGCTTGTTTACTGTTTATTTTATTATACCACCCTACCTAGGGATGCCAGGTAGCTGGTTCTAGTTGTTAATAAATAAGATGGTAATTAAGATTAAATGATGATTATTTCAATTGATAGCGATATTGTTAATAAGATTAAATTAAATTAAGATTGAATAAACACTATTTTCTAATTGTTGAGAATATAACTTAAATAACTAAGGAAATTGAATGTTGATATCTGAGTAGAATGAAAGGCAAAAAGAGATGATTTTTGCTAGCTACCCACCTGCGATAAACCTGTAGAGATGTGGGAAAGAGATAATCATTGCTTAAGAATTCAGACCACGATCAACCAATCGTTGGCCAAAACTGATTGTTGTGTCAATCTCTAATTACACGCCTGACTGCATCATTCCCCACCCACCCCCAACCCCCAGTGATCCAAATTGCTGACATTTACAAGACACACTCTCCGAGAAAGTGACCCCTTCGCCAAGCACCCAACTTTTGATTTGTTGCAGTGGCATCTACCACCGAGAGGGAGGTTCTTGCAAATCTGAAAGTAGTAAGGAGTGGCAGGAGAGTGTGTGTGTCTGTATTGATTTGAGACATTCCCAGAAGAATATCTCATGACTACCGAGTAAATAAGACAAATGTTTTATACAGTCCAGATGGCCTTATTGTAGGATCAGCTTAGAAATCTAAGAGCTGGTTCATCTCTGAGATTGACTCTACACTTGAAGAAGGACATGACAGATGGCATGCCAGGGATTAAAAGGCGATTGCACTAGCAACACTCTCCCTGCAATAAACTGTCAGTGGGGGGTCAACCTGAGCTTTTGTTAAGCTAAGACAGTGATGGATTTTGAAGTTTTATGCCAAAAGGCATTATCAAGACTCAAAAGTGAATCCAAATTTTGATACTACACAAATGAATAAAGTTCATTTTCAGTGCCTGAAGGTTTTTATGCATCTCTGAATAGAATACATAGACTCATAAGAACCAAGTTAAGCTATGAAAATATTTTCAATTACTAGCATTTAAGTAAAAAACAAAAAACATCTTAATGATATTAGGAAGATATATTTGAGCCCATGAAAATTTTAGTACTATAACAATAATTAGTATAATACTAATAATCTATAAAAAAAAAAAAAATTTAGAATTAAAAAAATTAAAATTAAGGAAATAGATCACTAATTAGGACTGAGCCTATCCTAGTAGTGACCACCCAAGCAGATTTAACATGTTTGATTTCAGAGTTTTCCTTCTCCAAGACTGGTTGCTTAACCAAGTTTAACGAGCCCAGTCTGCCCTACTATTTACCCATAGCTGAAGGGAGAGTAGTTGGATTAATACCTTTCCCAAAGGTATTAGCACTATGTGAACAGTAGCTTCATCAAGGATTTGAACTCAGGTCAACGAGTCAATTTCTAACAATGGTAACCATTACACCATGCACCTCTATAGATTATACAACAACATAGTGCATGTCCTTTTATAAAGATAAGTTGGTGGAATCAGGAAAGACAAAAGTTCACTGAAAATCCACACCCTATTACATGACTTGGAATGATAATAACCCAAAATGATTTATATGATCAAAATTTAATTTCTAGCACAATTCCAGTTGATCACTTTACTCTCTCAGTCATGCCTAGTCTTGTAATCCCTTTGTTCTAGTTTGCTGCATTCGCTCATCATAAGATTACCAGTTTCATCTCTGTCACTACACTCTAAACTAACTATTCTATTGCATCTTATTTTGACTTTGATATAATTGGAATTGTTTTTACTGCTATTATAATACTATATAAACTCTCAGTAAGTGTACCAATTATTCTAAGTAGAATAAAGCTTTCCAAAGTTTAGTGAATACTAGACTATATAAACTCTCAGTAAGTGTACCAATTATTCTAAGTAGAATAAAGCTTTCCAAAGTTTAGTGAATACTAGACTATATAAACTCTCAGTAAGTGTACCAATTATTCTAAGTAGAATAAAGCTTTCCAAAGTCTATCAGTGTTATTGTTTGCCATTACAATGATTCTTTTCAAAATTACAAAAGGTATATTAATCTTAAAGTTATGACAAATCCTTAGAATCATGTAAGGTTGGCAGATATATTAATATATTGATGATTTTAATAAGAGGAATAACATTTTCTGAAGCAAAAACTGTTTTTTTTTTTTTTTCAATTTTGCTCATAGTTACAATATAATTTTCATTTATGATATTCGGATATTTTTAGATAATATATTTGGAGGAAATGTTTATTGATAAAAGATTTTCATATTAATTGAGTTAAACTTTTCCTCAGGCTTTTAAGAATCTCAAAGATTAAAATCTAAAATCTAACCTCAGGATATAAACATTTGATACATAAAATCCTGGATTAATTTTTTAAGAAACAAGGTTATGCCTAAAAAGAGAAGAAGGCACAGTCACTGTATACTTTTACAGATGATACACACATAAACCAACCCTGTCACACGCGCACTCATATATATATCTTATTATAATGGAGATTGTGTGTTTTTCTGTGTGTAACCGAAACTATATTACCACTTAAGTCACAATTCCCTTAGTTATTTACGTCACATTCTCCATGATTCTATTTCTATTTAAACCGCAATTAATAATAAAACTGTTTGACATTATTAATACTGTTGGCCTTACCTAAATACTAATAACATGTAATTGTATTTATATATACAACAAAATACCAGTTTTCAGTGTAAACGTAAAGCTAATTTGCATATTGATATTAAAAAAACTGATTTTAATAAAAATGTGTTTGGTATTATTGATTTCTAATTGTTTGGTTTTATCTTAATGAATATGAGTAAAAATCTCTTCAATAAATCCTAAAAGAAATTCATTAACAAGAAGAAATAACTGTAATTTTATTCTTTACTTCCTATTTTAACTAAATAGTTAAATTAGTAAAATTTAGCATTGAAAAACGGAAGTGATGAAAGAGTAAGTTTCAGTTGTTCTATTTTCCAATTATACCCCCTCCGTTTCAAATCTTTTTATCTGAATTCTTAATTAGTTTCATTAGCCTTTCTGATTTAATCTAATATTTTATTACATTTAAACTTAAATACTTGCGCCCGGAGGGTGCACATATTTGCTAGTATATATAATGTGTGTGTGTCTAAGTTAGAGTAGCGAGGCATGAAGTCAATGGCATTTTATAACTGAGAGTTTCTTTGCCTAAACAATTTTCAAACCAAGTCTAGGTTTTAAAATCACATACGCAAGAAACTATCAGTTACCAAATGCAATTGATTTCATGTCTTCGCTACCATAACTTTGATATAAATGCTCTATCAATGATATTTAGTACTCCTAACTTATAAATCCCTCTGCATGAGCAAGTTGTGAAAGAAAATCAATTTTGTAATCAGACTTTAACAGGTTTGAGTTCACAGTTTTCCTTCTTCTAGGCTGGTTGCCATATCTATCTTGGGATGCTACTCAGAATGTAAACAGCCTTGTTCCGGATTTGAACTCAGGTAGCCAAGACCATTTCCTATGACAATAACATTATCCAATTTGTCTTTAATACTGCTTATATATGTGTGCTTATATATATATATATATATATATATATATATATATATATATATATATATATTAGGGTAGTTTGATTTGATTTTTCACTTTTTAAAAAATATCAGATTAGATGAAACACCAAAAGTTCGGTATTGGTTTGTTAAGTGCTGATAACAAAAATTAGATATTGAACTTGTACCAATTTTCGAGAAAATGACATCAAAGATCGTAGACAAAAATGTACTGAAAAATCCTTTGTTTCGCAACCAGGAGGGGGGGGGGGTCATATGTTTTAATTTTAACTTTAGTTATAATTTCGCCATTTAATTCAATTTTGATAAAATAAAACAAAATACTGAAATTGTTAGATTTTCTGATCAATTTTTCAGTGCATTTTTGTCAACGATCTTTGATACCATTTCCTCAAAAATTGGTGCAAGTTCAAGATCTAATATTTGATATCAGTACTTAATAGATCAATACACAACTTTCAGTGTTTCATGTAATTTGATATTTAAAAAAAGTTAAAAATCGACCTACCCAATAATATATATATATATATATATATATATATATATATGTGTGTGTGTGTGTGTGTGTGTGTGTGTGAAAATGAGTCTCCAAATGTAATAGTGTATATTGTATTAAATAGAAAAGAATCCATATTGCCTGTGGGTGAGAATTTCTTCTTTACACATGGAAGCCAACGCTACAGGAAAGAAGTTGGATATTTTATTTTTTGCCTGTTGAACACTTTGCTGTACACTCTATATCATCATTTGGAGAAAGGGCTAAATTATTTCAGATTGCAATTGTTTTTGTTTTTTTTATAATTTTGTCACCTTCAATTCCATTGAAAAAGGAAATGTTCCAAAAATTTCATTATTTTCTTCTTTTGCCCTGAGGTAAAAATGCTTTCCAAAACTCCTGAGTAATAGCATTCCTGAATATAGCCATATTAAGGTAATGGCTAAAAGTATTCACTAACTGCTCCTCTGTATCATACCCTAGTATGTCTGAAAAATATGCCTTTACCTGTAGATTGTACAAGGGTCATTCAATAAATAGGGGTGTAAGGATTAAAGTTGAAGATAAAACTCCGACAAAGGTTGATAGACAAAACATTTTATATACAGCACAGAATAAACATGGTACATAATACATAGATGTGTACATGAACATACATACATAAGTAATACAAAGTTACATGTAAAAGGATAAACATAAAAGCAACAGACATGAGACTAGGAATAGTCCATGTTGTATGAATCACTTACAGTAATGTAAGGGGGGCCAAAGCCCCAACAAGAGGGGGTAGACCAGAGTGTAACCCATAGTCTTGTAGGTCGAGCAGCAGGAAAAGAGAAAGATACGTTCACATCAGCCGCTTAAATATCCAAGGCCCCTAGCAGGGACCAGCAAAACTAACGGGCAGACAACTCCCCAGGCAAATACGAAAATAACGCCTACAGGGGAAATTTTTTTAAAAGAACAAAATTAAGTTTTGTTAATTACTCTAATTATGAAAATTAATGGGTATGTCCCAATCCTCATGAATATGGGAGTGATATTCTGACTCAGTAGTCTTATACCACAAGCAGGGGTTTACCTTTCTTCATGCTGCTTGTGAGTATTGTATTTTGTTAATGATATAAAGATTCCATTTTATTTCCAACCTCTGTTAGGTTATTTCTCATTTAGTAACCTTTGTTAGGTTACAACAAGTTTATAAACAGTTTTTTTGTGGTTACAAAATTCAGAATTGCAAGCATAAGCAGATTCATCCTTAACAAGAATTCTTTGTTTTCGCCTAAGTCTCATCAGAGGATTATCACCGGAAGAAGAACTATGATAGAAATGCAAGGAAGTCATAATCTGGGGGCATGGGAATTATTGCGATTAACCAGGATCAGGTAACCTCATGCGTTCAAGCATGAGGTTACTGAGAATGAAGGTTCTTTTTTTAATTTTCTTCCATAAATGCAAAATCTGCATTTTTTAGAATTGGTTTTTAGTAAAATTCATTTTAATCTCAAAAAAAATATTTTTGTGGCTATTCGAAATGGTGACAAATCAAATACATAGGTCTGTCATCAAATCTTTGGTGGCTGAGAATGGCAAACCATGTGAAATTTATAGAAGAATGTGTGATGTGTACATGGGTTTGATACTTCAACCCTCAGTTGAAAAACAGTCTATTGAGTGGAAGTACACTGACTCAGTAAAGAAAAAGTTTCAGGTGCTCAGGAAAGGAATTCATGCTTGACAGTCTTCTGAAACATAAAAGGACTAATCACTATTGGTATTCTTGAAAAGTGAAACTATAAACAGTGCTTCTTTAAATAAAAATTTTGAAGATATCTATTTTTTTACAAAATATTGTATTATTAAGTCTTAGATTTCCATATTGAACAGTAGTGGTACTATTTACCCATAGGTGGGGGATGAGTAGTTTCATAACTGTCCCAAGGGTATTAGTCCAAAAGTAAACGTAATAGTACTAATGGAGTTCAAACTTGCTAACTTCAATTTTACGGCCCAGGATATTTGTCACTTCAACGCAGGTGAATAGTTAGGGAACTTTGAAATATCCCATCATGCAGGTAAAGAATATCAAGAAAATTTGGTAGACGTTTGGGGAAATTTGGTAGGAAAAAGTTAAATAAAAATTCTGAAGATATCTATTTTTCTTTTTTACCAAATATTCTGTTATTAAGTCTTAAGACTCTTTTCTATTCAATACAATATACACTATTACATTTGAAGACTTATATATTAAAAGAATAGAAAGCGCGTGGTGTAATGGTTAAAGTCATGGGAAATGAACTTGTCAACCCAAGTTCAAATCCTGGACGTGGTAATTGCATTTCACTTAGCGCTAATACCCTTGGGAAAGGTATGAATCCTACTCTCCCTCCAGCTATGGATAAATAGCAGGGCAGACTGGGTTCTTTAACCATGGCTAGGTAACCAGTCTAGGAGAAGGAAAACTCTGAATTCAAACCTGTTGAACTCTGCTTAAGAAATTGACCTTGTGTTGTATCCTGCTCGTGCGGAGGAGTTGGTAAATATATATATATTAAAAGAATATAAAAAAAGATCTGCAATTGTGACGATATTTCTCAATTCTTCACTTTACTTCTCACAACCGGTGTAATTTCTCACCAACATTTTGTTAACAACAAGAATTCTGTTTGCTTCTTATTCATTCAAGAACTGAGAACATTTCCTAGTCCAAATCAGGTAATTTATTCCTTTCTTGTTTTCATTTCTTTTTCATATTTTTTTTTTCATTTCATTTCATTTCTATCTTATTTCTTTTCTGTGTTGTGGAAAGCTTGAAAGAAACTCTAATCTGATTTTTCTCCAACAATTATTTATCTTCTTCTTCACACTGTGTGTTATAAAAAGAAAAGTGGAAGATAAGATGAAATAAACTCAAAAGGTTTTTGCTGAGATTCAAAGGCCATAAAAACAGAATCTACCAATGTTTTCCTGTCTAGACAATAATTAGAAAACGAATGCAAGAATAGTGATAAAAATGCAACAAACATGAAAAAATAATGCAATTATTTTTTTTATCACCCACACACACAAAAAAAACGAATGGAAAGACATGGTATTATTAAGTGTTACCTATATGTGTATAAAAGTATATATATATATATATATATATATATATATGACAATAATGTCATTAAAAAGAAAAACGAATAAATTCACTCAATTCACTACTCTAAGTTTCACAATTTCCTGTTCATCAAGTAATATTTATATCGCTAAGTCAGTAGAGCTTCCAACTAGGAATCACAAGGTTCCCGGTTCAATACCAGCTCTCGCCAACTCAGCATATAGGTAGCATAGGGATCTGTGCAGTAAAATGGGGAGCTGATGATAGGTGTGGCACTCTTCCTCAGATCTCAAAACAATCTCCTTGGTTAAGAACTAGGAAAACCGGGATAGACTCCCTCATAGTCAGGATGATACCGACTTTAGGCCACCCCAACTACTTTACTTTTATATATATGGAAGTAAGATGAGGAAATTAATCTGACAGTATGTGGGAAAATTTAGAAAACAAACACAGGATGTTATGATGGATGGAAATTATTGTTGATACTCGAGTATTTCGTTTATACAGTGGAAACCTTCTTCAGGACTAAGGATTTGTGTGGATAGAAGATGAAGGATGTTTTGTATGCATTGAATTAGAAAAATGTGTGGAAAAAGGTTATTAGTTGTGTGGCATTTGTAGTTGAAAGTTGATGACATGATTATTGCATTCAAAAGTGAAAATTAACAATCAGAATACGTGAAAAAAACGAACGGGAATGGCCAATGAGTAGAAGTTAAAAAGGTGTGATGTATTCATCTGAATATTAATGTATAAAAACAAGAGAAGTATTATTGTTAAATTGTTTAATATAAATATACACATACATATATAGAGACATACAATATATATATATATATATATATATATATATATATATAATGTTGTTATTGCTATGGCAGGGGTTTGTAGTTTGGTAGCTATTAATTATTGATTTGCCTATATGTGAGGATATGTTAAAGAAGCCAAGTCTATAATTAACATTCTCTATGTTACTTATAGCACTGGCTTCGAAGATTTGCCTCAATCTTTTGTTGTGGATGTAAGCCAGCATGGATGCATTATTGAAATCGAAATTGTGTTTAGTATTCAATATATATTGGAAGAGACAATTGTTGAGGTCGCCTAATTTATATATATATATATATATATATATATATATATATATATATATATATATATATATATATATACTAGCAAAAATATGCATCCTCCCAGTGCAAGTATTTAAGTTTTAATGTAATGAAATATATTAAATTAGAAAGACTAATGAAACTAAATAAGAATGCAGTAAAATGATTTGAAACAAGAGGGAGTATAATAAAAAAAATAGAACAGCTTTGAAAGTAACTATTCCATCATTTTCCATTACTCCCATCTTTCATGACTAAATTTTCCTAATTTAACAATTTAGTTAAATTGGAAGTAAACAATAAAATTACAGTTATTTCTTCTTCTTAATGGATTTTTAAAAAGATTTATCTCAGATTTTTATTCATATTTATTAAAATAAAACCTAACAATTAGAAATCAATAACCCAAGCCCATATTTATTAAAATCAATTATTTAAGATCAATATGCCAATTAGCTGTCCCGTTAACACTGTAAACCACTATTTTGTAGTACATATAAATACAATTGCATGTTATTGGTACGTAAATAAGCATGACAGTATTTTTGATGTAAAACAATTTTATTTAGGATTGAGGTTTAAATAAAGATAAAATCATGACAATGTGATGTAAATAACTAATGGAATTGTGACTGATGTAGTTTCGTTACAGACAGACAGACAGACAATCTCCATTATAATAAGATATATATATATATATATATATATATATATATATATATATATATATAATATATTTATATATATATATATATATATATATATATATATATATATATATATATAATCTATCTATTTATTACTCTATCTATTTGTCTATCTATCTATCTCTCTCTCTCTCTCTCTATATATATATATATATATATATATATATAGTTACAGTATTGTAGATACAGAGTCAGTGGTGCTTAGCAACTGTCAGTTGCCTTGCTTCTGATGGTTACATTGTTACATATAAAAAGTTGACTGTCATTAACTACAATATTAAATATAGATAGTAATCATAAGTAAGTGAGTTCAAACCCCAGTAACACTATTGCATTATCCTTGCAGAAGAAATGTGGTGGTACTATTTAGCCTATACCTGGGGGATGAGTAGTTTCATAATTGTCCCGAGTGTTTTCGTCCGAAAGTGAACGTAATAGCAGTACTGGAGTTCGAACTTGCTAACTCTAATTTTACAACTCCTCACATTAGCCACTTTACCACAGGAATTGCTTCCCAGCCCAGCATGTTAGCCACAACACCATGGAGCCCCCACCCCCCTATACAAGAAATGGAGAGGTACAAATAGAAGAGTCACAGATTAGAAAAGAGAAAAGTCTATGTCCTTTAGAACAACTTCCCTGTCAGCTGGGACAGAAGAATACACTGATTGCACCTCTATAAGGGGGTAAAATCCCCCTGATGGGGCCACCTGTTGGCCATGGGTGGTGACCCATGATGTTTAAGTACAGAATCCTTGTGGCTGAGCAGTCCATGACATGCAACACTCCCCTTTGGCCCTTACTTAGGCTAGACGAGCAGTCAGAGGGGCCCTTTCTGATCAATCAGCTGGTCAACTCCTTTATCATTGTCATGACTCTATTGCCCTTATGGCAGATTCCCTACCCCTTACATGCTAGAAGGCTGTGGCTGAGAGTCTTAGTGTCCTGGGTATGATGTTAAACTGCATCTAGTGTTGAAGTTCAAATTCTGGAGCTCTGGGGAGTGTGGAGTACTCCCTCGTTGCCATTACTCCCTTGAGTGGTTTTACCTGTTAGGGTACCATCTATGGGTTAAATAAATCAAAATTGAGTTTTTACAAAAGTTGAATAACCCATCAAGAATGACAAAAACATCTTTGGCATAAAATAACCCAACAAGGGTTGACATGCCGTAAAATCTAACTAACCAACCAACCTTTAGAACAAGACTTCTGAATTGCATAAATATCAGATTGAAGTTCCTTTTTAATCTTATCTTCTTTTTGATTTTTGATTTTGGTTCGCTATCAGTTACAAGAGCATGCGATGCAGGGTGTCTCAGATATTTATCAGATGTATAACTTAGTTTTACAAATGATTAAGTTGCATCAAGCAGAAGTGCTAAGTCTATATGAGAAATTATTTCACCGTCACACCGTGACCTTCTCTTAGAGAGTGACATCAGCAAAAGAGTTATGATAGGTTTTAACTAGGCCAGTTTAGCTCAGTCAGTAGAGCATCCGCCTAGTAGCCACAAGGTTCCTGGTTTGATGCCTGTTGAGTTCTTTTGGATATAAGCTGTGTGCTAGATGCTCGCTCTTACTTATAGACTAGGCCGGAATCATATGATCTAACTCTTGGCCAATTTTGATACAAGGTTGATACAATACGTAAACCAACCCTACTGGTCATAATTACACTGGCATTCATGGACGACGGACATAGGATTAAATCACAGGACCTTTAACAATACGTAGGATAGAACTTATACGCTTACCAAAGGATTCCATAACATAGGACTTTCTTTAAGCCCTTTTCAACTGGCCAAGGATGGCATTTAAAAACTTTACAACTCAGCATATGAGGAGCACAGGGATCTGTGCGGTAAAGTAAGGAGCTGATGGTAGGTGTGGTGCTCCACCTCAGATGCAAAAATAATCTCTTTAGTCTATGACTGGTGAAAAGGGGATAGACTCCCTCACTGTCGGACTGATACCGACTTTAAGCCAACCTGACAACTTACTTATTCAACCCAAATATTTTTCCCAAATATATAGTAATTACATCTTTCAATATGTATTCCTTATTCTGAATTCTTTTGTCTTAAATTCTGAAGAGTGTCATTGTCATATGTTATTCAGACTGTTATTTGTATTCTTGAGTCTTTTTTTAACACATCATTACAAGCCAGTGTTTTATTTTTTTTTTTTTTTTTTTTTCAATCTTTCTTTTGTGTCCTAGTTCATCTAATAGAACGGTTTCTCCTTTTTACATGATTTTAGATCTGAGAGACAAAAGTGCAGATGGAAGGAATCCATTAGCCAACTTAAAAAAAGAATTCTGTCTTTGTACTTAATAAAACAATATATATGCAAATTTTCCAAGTACACATGTAAAATACTGATGGTGTCCTTTCTTAGCACTGAAGGCTCTAATCTTATTTTTTGTTTCATTATTATTGGTATCTGTTTGTTTTTTTTGTTTTTCTTTCTTCTCTCTCTATTATGAATGCCTTACATACTGAAACTTATACTGTGTTTTGTCAAACTCATATAAAGAAAAAAGAAACATATATTCTTATGCAAATTATCTTTTAGTCTCTTCTTTTATACAAGAAAGATTCCAAAATTATCCCAGCTCTGTCGGGTAGGCTTTAGAATACACTGACTGCACCTCTGCAGTAAAGTAAAATCCTCCCAATGGGGCCACCTTTTGGATGTGGGTGGCTACCCATGATGTATAAGAATGAAACCCTGGTGGCTGAGCCGTCCATGATATGCAACACTCCACTATGGCTCTTACTTAGGCTAGACTGGTGGTCAGAGAGGTGCCCTTTGATCAATCGGCTGGTCATGTCAAGCTCTAGCACCTATTGATTATCCCAATGATGCGCGTGGTGTAATGGTTAAAGTCATGGGAAATTGACTTGTCGCCCCGAGTTCAAATCCTGGACGTGATAATTGCATTTCACTTAGCGCTAATACCCTTGGGAAAGGTATGGATCCTACTCTCCCTCCAGCTATGGATAAATGGTAGTATAGACTGGGCTCTTTAACCTTGGTTAGGCAACCGGTCTAGGAGAAGGAAAACTCTGAATTCAAACCTGTTAAACCCGCTTAAGAAATTGACCTTGTGTCACATCCTGCTCGTGCGGAGGGGTTGGTAAATATATATATGATTATCCCAACTTTATTACCCTTATGGCAAGCCCCAACTCATTTTATCACATATGTGAGAAGGCAGTGGCTCAGGGTCTTAGTGTCCTGGGTAAGACGTTAAATTCTATCTGATGGTGAAGTTCCAATTCTGAGGCCCTGGGGAATATGGAGTACCCCTTCATCACCATTAGTCCCAGGTCCACTCATACCCGGAGTGGTAATACTTGTTAGGGCTTCATTTATGGGTTAAATAGAAAAAAATGAGTTCAGGAAAAACTGAGTTTACCAAAAAACAAAATTGAATACCTATCAAGAATAAATAAAACATGTCTTCAGCATAAAATAACTAAAAGGTTGCCATGCTTTAAAATCCAACCAACCAGCCCACTAAATCTCCTTGGTCTAGCACTAGTGAAAAGGGATAGACTCCCTCACTGTCTGGCTGATTTAGGTCACCCCGACAACTTTAGAGACTTGGATGGTGAAAGTGTGGATAACTTTTGACTCTCCCTTGAGAAAAATATTTTTCACTGTTTTCTGAGTATGTCACTAAACTACATCTAGTAGTGAGGTTTCAGTTTTGGAGCTCTGGGGAATGTGGAGTACCCCTTCATTGCCATTGATCCCAGGCCCGTTCTGACATGGATTTCCTGTTAAGGTCCCCTCTATGAGTCAAATAGATCTTTGTGAGTTAATGAAAATTACTTTTATAAATCACGTATGAAGTTAATGAAAAATTTAACATAAAAATTATTTCTGCTAATACATTGATTCACATTGAGTTAATGAAAATTATTTCTACCAGTTTATAAAACCAAACCAAAATATTTACCTAAAATCTATTTGCATAAAAATCATGTACAAAAATACAAGATTTGACATTAAATAACCCACAAGAGTTGATATGTTATTAAACATTAACAAAATTCTTTAATTATTTTTTCTTTCTTTAATTTTTATTATTAAGAATAAATGCTTTTTATTCAAACTATCTTTGAGAACAAATGTCATATACTACCTAGATAATGAGAATGAAATTATTTGTTTTTCCTATAAATAATATCTGACAAAATTTTGGAAGAGAAACAACGAGATTTCATGGGACTTGTTAATTCAACCTAGCATTTGCTAATTACTCTGTTCACTGTGTATATTTGCTTGGTAAACCTTTCCCCTATCCTTGCTATTATTTCTGTTAACTTTGAGACTCGAGTTTTCAACAACTAACTACCCCGAGCTCCAGAATTGAAACTTCACAACTAGATGCAGTTTAATGTCATACCCAGGACACTAAGATCCTCAGCCACCGCTTAGCATGTTTATGATAAAAGTGGTTGGGATTTACTATTTCTCTGAATTGTCCCCATCTTCATTGTTATTTTTACAACGTTTCGGCCGTTATACCCTCCAGCCTTCTTCAAGTATTTCTTGTCGGACTCGGGAACCTTCTTTTCTAACTCGGGAATTTTCTTGTCGTATTCGGGAGCCATCACGGAACTTTGAACCTAAAGTTCCGTGATGGCTCCCGAATACGACAAGAAAGTTCCCGAGTTTGAAAAGAAGGTTCCCGAGTCCGAGAAGGTTCCGAGTCCGAGAAGGTTCCTGAATCCGACAAGAAATACCTGAAGAAGGCCGGAGGGTATATCGGCCGAAACGTTGTACAAATAACAATGAAGATGGGGACAATGGTCCGAATAACACGGTTGGGATTTATCCGATTTTTGTATGAAGAAACACAAAGAGAACAATTTTTTTTACAGGCACCTGATGTTTGATTCAAGCAATTTTGAATAGGAAAGCAATCATGATCTCTGGTTTTGTGCTAGGGAACTAAAATAAATTAGCTTATTTCAGGAGACTGTCCTCTCAGGAAGCACCAACCTCCTCATCTAAGGTAGGGTTAGGTTTATGGCTGATGCCTGAGGCAACCCCCAAAGGGGTGAAAGCCAACAGAGTTAAGCTTTTTGGGCACAGCTATCAACTCTGCATGCATTTGTGGAAGAGCATCCACTCAAAAACTGACCCTGAGCCACATCCTGTGATAGGTAAAGTAAATCATCATAAAAGCAATTCTCATTGTTTTATTCTCTAGAAATAACAATCTTCATAAAAATCCTCATTTTAATCTATTCTTATAATGCATTATATATATATATATATATGTATATAGTCATTGTGGAGTCCATATATACTTCTTTGTTGGTATATCAACTAAATATAGAATGAAAAAAAATGAAACTTAATACTTAAATACCAACTGAGTTTCTTATTCATTTCACAGCTTTCTTTTTTTCTTGAATCTTGCCCTGATGAGCTACTAAGTGAAACTCTTAGTAGATATATCTGATTCATTTGGTTTAACTTTATTATTTGCTCTACTTAGGTATTGAGCATTTTATATTTTAGCATTGACAATCCTAGTGGTTTATATATATATATATATATATATATATATATATAATTTTTTTTCTTTTGGCCCAGTGTTATAGTGTTAATCAATTATTTTTGGTTAGTGTGACCCTCTTGGTCTTTCTTTCTTTTTTACATTTTTTCCCCCAGGTGAAGTTTGGTAGTATATCTTTACTAACAAACTATTTGATTTTTTTTTTCTAACCACAAGAGTTTACTAATAAGATTAATATATATATATATATATATATATATATATATATATATCACACAAACATCTCACCGCCCTGTCGGCTGGGGCATTAGAATGCACCGTCTGCACAGGGGTAAGACTCCCCCAATGGGGCCACCTGTTGGCTGTAGGTGGTGACCTGTGATGCTTAAGGATAGAACCCAGGTGGCTGAGCAGTCCATGACTTGCAATATTCCACTTTAGGCTTTTCTAGACGGGCGGTCAGAGAGGCCCCCTCTGATCAATCGGCTGGCCACATCAAGCCCTAGCACCTATATGATTGCCCCAACCCTGTTGCCCTTATGGCAACCCCCAATCCTTCTTATCATATGAGTACTAGAAGGCAGTGGCTGAGGGTCTACATGTCCTGGGAATGACGTTAAACTATCTGATGGTGAGGTTCCAGTTCTGGAGGTTTGGGGAAATGTGGAGCACCCCTTTATCACCATTGCTCCCTGGTCCATTCTGACCTGGAGTGGTAGTACCTGTTAGGGTCCCATCTATGGGTTGAATAGAAAAACATGAGTTTATAAACAAAATTGTATTATGCATTGAGAATGAATTTATTTCACAACTTTGTCAGCATTAAATGACCCACCGAGATTGATATGCCTTTAAAAAAAACTAATCAAACCAAACATCTCATAGAAATATATATCATGCATATTCTATTTAAAAAACAAAAAACAGCTGTTCTGTCAACAAAGTCTCCATGTGATCCACTCCTTATACGCTCATAAATACACATAATATGCACATATCTATCTACTATCTACCTACCTACCTACCTACCTATCTATCTATCAATCTATCTCAGTCTGTTCATATCTATCTATCTATCTATATATATATATATATATATATATATATAACCTGTTCATATCTATCTATCTGTCTATTTATCTATTTCAGCCTGTTCATTTCTATCTATCTATCTATCTCAATCTGTTCATATCTATCTATCTTGGTTCAAGTATGCTTTCAGGCCCAAAGTATCACTAGAAGGATTTTACAACACCTCCAGTTTTCCTTTGTTTTCTGTCGCCTTCTAAGAAGATCACATAATATACATAAACCAAGCAATGAAGTGTTAATTTATTAATGTAAGTTGTGAATTGAGGGAAAAGATAACAATGTCAAAACAAGGTGTGTTGAATAGACAAATATATATATATAATTTTAATTGTATAATAATTGTATAATAAGAAATAAATATATCTCTTACACCTGCAATCGAGCACTTTATTTTCCTTTCTCTGATACAAAATACCTACACCAATATACTTGGTGTGTCATCAAAGTGCCAAGTTTGAAGCTGTATTTACGAAGATAGAAATGAAAAATGAATGGAACATTAATTTTTTTCAGAATACAAGGTGTGTCAAAAAGTACAAAAAATCTCAATACTTTTTTGACAATCTTGTATATATATATATATATATATATACACTACACACATATATATATATATTCACTATACTATATATATATATATATATATATATATATATATATTCTTGAAGCGAAAATGTTCTAGAAGGTTTGCATGATAACTTTTCAGCACACACACACTTGGTTTGATAATTGCATAGGTGAGAAACTGACAGTTACCAAGCATCATTTACTTCATATCTATACTTCCCTAACTTTACTCAGTTTAACTCAGTCAGTAGAGCGTCCAACTAGGAACCACAAGTTTCCTGCCTTGATACCTTGGCAAGTCTGTGTATGAGTAGCACAGGGATCTGTGCAGTAAAGTAAGCTGATGGAAGGTGTGGTGTTTCGCCTCAGACACGAAAACAATCTCCTCGGTCTAGCACAAGTGAAAAGGGGATAGACTCCCTTGCTGTCTAGATGATACCAACTTTAGGCCACCCTGATAATGATATACATATGTTTTGTGTGTGAGGAAAGAAATATGTAATATTAAAGAGTACAATGGTATATATATATTTATATATATATATATATATATATATATATATATATATATATATATATAGCATGTAAGCAATTACAGATACATAAATATATATGCCCTCATAAATCTTGCACTTGGATATTGAATTCTTTTACTTAGAGAATATGTAAGCATTACAAGAATTACATGTATATGTATTAAAGAAAAGAATATATACATACATATATATATATATATATATATGTATGTACCTCTGCCTTTTTTTTCTCTCTCTCTCTCTGCATAGCTGCACATGCCCATTCACATACAATATATCTACACAATGTTTGCAAATCTTTATAGTATTTATCCATTAATATTTGACTTTCGTTCAAGCCCCCTTGACTTCTGGCAACGGGAGAACCAGGGATAGGAAAGAAAAGCAAGTACATATACTTTACATATGCATTTCCAGTATAGAATATAAAAGTTATTCGAAAGTTTGTTACTTGGTATTCATAGTATACTGCAAAAAAAATCATTTTGCCAATGTGCATTAACAAAAGTCTTCGGAAAGTGCAGTTTTATATTCTCTGGGACTTAAGATCACAAGTCATGTGGTTTTTCTATTTATTTATATACAGGCAATTCATGGTATTTATCCATAAAGGTATGGGAATAGAGACACACGCAACACAAACATCTCATAGAAAATCTCTATATTTTTTCATATGAAACATTTCCCCTTTACAGCCATACATTTAAGGGCATGTTATACAGTAGATTACTTGAAAGAAGCAAATTTGAACTCTTTTTATCATTCCATATATATATATATATATATATAAAACACACATATGGGCTGGGTTAGCTCAGTCGATAGACCGTTCAGCTAGAAACCACAAGGTTCCTAGTTCGATACCTCCCCTCGCAAATTCAGCATATGAGTAGCACAGGATCTGTGCAGTAAAGTAAGGAGCTGATGGTAGGTGTGGCGCTCCATCTCAGATGCAAAAACAATCTCCTGTCTTGTGCTACTGAAAAGGGCATAGACTCCCTCGCTGATTGGCTTATACTGACTCAAGGCCACCCCAACGAGTTTACTTTACTTTATGCATGGTTAGAGTCGTTGAAAATAGACTTGTCGACCTGTGTCCAAATCTTGGACAAGATTTTTTGCATTTCACATAGATGATTTAGTACGACTTAAGATGAACAATCCAGATAAAAAACAAAAATATAAACATAAATCTCTTTAGATATTTCTCACAGCAAGCTCATCTCACAGATCCATTACTAAAAAAGTAAAATAAAATAGGTTGACAGATAGCGAGTGAGTCTATCCCCTTTTTACTAGCACTAGACCAGGAAGATTGTTTTTGCATCTGTGGTTGAGTGCCATACCTACCATCAGCTCCTCACTTTACCACACAGATCTCTGGGCTACTCATATGCTAAGTTGGCGAGGGCCAGTATTGAACCGGGAAACTTGTGGTTCTGAGCTAAATGCTCTACCAACTGAATTAAGCTGGCTCCATTACTACTGAATACAAATATGATCCTTACTGGATGCCCCGTACTTGTAATTTGTGTAACAACCTACCTGTGGCAAAATGAAATAAAATAAATAAATAAAAAAGATATTGCATCATAGTGTAATGCAGTGATTCTCAATGTGGTCCAGCTGGACCATCTGTGGTCCACAGAACATTTCTAGTGGTCCACAGAGAGTTCAAAGCCACAAAAATGTTTTAGCCATTTCACAAAAATTTAACTAATTTAGCGCTTCTTATAATGACCCTCCCCAGTTGAAAATCTCTATTTAAGTGCCCATCGATGATTGGCGGAAAATGAATTGTCTTGTCTTACTTTAACACGTGTGCTAGCCGCTCGCAGCAACATTCAAGAAATGTAGGATTGGTCCATGGGAATTTTTTAAATAAAAAATGGTCCATAAGCCAAAAAAGTACTGGTGTAATGGTTAGTTAACTAGTTTTGCTTATTCATTTTGTTTTATGGCATATCAATTTTTGGGGGGTTATGTAATGCTGAACCAAGTCATTTTTATAAACAAAGGACTCGGTTTGCTTATAGTATCTGCTGTTGCTTAAGTAGTCACCTAATTTAGTATGTGTTCTAGGTAGGATGTTAAACTGCATCAAATGGTGAAGTTCCAATTTTTGAGTTCTGGGGAGTATGGAGTACCCCTTCATCACCATTACTCCCAAATCCACACTGACCCAGAGTGGTATTATTTATTAGGGTCCCATCTGTGGACTAAATAGAAAGAAATGAGTTTTAAAAAAATGTGTTAAAAAAATTGACTTTAAAAAAAAATTGAATACCCATCAAGCATGAGTAGAACAAAACGTCTTAGATATAAAATAACCCACAAAGAGTTGACATGCCGTAAATCCACCAAACCAAACCAATTTAGTATTGAACAGACTTATCTTTGCTTAACTTTGGTGATTGTTGTGGGGTTTTAAAGGTAAAAAATAAGACAAACGACTGGTAACAATGTATACAAATGTATTGAACAAAAAGGAGTAGAAATTTACAGCAAAGAAAGTGGAGATTGCGTCAGACCAATACAGTTACAAGCTGATTCGCATTTGCTTTGTCTCAAGCCACAATTGTTCCTGGTACTTATAGTAATCGTCGGCGCATTCCATTTATGTCCATAGGTTATATCACCTATAACAGTGATCTAGTGGGAAATGGTACTTTCAGCGTGACTTGACCATAATTAGTAATCTAGTCTCACTGATCAACTACTACTGAATAGTTAGTTAGTTCAATCCTCACTAGATGTCCCACGTATGCAACCTTATATCACATCCTACCCATGGTGAATGGGTTTGGTAAATAACTACATAGCAAAGAGATATATCATCACTGTTATAGTGATGATATCCTATATAATAGTATTTATAGTGATTATATTCTATATAATAGTATTAATTAAGTCTATAATAATGCATGACCTACCTTTAACTTATTGGTAATAGAGGCTACTTTTATAACAAGATCATTTCAGGGAATTTTAGGAAATGTAGAGAGGAAGAGTAAGAAAGTTTTAATTAATACTTGAATAACAAGTAAAACAAGTCTAAAATGCACAAGTTGTTAAATCAATACAGCACCAGCCATTGCACTAAACATGCCTCAAAGTTTTAAAGCACCCTATATAAAAGAATAATAATCATGATGATGTTTGTCATGAGGAACTGAGCCATGAACATGGTGGCATTCAGTCTAATTCTCTAATCACTAAATCAATATCACCCCAACCATTGCACTAACCATGCCTGTTACCTCAAAAGATTAAGCACTTAGTGTAGATCACAGAAGATGAAGATGGTAGCGACGGCGAGAAGTATATTGAGACTAAAATGCAGAATTTATAGCTTTAGGCTAACTTCTCAAGTTAATGAACTCTGATGTAGATATAATTATGATTCTTTGCTATAGGAAAGAGAACACACAACTGTAGGTGTTCAGCCCAATGAACTAATCACCCTAACCGCCACCATCAACAGAAGAAATTGTCAAGACAACCATGTTGATTATTGCCCAGTAACACTACGTTTCAAAGATTTCAGTACATCCCTACCATATATTTTGTCACCCTTAACCCTTTTTCTAACAGAGTGCCCCAAACCGCCCAATGATCAAAATGCCTGACAGCCCAAAAACACCAGGTTTCAAAGATTTCAGTACATTTTCTTTTTAAGTTAAGTTAGTGGCCAAGTGGCCTATTGTTGGTATCAGTCAAACAGCGAGTGTGTCAATCCCCTTTTTGCTAACACTAGACGAGGGAGATTTTTTTGCTGTGATGGAGAACTGCACAATCAGTTTACCCAATCTGTGCTACTTATGTGCAGAATTAGTGGGGACCAGTATCGAACCAGAAACCTTACGATTCTAGGCAGCCCCAAACATTTACTTGGTAAGAATTATATTGTCTGTAATGGCATGTAAGAAGGATTAAATCTATAAACTCAAAGAGATGGAGTGTCACACCTACTGCAGCTTCCCTCTTTACTGCACAGTTAGTTACCCAATCTGTTCTACTTATGCGCAGAGTTAGTGGGGACCAGTATCAAACCAGGAACCTTGCGATTCCTAGGCATCCCCAAACATTTACTTGGTAAGAATTATATTGTCTGTAATGGCATGCTAAGAAGGATTAAAATCTATAAACTCAAAGCGTGGAGTGTCACACCTACTGTCAGCTTCCCTCTTTACTGCACATATCAGATTACCCAATCTGTGCTACTCATGAGCTGAGTTGGTGGAGACTGGTATTGAACCTAGAAATTGTGATTCTTTAGTGGGTGTTTTACCAACTTAGAGATTTAGTATATCCATTACTGGGATTCTTTTTAGTTATTGTTGCTGATCTGTCTCTTTGAGTACAACTGTCCTTGTAATGATACGACTTAAGAGGATTCTCAGTATACATTCAATGTTTATATCACCCTTAACCGTTTTTTTTTTTTTTACCAGAGTGCCCAAACACCCAATAATCGAAATGCCTGACCACCCAAAAATACCAGAGATCATCAGTTCTTAAAAAATTGTTTAGAGTTAAAAAATAAAAAAAAAGAGAAAGTAATTAAATAAATACATTTCTATTCAGTAGTAAATGATCTGTGATATGATACTAGCTTGTCAACTATTTGGGACATGGTTATTGTGGATGCCAGTGGTAGATAAAGGGTTAATAGCAATATGTAGCATAATAGAGAGAGAGAGAGAGAGAAAAAATTTTAAGGATGAATCAGCACAACGCCACATGGCACTTTTTCTACTTTAAGGATCCTGTGTTCCAGAGTTCTACAAGAAACACCTGAATAAGACCAGGGGGGCACATCAACTAAAATGCTGTGCATATATATATATATATATATATATATATATATATATATTTAACTCCTCCTATCAAAATGCCCTATAGAAATTTACCAACCATTCCAAATGAGTAGGATGTGACACAAGGTCAATTTCTTAAGTGGAGTTTAACAGGTTTGAATTAAAGTTTTCCTTCTCTTAGATTGGTTACCTAACCAAGGTTAAAGAGCCCAGTCTGCCACCCTACCCTTATTTAATACATGTCTGGAATGACGTTATATTCTATTGAGACCATTTTACTTTTCCAAGGGCATAAGCACTATGTGAAATGCAAACAGCCTCATCTAGGGTTTGAACTCTGGTTGAAGTGCCCATTTCGTATGACTCTAAACATTACACCACACACCTCCACAAACGTTGTGTATGTAACAATAAATCTGAGCCACTAGGCCTCCCCTTCTGTTGTGTTGTGGTTATCCGTGTAGAAGTAAATTCCGAAAAGGAAAGCAACAAATCTCCTATCACAAGTTGGAAAAGGTTTTATTACTTGTGTTTTCTTATCTAACGAGTCTGGGGAGATGGTTTGATTTTGGTCAAAATCATCTCACAACATCTGATTTGACTGCTCTCCAATCTCCAATCGTCTTTAACTCCCAAATGTGTCATTCTGACTCACTCACTCTGACTGCCTATCTTATACTGTATCTCCTCTTCTAGATATGATCACTTTCTGTGACTTCTTCCTCATATTCAAGGGCATGTTTCCAATTTGAACCACACCGTAAGCCAGTTCTTAAGTCTTTTTGTCGATCAAAGAATTTTAAGAGAAAGTTTGCATCCTATATATATATGAGGAGTGAAGGACTGAATAAATCCAAAAAAATGTGGTTGAGAATTTATAGAAAATAATCTATTAATAATGAGATTAGATCACTTTTTGTCTGTAACCAAAACTACATCACTGCTTACATTACACTAGGGTTTTTATTTAATTCTATGAAAAATCAATTAAAAGTCAAATTTTCATGAAAATGTTGATACTTATTCATCTTTAGATGAATTTATGTTTAAACTAGTAATAGTGTTAACTAACAAGAAGAAAACTTGACATATTGTGAATTTTGCTGTTCCAGTGGACCACCAAGTAAAATAAAATAAAATAAAAAGATAAACAAATACTTGGACCTTGCCAGAGAACTGAGAAAACTGTGGTCTCACCAATTATAATTAGTGCCACTAGAATGGTCCCCAAGTGTCTGGAAAAGAGTCTAGGTGAATTAGAGATTAGAGAAAGAATCAAGACCCTCCAAACTACAGCATTGTTAAGATTGGCTAGAATACTCAGAAGACTTCTGGAGACCTGAAGAGACTTGCTGTCACACAGCCTCCAGCAAACCACCATCTAAGGCGAGTGGAAAAAACTCTAATGGAGCCAAATTAATAACGCTAGGATATTACATGATAAAAATTCCTAGTCACTTCTCATTTATTGCTAGAGTTATTTTTTTTCTATAAATTAAATAATATACCATAAATCTGGTTGCAAATCAGTTCCTTGCTGTTTCACGGTAATAACCAATAACCACCATTTTTTTTAATACAATTTTTTCAACTAGGTCAGTCTTAGCTAATGGAATCTGACAAATACTTATACTTACCTTTACATTCCTTCAATTTTCGCTTCCACTTGATGAAAATCATATAATTTCTCTCTGATATATTTTCCTCATTTCTTTTGGTTCAGGGCAATTATTTCCTTTTTATCAGCTTCTCTCTCTCTCTCTCTCATTCATGTTCTCTCTATTCTGTTCTCTCTCTCTCTCATGTTCTCTCTATTCTTCTCTCTCTCTCTGTCTCTCTCTCTCATGTTCTCTCTATTCTTTTTCTCTCTCTCACATCCTCTCTTCTTTTTTTTGTCTCGCTTTATTTCTCTCGTTCTCATTCTCACTCATTCTCTCTCTCTCTCTCCTTCTCATCCTCTCTATCCTTTTCTTTCTCTCTCTTTCTTATTCTTTCTCTCTCTTTCTTATTCTTTCTCTCTCTTTCTTACTTTTTCTCTCTCTTTCTTACTTTTTCTCTTTCTCTATCCTTTTCTCTCTCTATCTATTTTTTCTCTCTCTCTCACACACACTCTCTCTCTCTCTCTCTCAACCCCTTTCTTTCTGTCTCTGTCTCGTTCTCTCTATCCTTTTCTTTCTCTCTCTCATTCTTTCTCACCCCCTCTCTTTCACTCTCTCTCCCTCTCTTTCAACATGCTGTGGATTCATTTCCAACTAAAGTGGTTTCATTTTCATTTCACAAATTTGTTTCCTGTTTTATAATAATTTTTGTGTGAAGCAAAATCTGTTTATTTTTTTTTTTAATTTACTTTTTGAAAAGCTATATTACTTTTCACTTTCTTCCTATTTAGCCGACAAAAATTTGATATTGCTTTTATTTTTCTTTATAAGTTTTTTTTTTCTTTTCTTTTAATGATGTGTTGCGTTTTAAGTATTCACTTGTCAGGATTTTTCTTAGAAACAGAAAAAAAATCTTTTTTACTATTAAGTTCAGTTTTACTTACATAATCACATAAGTCATTTAGGTTAATTAGATCAATAATACCTTTGTTCTTTGAATCAAAGAAGAAAGATTCATCTTCGAAAAATGAATTAAGTTTATTTTCCCTTTTTTTTATGTATGTAGTAGAATACTTTTCAAATTATAATAACTCTCACCAGATGCATTTTATTAGATTTTATTTATTTTGATATTAGATGTTTTAAAAACCTATCTCTCTCTCTCTCTCTCTATATATATATATATATATATATATATATATATATATATATATAATATGTAATATAATGGAGAATGAATATGAAAAGTATTAGCATATTAAGGTGCTCAATGCTAAAATAGCAGAGCAGTTTTAAAATCTGAGATTAAATATTACGGTGTTAATATTCCATAACTGCAGTTTCATGCATATCATGTGATCTTCAGATGATCAAAAATATCAAAATATTAAAATGGTGGAAGGATATATATATATATATATATATATATTATTTCGATAAATAAATTCTTCCTATTTTCGGAACACTTGTTTTTTCAAATTTCTTAATATATATATATATATATATATATATATATAGGCAAGTCTAGTCGTCTAGTTATTTTTCTTAGTTCGTGATCCAGTTGGTATAGGAATTGTCCCATATTATTTACCCTAGCGCTTTCAACCATTTTGTTGGTTGTCATCAGGGGATTGTAGGTTGTTAGGTATTTTTCTTCGTTCTTTTATATATTGCATTTTCAAATTAGGAGAGTCTATTATATATTATATATATATATATATATATATATGAAACAGAATCAGCAACAGAAATTAACTACTCAGGATAATTTCGACAAGATAGTCACTTGTTTGGTTTTTCTTTTCTTTTTTATTCCATTGAGTTCCCTCTAAAATTGCAAATATTTATGGATGAGTCATAAATAATTTATTTTTTAAATCAAGTTGTAACTACACATTTCAAAATATTAAATGCAGCCAGAAATTACAGATTAAAAAGTGTCTTCATAGGTCATTTTTATTTAAGTTGCGAAAAAGTGTGCATAATAATTTAATCTATGTTCTCATGCCTCTAAAATGGAATAACTGAAAATGAAATATTCAACATGTAATGTTATGGGAGTTTAAGAATAATAAAAATGTTATAGAAAGAAAATGTGTTGTGTTTATGGTGTCATTACTGGTTTTCAAAGTTTTATTCAGACCATGCATCATTGAGAGATTAACCCAGACCCACACTTTCAGATCTCTAGAATTGGAGCCTCACCGTCATGGAGTGACAACCTTTTGAACAAGGGAGCTCTTAATCATAAACAATCAGTCAACGCAGCAGACACCATTAAATACAACATGTTTGCTCCCTTTGTTTAATGGCATATCAACTTTTATGGATTATTTAATTCCAAAGCACTCTTATAGAAGACCAGTAGTGGTAATATCTAACCCATAGATATGAGTACAAGAGGGTTCATATTTTTCCTAAGTGTGTTATTCCAAAATTGAACATATTAGTGCAACTGGAGTTTGAATTTGCTCACTGTGATTTTGTAGTCCAACATTTTAACTACTACACCACGTCAGACTACCCGCAAATAGGGTATGTTTTCAGCTACAAAATGATATTTTCCACATATAATCATCATCATCATCAACATTTCATGTCATCAGCGCAGATATCCATAACAATCTTTTGCCAAACATCCCTATCGGTCATCACTCCCGGGAGGTCCCCTGTGCAGCATCCAGAATCCGCACAGAGCAGATCGATGTCATGCTCATCTAGAGAGGCTGATAGGTATGCATCCTGCATAAAAATCTAAAAGAATGCAGTAAAATCGTATCCCACTGGGATTTTTTTCTTCCCTCACCATTTCAGGCTAACTGTAAATACATTTCAATAGTTTCTTAAAATTAATTACACAGGATAGGTTACAAGGTAGGAGTTAGACGGCTTTAGTTGGGACCCATAAATTTTCCCAGGGACCCATTCAAAGCAAATATGTGCATCCCAGGATGCACTAAATTAAAAAGCTATCAGCATCACTGCCCATATTGCAGGTTTTCACTGGAGGACATGCATTTTCACCCATGTCCCTCATTGTTTTATGGAATAAATGTGAGAATTTTTTAATCTCCATTTGTTTACACACAACTGATTGATCTAAAATTGTGATCAAAAAATGAGAAACATTTTTTTAATTTAGAAAAATATTTTTCTAATCAAATTTTTTCCAATTTTATTTGTATGCAAATGAGAGTCGAGCAGAATGATATTTTCCAATCATGTGATTTGATGTTAAAATTCTTGATTTGTAAGGAAATGCAGTTTTGCTTTGCAATTGGATCTGTTCCTTTTAATTACCTCAAGAAATTCTTGTAGATTGTTGTCCAATCTCATGAATTTTCTCTTAGAAATTACAGAATGTAAATAGCCTCATCCAGGATTTGAACTCGGGTCACCAAGTCCATTTCCTGTGACAAAAAACCATTACACCATATACCTTCACTGCATACATTATACATTTATACTTAGATTTTTGTGTAGTTTCTTTAGTTCTTTGCTCATGGTTGTATGATAAAAGGAGCACAATGACACCATTAAATAGAACATGGTTTGGTCTCAATCATATATACCTAATACAAATAAGTTGTAAACAGATCTATCTGACTTAGAGATGGGACCCTAACAAATACTATTACACTAGGTCAGAGTGGACATGGGAGTAATGGCAATGAAAGGGTACTTCACTGTCTTCAGAGCTCTAAAACTGGAGTTTCACCACCAGATGTAGCCAAGTGTGATACACAGAAAACACAATCTTTAATAAAAAGAAACATTTAGTTGTACTAATAAATCCTTTTATCTGTAAAGACATTCAGTAACAAAAGGAAACATGTAGCTATACTAATAGATTTATGTATCTCTAAATATATTGCTTATAAAAAAGAAACACTCAGCTGTATTAATAAATCCTTTTATCTGTAAACATATTGAGTAATAAATAGAAACACTTTGCTGTACTAACAGACCCACTTATCGGTAAAGACATTTAGTAATAAGAAGAAATACTTAGCTATACTAATAGATTCATGTATTTATAAATATATTGTGTAAAAAAATAAGAAACAGCTGTACTAACAGATCCACTTATCTGTAAAGATATTGAGTAACAAAAAAGAAACACCCGGCTGTATTAATAAATCCTTTTATCTGTAAATATATTGAGTAATATATAGAAACACATGCTGTACTAACAGATCCACTTATCTATAAAGACATTTGGTAACAAAAAAGATGTCCTAATAAATCCTTTTATCTGTAAATATTTTGAGTAACAAAATGAAACACTTCATTATAGTAATAGATCAACTTATCAGTAAAGATATCTGCTAACAAAAAGAAACACTCATCTCTAGTCATAAATCATTTATCTGTAAAGATATTGAGTAAAAAAAAGAAACACTTTGCTGTACTAATAAATCCTTTTATTTTTTAAACATATTGAGTAAAAAAAGAAACACCATGCTGTTCTAACAGATCCACTTATTGGTAAAGAGATTTAGTCACAAGAAGAAACACTTTGCTGTACTAATAAATCCTTTTATTTTTAAACATATTGAGTAAAAAGAAGAAACACCATGCTGTTCTAACAGATCCACTTATTGGTAAAGAGATTTAGTCACAAGAAGAAACACTTTGCTGTACTAATAAATCCTTTTATTTTTAAACATATTGAGTAAAAAGAAGAAACACCATGCTGTTCTAACAGATCCACTTATTGGTAAAGAGATTTAGTCACAAGAAGAAACACTTTGCTGTACTAATAAATCCTTTTATTTTTAAACATATTGAGTAAAAGAAGAAACACCATGCTGTTCTAACAGATCCACTTATTGGTAAAGAGATTTAGTCACAAGAAGAAACACTTTGCTGTACTAATAAATCCTTTTATTTTTAAACATATTGAGTAAAAAGAAGAAAACCATGCTGTTCTAACAGATCCACTTATTGGTAAAGAGATTTAGTCACAAGAAGAAACACTTTGCTGTACTAATAAATCCTTTTATTTTTAAACATATTGAGTAAAAAGAAGAAACACCATGCTGTTCTAACAGATCCACTTATTGGTAAAGAGATTTAGTCACAAGAAGAAACACTTTTCTGTACTAATAAATCCTTTTATTTTTAAACATATTGAGTAAAAAGAAGAAACACCATGCTGTTCTAACAGATCCACTTATTGGTAAAGAGATTTAGTCACAAGAAGAAACACTTTGCTGTACTAATAAATCCTTTTATTTTTAAACATATTGAGTAAAAAGAAGAAACACCATGCTGTTCTAACAGATCCACTTATTGGTAAAGAGATTTAGTCACAAGAAGAAACACTTTTCTGTACTAATAAATCCTTTTATTTTAAACATATTGAGTAAAAAGAAGAAACACCATGCTGTTCTAACAGATCCACTTATTGGTAAAGAGATTTAGTCACAAGAAGAAACACTTTTCTGTACTAATAAATCCTTTTATTTTTAAACATATTGAGTAAAAAGAAGAAACACCATGCTGTTCTAACAGATCCACTTATTGGTAAAGAGATTTAGTCACAAGAAGAAACACTTTGCTGTACTAATAAATCCTTTTATTTTTAAACATATTGAGTAAAAAGAAGAAACACCATGCTGTTCTAACAGATCCACTTATTGGTAAAGAGATTTAGTCACAAGAAGAAACACTTTGCTGTACTAATAAATCCTTTTATTTTTAAACACATTGAGTAAAAAGAAGAAACTCCATGCTGTTCTAACAGATCCATTTATTGGTAAAGAGATTTAGTCACAAGAAGAAACACTTTTCTGTACTAATAAATCCTTTTATTTTTAAACATATTGAGTAAAAAGAAGAAACACCATGCTGTTCTAACAGATCCATTTATTGGTAAAGAGATTTAGTCACAAGAAGAAACACTTTGCTGTACTAATAAATCCTTTTATTTTTAAACACATTGAGTAAAAAGAAGAAACACCATGCTGTTCTAACAGATCCACTTATTGGTAAAGAGATTTAGTCACAAGAAGAAACACTTTGCTGTACTAATAAATCCTTTTATCTGTAAACATATTGAGTAAAAAAAAAAAGAAAGAATGAACAGCATTGACAGATCCACTTATTTCTAATGACATTGAGTAACAAAAAGATACAATTTGCAACAATAAAAGAACAGTTTATCTCCTAAGACATCAAATAACAAATCCTTAATACTCTTAAGTAATTCCTTTTTTGTAATACTAACTAGTTTTTGCTATTACAACAACAAAAAAAAGTAAGATTGTTTACAACATAAGAAGTCTAAATATCAGAGAAGTTTTACTTGCCTCTCGTTTTCCTACATAAGAAAACTTTCAAAAATCAAATGGAACCAAATGGTTCTGTAAAAAGAACACAAGAAAGAAAGTTCATATAATTTTTGTAAGGAAATTAACTTTCTTTAGTCTCAAGTGGTTAGAATCCCAGAAAGTGCCACGTGAAAGTAGCCAATTTTCCGTGGCTCAATTGATTTTAAGGTGCAGGTACATTCTACGAATGCAAGGGGGGGCGGTCTGTGTGGACTGCTTATTCCTCGCTAGACTTGCTTGAATATCATGACCAAGTCCAGCATTGGGGGTTTCCTCAAATGGTTTCAGTTGATGACTGGAGTGGGGAGGAATGGCTAAAATAGCCACAAGCAGAGCAATCTCTGTTGGCTGGAGTTGGCATTGGATATTCGCAACGAAGGAGTAAAAGTACTTACCAAAGTTGTAATCTGGGTTAAGCAAAATAAAATAAGTCAGAAATGGAGTAGAGGTATTGGCTGCGGGATGTATTTGAAGAAAGTACAATTGTCCTTTTAGTTGTAGGCGGTTGGTTATAAAGCAGAGGTTCTCAACTGGGAGCCATATGGATCCCCTCTTAAGAAACAATTATACCAAAAAATGTAAATATGAATATACAATGAACAATATTCTCTAACCTTGCGGCATAAAATAACCCAAGGCAGGTTGACTTTCCATTAAAATTAATCTATTAGTCAATCAGCTTACACAACCTGCTATTTCTATGAAGAAATTCTTTGCAACTAGTTATAGCTTGGAGCAACATGGCTTTCTACTGATTATTTAGTGGTAGACATCTTTACAATTGGTTATATCATGGTTTGGATGGTTTGTTTTGTTTTATGGCATATCAACCTCAGTGGGTTATTTAATGCTGACAAAGTTTTGAAATAAATTCATTCTTAATGGATAATCAATTTTTTTTATAAACACATTTTACAATTTAACCCATGGATGGGACTCTAACAGGTACTATCACTCCAGGTCAGAGTGAACCTGGGAGCAATGATGATGAAGGGGTGCTCCACATTTCCCAAACCTTGAGAACTGGAACCTCACCATCAGATAGAGTTTAACATCATTCCCAGGACATGAAGACCTTCAGCCACCACCTTCTAGCACCCATATGATAAAAAGGGCCGGGGGTTGTCATAAGGGCAATAGGTTTGGGATAATCATATAGATGCTAGGGCTTGACATGGCCAGCCGATTGATTGGAAGGAGCCTCTCCAGCCGCCCGTCTAGCCCAAGTAAGGACCAAAGTAGAGTGTTGCATGTCACGACCAACTGGTGGTCCCATTGGGGGAGTCTTACCACTCTGCTGAGGTGCAGTCGGTGTATTCTAACACCCTAGCTGACAGGGCGGGTTATATCTTGGATTAACATGGTTTTCAACTGATTATTTAGTGGTAGAGATCTCCTTCTCAATGAGAGTCCCTTGTTCCTCAAATATATATCTATATCATAACTTGCATATTATTTTAACTTAAATCTAGTACATCTTTTTCATTCTTAAAACTGACTGGTCGGCTGTATGACCTCCTCTCTCCAATGGGACCACCTGTTGGCCATGGGTGGCAATCTGTTGTAAAGTTTTTAAATGCTATCCTTGGCCAGTTAAAATAGGGCTTAAAGAAAGTCCTATGTTATGGAATCCTTTGGTGATCCTTTGGTAAGCGTATAAGTCCTATCCTGCGTATTGGTAAAGGTCCAGTGATTTAATCCTATGTCCGTCGTCAAAGAATGCTGGGGTAATTATGACCAGTAGGGTCGATTAAGTATTGTATCAGCCTCAGAGTACTGCCACTGATTGGCCAAGGAATAGATCACATGATCTAGCCTAGTCTATAAGTAGGAGCGTAATGCTTGAAAACAGGATTGTAGTAGTTTAGTGGTCTATGACCCAAGTACTAAGTGGTCCCATGACATCCAACACACCAATTAAGCCCTTACTTGGACTAAACGGGTGATCAGAAGCCCTATTTGATCAATCAGCTGGTCATATCAAGCCCTAGCATCTATATGATTGTTCAAACCATATTCTTCAAATTTCTTTTATGGCAAACACTCACTCCTTTTTATCTTGTAGGTTTTCGAATGGCAATGGCTGAGAGTCAACAACCAATTTATTTATACACAGGAAGTAAATGAAAATTATTTCTACAGATTTATTAATATACATGTAAAAAGTTATCGGGGTGGCCTAATGTTAGTATCAGCCAGACAGGCGAGGGAGTCAATCCCCTTTTCACTAGTGCTAGACCAAGGAGATTGTTTTAGCATCTGAGGTGGAGCACCAAACCTACCATCAGCGCCTTACTTTACCGCACAGATCCCTGTGCTACTCATACGCTGAGTTGGCAAGGGCCAGTATCAAACAAGGAACCTTGTGGGTTCTAGTTGAATGCTCTACCGACAGAGCTAAACTTGCCCTTTTATTAATATACATGTAATAAATGAAAATTATTTCTACTATTTAATCAATACACACATAAATAAAAATTATTTCTGTGAATTCATTAATGCACATGACATTAATGAAAATTATTTCTTAAACAAATTATATAGACTAGCAGGACCTGTGGATATATCACAGTATGACAATTTAATTATTACATTTGATATCTTTGCTTAAGAACTATTGCAATATGTAAAAAGTATAATAAATCTTGATTTAACTTTCTCTCACTCTTTTTTCCTTTGTTTTCATCTTTTCATTATGTTCGATGGAAACAGATTAGCGTTATCACTTCCAAGCACTCACACACACTCACTCTCTCTCTTTTTCCCCTACTCTCTTTCTTTCATTCTTTCTTATTACATTTTTCTGTGTAGCATATCCTTTTTCTTCCCTTTCTTTCTATATAATAAAAACAGAATGGTCCATTATTTAGCAGAGTTGACAACACTCATTTCGACGGTCTCACTTTTGACCATAGGGTTTTGAAAGATGGTGACAGTTGTATTTTGTAGGAACACCAGTATGAACAAATAATATATATATTTGAAAAATAAACAAGATTTGGCATTAAATAACCCACAAGGGTTGATATGCCATTAAACCAACCAGCCATCTTTAAACACAAATATCAGCAGCCGAAACAACTGACCTGTAAATGCTGAGCTTAAACGCCACTGCCAAAATGTCTGTTTACCATTTTATCCACACACGGATGAATATATACATAATATCTTGAATTTACATTTTCAGTTTGAACGATAAAAACTACTTTGAATAAATAGGAAAGAACGTGTCTTCATCCTGCTGAGTTTTTACTAAGAATGTAAATCTCCAATGCTGAGAGATAAATTTAGTCACTTGTGATATGGCTTAAATTCAAACCACTGCAAAATTGTACTTAACCAAATGCAGCCATTTGAAAACTTGCAGTTATGTTCATTTAGAATTCAACAAAAAGAAATAGATGAATAATACAGTTTCTTTCTTTACGACTTCAGACATAATGTCATGTACAAAATCAAAATTCATTTGAACTGAAATGGATTTTGCATACTATAAGTATAAATATTACAAATGTTACGCACCAATACCAGCCCATAAAAAGTTTATAGAATCTTGGGAAAAAAGAAAAAAAATATTCAAGATCCATGATAAGAATAAATAAGTTCAGTAGATTCAAGTTGACTTATATGTATATCTCAAGTGTATTATAAACATTGATAAGTATAGAAACGTTTTTATTTCTTTGGATTTTCTTCTTGATCCAAGAAATAATTTCCCAGGAGACCAAAGGATAAAAACATCAAAGGATAAATTCCTAAAACACTATTGCAAATTTAACTGTGATAGAAATATGTATATGTATATATATATATATATATACACACACACACATGCAAGGTGTGTCATAAAAGTACTAATAACTGTGGTAGAAATATATATATAGGGTTTGAATCACACACAAGGCGGTCTTCCTATCCATCGCTTTGCTGATGAGGCCTAATAGGCCGAAATGTACATACAGAGATTGATTTTTCTCGATTTGTTTAGCCTTACATTTGAATAGGTATGCCCGCCTAATTAATTATTAATTAATTAACTTTCAAAATTAGGTACGACTTCAATTAAGCACATATTCTCCCAAAAATTGTCGGCTAAAAAAAGCCATATCAAAACACATTGTTTGTGTATTTACTTCTCATATATATATATATATATATATATATATACACACACATATACATACAAGGTGTTTCATAAAAATATCAGGATTGAAGCTGTATTCATAGATAGAAATGAACAATGAATGGAACATTAATTCTTTTTCGGAATACAAGGTGTGTCATAAAAGTGCCGAATTTGAAGGTGTATTTACCAAGATAAAAATGAACAATGAATGTTAATTTTTTCAGAATACAAGGGGGGTCAAAAAGTACAAAAAATCTTGATACTTTTTTAACACACCTTGTATATATATATATATATATATATATATATATATATATATATATGGTCTTTGGTTCAACAATGACACTTCATGCATTGAGTAAATATTAAATTTTATTAAACAAAGTTTTTCAAACAATTAACAGCTTTCATCAAAACAATGATATAATTTTTTTATTTGGAAATAATTTAAAGACTGGTGATTGTAAAATATATACACCGATGTGTATGTATTTATCAGTTAAAACTCTGCTCCTTACTGGCAGCTGCTGAAGGTAATTTTTGGGTTAAGGAAAAAGATTGATGAAAAGTCAGTCGGGTCTCACTCCCGCCTAGAAGTAGTTGCTGGGTCAACCCACATTGAAGAGATGTGAAACATCAAAACACAGTGTCTGTGGATGAGTATATATATATATAGATAGATAGATTAATAAAGATTCCTTTTCTATGCATTTGTTTTATTCAGTAGATGAAAGTATTGCATTAATATCTAAGCTTACATTTTAAAAGTTCAATGATAATTCTTTTGCTGCCTCTAATCTAAAAGATAATTTGATGTACAAAGGGCCTTACTTTTCATACAAACAATCATTTCTATTTCATGAGTGACTTTCTATGAATTTCAAAATTCATTTTGGTGATTCTCAAATTTATTTCCAACTTATAAGAATTATCATACAAAAAAATTTTCACAAAAAAATCACATAAGAAATTGATGTATGACTTCAATCACAGTAATTAAAACTTAGGAATCCAAAAGTTCAGGATTGTGGGTCCAGTTTCAGCTTGGAATGTTTTTAATTTGTTCATGGATTCAGCTTGCTTCCAAAATGGTATATGTTGGCTTCTAGGAATAAACTTTTAAAAAAATGTGTCACCCTGACATTCACATTTATTATTAGAGAAGAGCAGTTTAAAAAGAGAGAATGAGATAGATAGATTTATAGATATTAACAGAATGAGATAGATAGATAGATAGATAGATAGATATTAACAGAATGAGATAGATAGGTAGATTGATAAATAGATAGATAGATATTAACAGAATGAGATAGATAGATTGATAAATAGATAGATAGATATTAACAGAATGAGATAGATAGATTGATAAATAGGTAGATAGATATTAACAGAATGAGATAGATAGATAGATAGATATTAACAGAATGGGATAGATTGATAAATAGATAGATGTGAAGAGATTGAGATAGATAGTTGGTTGGTTGGTTGGTTTTTTTTTTTATGACATATCAACATTTTTCAGATCATTTAATACCAAATCAAGTCATTTTTTATAAACAAAGGACTCAGGTTGCTTACAGTACCTACTGTTGCTTAAGTGAAATAGATACATAGATAGATAAATAGGTCTGAACAGAATAAGTTAGAAATTGAAATTCTGCAGCCATTAGTCTTTTGATTACTTTGCTTTTTAATGGCATATCAACCTTCATGGGTTATTTAATGCCAAATCCATCCCTGTAGAAAAACAGTAGTACTATTTAACCCATAACTTGGGGAATTAGGGGTTTCATACCTTTCTGAAGGATATTAAGTCCAAAAGTGAACATAATAGCATAACTGAAGTTCAAACTTTCTTACTACAATGTCACAATAGGCTAGGTCGATTTTTGACTTTTTAAAAATATCAAATTGTCCATATATGCGAAAGTTGTGTGTTAGTATACTGAATACTGATACCAAAAATTAGATCTTTTACTTGTACCATTGTTTGAGGAAATAGCATCAAAGATCGTCTACTAAAATGCACTAAAAATCCTCGTTTTTACAACATTAGGCCTAGAAATTGGTTAGAAAATTTCAATATTAAAATCAGAAAATGTTATTTTATTAAAATGAAACAAATTAAATATCATAAATAGAATTCAAATTAAAAATATGTCCCCCCCCCATCACCACTGACACCTGATTTAATTCTTTTTACCTCATTAATTAAGCTGTAACATATGATCTTTGATGCTATTTCCTCAAACAATGGTGCAAGTAAAAGATCTAATTTTTGGTATGCTTACACACAACTTTCACATAGATGAACAATTTGATATTTAAAAAAAGTGAAAAATCGACCTTCCCTAATGTCACAATCCAACACATGAGCCAATACACCACAGGGTCTCCCCTCCCTTGTCTTTTAAACATTTGCCAATGCCAATAAAAATAGTTATTTTTTTACACAAGAGGAAAATAGTACTTCAAACTAGAGTGTGTCTTTCTGGTTCATTTCTTTTCTTTTCTTTTTTTTCACCTGTAATTCACTTAAAAGATGTTTTTTTTAGTTTTTTTTATTTACTTGCTGACTTAAAAATGCTATTGTAGCTGGTCAGATCATTAGTTTGTTGGAGCGTTATCTGAATGGCACAATTTAACTGACATTTTTATGTGGCTGTCACATGACTACAAGGGATGAAACAAGGAAGTGACTTTTCTTTTCATACTTTTTTCTCATCTTTTTTTATTTTTTTTATTTAAGAAAAATAAAAAGCTAATCTGCTTACAGGGAATGTACACGAGATACACAAGAGGAGAGCCGCACAGAGTATTCTAATAGTGCTTCACAAAGAAAGAATGGCAAGTGATTGAAGGCTGCTTCTTTGCTCTCCTTTGAATGCATTCTTACTCTTCTCGTGTATGTGCATGTATATGAGCTTCCAGTGTACTGCCCTAAATGTGAGCATATATGCATTAGTATGCACGTGTTGAATATCAATATTATCCAAGCTGATTACACACAGATTGTTAAATTCTGATACAAAATTTTAATCTGGTAGTCAGAAGCAAAGTATGCATTCACAGAGATGCTGATAGGTACGCGTCCTGCATCACTGGTGCATAAAAATCTAAAAGGACACAGTAAAATTGTATCCATGCATCCCAGTGTTTTCTTTTTCTTTCTCCACCATTTCCATCTAACTGTAAATACATTTCAATATTTCCTTGGAAAGGAATTACAATGTATGGGGTACAAGGTAGGGGTTAGACAGCTATCGTTGTTCATAGATAAAATCTCTTAAAGTTTATTAAGAAACTTTAGTTGGGACCCGTCAAATTTCCTGGGGACTCATTCAAATCAAATCCGTGCATCTAAATTAAAAAGCTATCAGCATCACTGCATTCAGTATCAGTCCTACTGTATGTCTGTACCACTTTGACTACATTGTGTCGATTTAAGCCGCGAATATGGAGGCAACAAGAGTTAGAATCAGGAAATATATGGACACAATTTGGAATTTTAAATAATACTGTATTATTACATTTATACATAAAAGAAAATACACTTGTAATATTTTCTGATGCAAACATTAGTATTGCCTGTGGCAAATATCAAATTATATAAATATAAATGAATACAATCCACTTAACTGAGTCCTTGGAATGGTTATGGCAAGTTATCGTACTTATGACAGCCCTTTTCTATCACTGCTGAATTATTGCAAGCAATTTTTTATGTCCGACTCCATAAAATGCTGGTTCAAAAAAGAGGAAGTTTTCTATCTTCAATTTCTGCTGCTAAAAATTGTGGGCATGTGATTGATTGGTTTGAAAAGAGGTATGTCGACCAAGGGAGACAACCCACCTACCTTAAATATAATTTTTATAGCATCCAGGATTTTAACTCATCTTGCCATGTTCATTGCCTATGATGGTAACCATTACACCATGCACCTCCGACAATTCATATACCTCGCTAGTAACATCTCATCTACAGAAAGCAATGTCAATATATGCAAAGGAAGGATCTGCTATATACAGATTATCGATCATATGGAAATCTGATCTCTCTGATAAGAACAAACAAGAATTATGGGTTGCCACCCACAGCCAACAGGTGGCCCTATTGGAGGGGTCTTAGCATTCTGCAGAGGTGCAGAAGGCATATCCTACAACCCCAACTGACAAGGCAGAGTGCCGGGTTCTCACCTCTCTGTAGAGGATACAGTTATATTCAGCCTTTCTAACAACCAAGATTAGGATCATGTCCTCATGAATTATGGGTTGCCACCCACAGCCAACAGGTGGCCACATTGGAGAGGTCTTACCCCTCTGCAAAGGTGCTAAGGCATATCTTACAACCCAGCTGACAAGGCAGAATTTAGAGGATGCAGTCGTATTCAGCATTTCTAAGAACTATGAGAACACTAAACAAACCAAGATGAGGAGTCCCATCCTCAGTCATTAATGGATTGTAACACACAGCTAACAAGTGGCCCCATTTGAGGGGTCTTATCCCTCTGCAAAGGTGCATAAGGCATATCATACAGCTCCAGATAACAAGGTAAAGTGTTGGGATTCTCACACACCCCCTTTAGAGGATTTATGGGTTGAAACCCATGGCCAACAGGTGGCCCCATTTAAGGGGTCTTACCCCTCTACAAAGGTGCAAAAGGCATATCCTACAACCCCAGCTGACAAGGCTGGGGTGTTGGGGCTCTCACTCCTAAGTAGAGGATACAATTGTATTCAGAATTTCTAAGAACTATGAGAACACTATTCAGTGCACATCAATGAATAATAATGATAATTCCTCATCTTAGAGATTCAGACGGAAATTTGAAATGATTTTGTACACGAAAAAGCAGGACAGTCAAGCTCTAATAATTCATATCTGTCCATTAAAACAAAGAAAAGAGAGATGAATTTGCTTCATTATCTAGCGGAGATATTTGTATTTACTTTCGCTCCTGTCATTCTTATTTGTCATAGGCTTATTCATTTGCCCACCACTAGAAAGAAACCTTACATCAGTAGCTACCTGTCTGAAATCAATCATACCTATCTATTTAAGTACACGGATGATGGATACCTATGAATGGACTTAAGAAGAAGAAGAAGTGGGGTGTGGCATTTTATCAATCACTGTAGTTCTTGATACGAAACTCAACTCTAACAATATAAAACATTTCTTGCTATAGAGATTACTCGCCTGCCATTCATAAGGTAACCTAAACATTTAACTGCCAAGAAAGATTACTGTACAGCTAAGAAGTCTGACACACCTCCAGTTATTCACTGTCAGAATTCTGGCTCAGGTCAAATCATCAAATTTTGAACCAGACTCAAAACATCTACGTTTCACCCAATATTTCCTTTGATTCTTCTAATCTCCTTATAGAGGAATGGTTGCTCAAATATTAATGTGTTCAATATCACTGTTGAAATGGCAATTCAACATTTTCACTTAGTTTTCTGTACTGCACACTTCATTACTGTTCACTTAGATCAGGGGTCACAAAACTATGTCCCGCGGGCCGGGTCTGGCCCACGGAGGCATTTTGTAAGGCCTGCCAACGATACTTGAATTTGTGTGTTAAAACGTACAAAACACAAGACGTTCTCCCTTATGGCAAGCCCCAACCCCTTTTGATCATATGGGTGCTAGAAGGCGGTGGCTGCGGGTCTACATGTCCTGGGAATGACGTTAAACTCTACCTGATGGTGAGGTTCCAGTTTTGGAGGTTTGGGGAATGTGGAGCACCCCTTCATCACCATTGCTCCCTGGTCCACTCTGACCCGGAGTGGTAGTACCTGTTAGGGTCCCATCTATGGGTTAAATAGAAAAATGTATTTATAAAAAAATTGTATTATCCATTAAGAATTGATTTATTTCAAAACTTTATCGGCATTAAATGACCCACTGAGGTTGATATGCCGTAAAACAAAACAAACAAACCAAACAAAACAAGACGTTCTGATACAATTTAAATTTGAATATCATGTTAAGCTTACTAAATCTTCATGGACTTGACTACTGTAGGTAGGTTCACTTAGAACAGGGGTCACAAAACTACAGCCGGATCTGGCCCACGGAGGCATTTTATCAGGCCTGCCGATGATACTTGAATTTGTGTGTTAAAACGTACAAAATACAAGACGTTCTGATACAATTTAAGAGTTAAGTCCATCATTTTATAAATGGTCTCACTTAAGCCCAAAAATATGTTTCCTTTGACATCGAAAAAAAAACAACTCCCTAATTTAAAAAAATCTGACTCTTCTGTCTACATTCAAACAACAGAAATTCACTCAACTTTCAAATTGTTCTCATGTCAATCACTCCTACATGAATGTTTGTCACATTTGGTTAGTTCAGGGGTCACCAAACTATGGCCCACGGGTGAGATCTGGCATTTTATCAGACCTGCAGATGGTACATGAATTTGTTTGTTAAAACGTACAAAACACAAGACGTTTTGATACCATTTAAATTTGAATGTCATGTGAAGCTTACTAAATCTTCATGGACTTGACTACTGTAGGTAGGTTACAAAATTTCATATATTTGAGCATTTTACTTGCTACTTACACGAGTTTCACAAATCTCACTAAACCTTTCTGCTAATGTTGCATTCTTTGATAATGTTTTGAAAATAAAAATGTTGGTTGAATTTGTTTTTGTACATCTTAAGCCACTCATCCATGAATATAACGGGAAAGATAAATTTTGTTTTACATCTTTTTCTCAGAGCTTTTGTTCTGGCTAGCAAGTATTGAACACAATAATAATGTGGCTCGCGCTCATTATTTTTTAAATTTTATTCAATTTTATTTTTATTATTTTATTTTATTTTATTTCTATTATTTTAATTAATTTTTTTTCACCATGAAAAAATTTTGATGATTACTGACTTAGAATATGCTAACATCCCCAACAGAGGTGTAAGGCCCCCACAACCACCAAATAAAGGGGCTGTCCTGGATAAGATACTAAACTCCATCTGGTAGTGAAGCTCTAGTTATGGATCCCCAATGAGGCTAACATGTCATTAAAACCATTAACTACAAAAATGTAAATATAGATATTTGTCTGAATTTCTGAGATGAAATAATTTTGATTTTTCAGACTATTGTCCTCATTTTTTTTATTTGTGGTATTACAAATTCTTCAAAACCTTGTTTTATCAACAGTCAAATTATACAAAATGATTTCTCAGATTGGGTCATTGCTTTGCTTGGATATACAGGAAACATCTGAGAAAGTCTGGATGATACTGGAGCCAAAATGTTGGGATTTTACATACAACAATAAAGACGAGGACAACAGTCCGAAAAATCAAAATTATGTAAATATAGATATACAACATGTATTATTTCCTAATCTCTAGGCATGAAATAACCCCTAACAAGTTGATATGCAGTTAAAATCCATCAACCAACCAATCAATCAAGTTATGGAGATCTGGGAAGTTTGGAGTACTCCTTTATTTTCATTACTCCCAGGTTGACTCTGATCCAGAGTGGTAGTACTTGTTAGGGTCAGATAGATCAGTTTAAAAAATATTCATATTTGATAAGACCGTGTGCAAAAAATACTAATATCCTGGTAAAGGTATGAATCACCATAGCTATAGTACCACTACTGTTCTTTTATCTTAAATAACCCATGAAAGTTGATATGCCATCAAACCAGATTATCAACATTATTGAGAAACACTTATGTGCATCTTATTTCAGCTTATATTACAAATACCATTGGTAAAGGCATGAAGCCACTCACCCTTGCAGCTATGGGTTAAATATGTGTTTGCTACCTTAACTTATATATATATGCTCTATTAATGATACTGAGCAACACTTATAAATATAACTATATTATATATACTAGCAAATATATGCACCCTCCGGGTGCAAGTATTTAAGTTTTAATGTAATAAAATATTGTATTAAATTAGAAAGGCTAATGAAACTAAATAAGAATGCAGATAAAAAGATTTGAAACAGAGGGAGTATAATAAAAAATGGAACAACTGAAACTTACTCTTTCATCACTCTCGTCTTTCATTGTTATTTTTTCTAATTTAAGTATTTAGTTATAAGAGGAAGTAAAGAATAAAATGACAGTTATTTTATCTTGTTAATGGATTTCATTTAAGATTCATTGAAGAGATTTTTGCTTATACTCATTAAAATAAAACCAAACAGTTAGAAATCAATAATACTAAGCACATATTTATTAAATTCGATTTTTTAATATTAATATGCAAATTAGCCTTCCCATTTACACTGTAAACCGCTATTTTGTTGTATATATAAATATAATTGCATGTTGTCAGTATGTAGACATAGTTAACAGTATTAATAATGTATGACAATTTTATTAATAGTTGAGGTTAAATAAAAATAAAATCATGGAGAATGTGATGTCTATAACTAAGAGAATTGTGACTTGAGTAGGAATATAGTTTCGGTTACAGACAGAAATACACACAATCTCCATTATAATAAGATATATATATAATAGTATTTGATAATTTGCTTGAAGCATTGTTAAGTATATTATTATTTATTTATATTAAGAAGGCAATTACAATGCATATAAAAAAATAAAATGATGTCCAGTGTCTAATCAATTTCGAAAAAAACTGCATCTGCAGAGACTGTTTTTGAAATGGATGCAGTCTTGTGTGTTTTTTGTTTTGGACGTTATAAACACGTGTCTCGTTATAATGCCACACAGAAGAGCCGTGATATCCGTTGTTCAATCAATTTCAATTTCATTTCTTTTATTTATTTATTTTTATACTTTTCTATTTTTTATTTTTTATATATATATGTGTATTTATGGATTGTGCAATATATATATATATATATACATATATTGTAAAAAGCTATCAATTTTAAATGAATATATTCTAGCTCCAAAAGATTGGATTTTATACTTTGCTTTTTTATCAGGGGTGGGGTGGGGTGAAGTAATTAAACATTTTTTTTATATATCTTTACATTGAAAAAGTTTCTTTACTTCCCTGAAATTATTAAACAACCTGAATTTCTTCCAATTTATTCGCTTCCGGTTATTTACCACAAACAGATTTCTAAATTTAAGAGAGATAAACAGAATAGCAATGCAAGGATTTAACAGGATTATATGTTAATCTTTCCCGTTTGTAACACAACCATATTTCTATATTTACAAGAGGTGATCTCTTTGCGTTGAACAGATTTTGTTTGGATTAATATGCTAATCTTTATGGTTCTTGCCAGAAATAAGTTTTTATATTTATATATGTGGTCTCATCGTTTCAAACACTTTGGATTTAATCGAAAAATTGATTTATTTTTCTCTGCTGGTTATAATTTTCAGAAGAGTCATTAACATTTTAAATGTTGATCACCGCCCTGTTGGTTGGGGCGTTAGAATGCACCGTCTGCACCTCTGCAGAAGGGTAAGACTCCCCCAATGGGACCACCTGTTGGCCGTGGGTGGCAACCCATAATGCTTAAGGATTGAACCCAGGTGAATGCACAGTCCATGACATGCAACACTCCACTTGGACCCTTACTTGGGTTAGATGGGCAGTCGGAGAGGCCCCCTCCAATCAATCGGCTGGTCATCAAGTCCCAGCACCTATATGATTGCCCCAACCCTATTGCCCTTATGGCAAGCCCCAATCCTTCTTATCATACGGGTACTAGAAGGCAGTGACTGAGGGTCATCTTGTCCTGGGAATGACGTTAAATTCTATCTGATGTTAAGGTTCCAGTTCTGGAGGTTTGGGGAATGTGGAGCACCCCTTCATCACCATTGCTCCCTGGTCCACTCTGACCCGGAGTGGTAGTACCTGTTAGGGTCCCATCTATGGGTTGAATAGAAAAACATGAGTCTATAAACAAAATTTGATTTTCCATTAAGAATGAATTTATTTCAAAACTTTGTCGGCATTAAATGACCCACTGAGGTTGATGTGCCGAAACCAAACCAAACCAAATGTTGATCAAATGACTGCCCCCAACTCCATCAATTGAAGCAGTGTTTATCAAGAAATTAACAATCTTATTATAATGGAGATTCGGTGTCTGTCTGTAACTGAAACTACATCACTGGTTACATCACAATACTCTCAGGATTTGTGTAAGTTTATCACTGAGTATTTAATTAATAGTCAAGATCATTGATAAATAAAATAAATCTTATTTATTATCGACAAGAAGTGATTACCACTTGATATTTAATATATTGCGCAAGTGACGCATGTAGTAGATATGTAGTCTGTGGGCATCTGCTTTGTATACTATTTGTTATAACTCTTTGTCAGGATTTGTTTAATGGATATGTGTCAGTTTACTCTCTTTTAGATAACTCAATACATTATAAGAAACTGGGGTTATTTCCTATAACCCCAACCTAAAAAAAAGGGGAACCATTGAATTAATTTTATAAATTATTTATTTAATGATCTACTAGGAAAAAATAAGTTAGGGTTAGGGTTAGTTTAATGAGGAAAATAATGGGTAGATTAATTAACAGATAAAATTCAATCAGACAAGAAGTGGTTACCACTTGATATTGCGCAAGTGATGCATGTAGTCTGTGGTCATCTACTTTGTATACTATTTTTATAACTCTTTGTCAGGATTTGTTTAATGGATATGTACTGTGTTGATTTAATCTCTTTTAGATAACTCAATACATCATAAGAAACTGGGATTATTTCCTATAATTCCAACATCAAAAAAGGGGAACCACTGAATTAATTTTATAAATTATTTATTTATTTAATGATCTACTAGGAAAAAAGAAGTTAGGGTCATTTTAATGGGGAAAATAATGGGTAGATTAATTAACAGATAAAATTCATTCAGAGTGGTTCCCCTTTTTTTAGGTTGGAGTTATAGGAAATAACCGAAACTGGTGTTTGCTACTAGTTAACACCTCACTAATTCTTATAATAGTATTGTTTTTCTTCTATATAAGTATTCTTCAAAGATAATTGTCATTGCAGCAAATTTTGTCATAATGAAAGAATATTGTGCAATTATTTTTAATTTTATCAGAACTACTTAAAACTTTTTTGTAAAAAGTTCATATAGTTACCAGAGATTACTATCGTGTTGATTGCAAATGTGCCTTTTAGATAATTAATTTTTGCAATTAGGAATCAGTTTCCTTTTGACAAATAATAATTAAAATTTGTCAGTAAAGAGACCACACCAATTTAAAATAAGAATTTTTTTTTTCTTTTCTTTTCTTTGAATGAAATGAAATGAAAATTGTGTTAAAAACAGGAGACACTTAAAATTTGGTTCATTAATATTTAATCTTTTCCACCTAATTTGAAAGCTTTTTTGTGTATTCCTTATAAAATCTACAGACATATCCACACTTGCAGCAAGTAATCTCACCTATATTTATAGATTCAGGTAGGAAGTTTGAAATTTTATGGACTTTGATAATTTTCTTACATTTCAATAAATTTAATTCTAATTCAACCATTTTGAAGTAGCAGCAGCAACAACATGACAAAGAATTAATATATAATCCAAAAGTCCAGAGAATAAATCTTCCTTACGACACAAGAGTTTTATTTAAAAAAACCTGTCGCAGTTTGAGAGCTCAATGTGTGCTCTTAATGTTAGAGTCACAGAGCAAATATATGAGTAAAGAAATAACAAAAGACTTAGAGATTTAGCATTCGGGAGAGTTAGACAATTTGTCTAAGCTCCCTGAAACAGACTATAATGCTAAATCTCTAGGTTTTTTGTTATTTCTTCATTTTATGTATATATATATATATATATATATATATATATATATATATACTAGCTGTATATGCCCATTAATTCCCATGAAATCTGGAGTTATTAATTATTAATTTTCCCTTATTTAGTTATTTTACACTTAAATTGTTTAAATTGATAAAAACAGGTTTTTTTCTTTTTGATTAAATTAAGGAAGAAAAGAAAGTGTTTCTATTTTACAAAAAATAATGTTTGTAATTCTATTATAATTCATAACTTTGTGTTATATTTTTATATGATCACTATGAGTCAGGCTATGGTCTTAATTGTCCAACCTCATTACTCTTTTGTTGTATTTTTGTATGATTACTTTGGGTTGGGTTAAGTCTTATTGGTCCAACCACATCACTTTGTGTTTTACTTGTATATGATTTCTATGAGTTAGGCTGTGATATAATTACTCCAACCTCATGACTTAGTGTTATATTTTGTATGATCACTATAAGTCAGGCTATGATCTCAATTGTCCAACCTCATAACTTTGTGTTGTATTTCTATATGATCACTATAAGTTGGACTATATTCTTATTGGTACAAAAGTCATAACATTGAATTGTATTTGTATATGATTACTATGGAGGCTGGGTTAGCTCAGTCGGTACAGCGTTCGGCTAGAGACCATAAGGTTCCTAGTTCAATACCGGTCCTCGCCAACTCAGCGTTGAGTAGCACAGAGATCTGTGTGGTAAAGTAAAGAGTTGATGGTAGGTGTGATGCTCCACCTCAGATGCTAAAATAATCTCCTTGGTCTAGCACAAGTGAAAAGGAGATAGACTCCCTCGCTGATTGGCTGATACCGACTTAAGGCCACCCCGATTACTTACTATGAGTCCGGCTATAGTCTTATTAATCCAACTTCATAATTTTGTAGTTTTTTTTATACAATTACTATGAATGAAGTTATGGTCTTATTGGTCCAAAATCATGACTGTTGTATTTTTATATGATTACAAAAATAAAATCTTGGACTATATCTTTATATTCTTACAAGGGTCAATTTCTTAAGCAACAAAATAAAATCTTGAATATTTTCAATGACACAAAGGAGCAGATACTTCAACTGGTTGTTTCATATTTAAATTTTGGCGAGACATACTAGTAGATTTTCTACTCTAAGACATCTTTTCATGCCTTCTCTGTTATCAAATTATTTTGACAAATCAGTGTTGTACTGGCCAGTAGCCACAAAAAAACTCTGATAGTCTTACATATAAATCATTCTTGAAAGAATTCATGTATGTATTTTTATATTGATTTAATATAATTTATATCTGTTCAAGCAAATAAACAAAAAGGAAAAAAACAAGACCAATTTATTGACTTTGTTATTCATTAAAACCTTTAATTTTACTTTCTTTATGATTAATAATCATATTTTATAATCCAACTAATCATTTTTTTTTAATGATTCGTTGAATTATAAAATTACTTTCTATTTTTTTATTATTAGAATAATAGAAACATCATTTTATTGAATTATTAAGTTCTTTATGAAACAGGATTTATTTGTTTTCTTTTCTTCATTATTCAAATTGTTAAAGATTTTTTTGTTTTTTTTGTTAACACGTATTTTTTTTTTTTTTCTTGAATCTATTACTTTGTGTTTCAAACTGATGCTGGATATTGTGGAAATTAAGTTATTCACAAAAAAAAAAAAAAGATTCATTGTTTTTCTGCACATACATCAATGATTAAATTGAATTAAAAGAAACGTCAGTCATCCCAACTTACTTAATCTAATTTTACAACCCTTTTGATATTCAAAAGAGAGTGGTGAAAAGTTCTTGGCCAAACCAAGAAGGAAATTACTTTTTATTTCAGAATATTTATAAAATTTTGGGGAAGATCTAAAGAAAACTGACTTTATATTTTATTCTTAAATTTTTTTCATTAATTTAAATTCTTTTTTAAAAACTTGAAATAGATCACTAAGTAGGACTGAGTCTATTCTGGTAGTGACCATCCCAAGTGGAGATTTAAGAGGTTTGAATTCAGAGTTTTCCTTCTCCTGGACTGTTTACCTAACCAGGGTTAAAGAACCCAGTCTGCCCAGCTATTTACCTATAGCTAGAGGGAGAATAGTTGGATTCATACCTTTCCCAAGGGTATTTGCGCTATGTGAACTGGGGCTTCATCCAGGATTTGAACTCGGGTCGACGAGTCCATTTCCTATGACTCTAACCAGTACACCAATGCACTTCCTTTATATTGATTGATTGGTTGCTTTTAATGACATGTCAACCCATTTAGGGTTAGTTTATGTCGAGAGGTTAGGGAATTGTGTTCAGTGTAAATTCATATACCCCTTTTTGTGTAGTTGTTTCTTAAGAGGTTTCTTTTTTAACATGGTCATCACCATCATGTTGTGCTTACAGCATAGATTCCTGTGACCCTCTCACTCTCTCTCACCATTCATCCCTATTGGTCTAGGATTTGAACTTGAGACATCTATTTCATTATGAACTGTAATGTAATGACTGCTATAGAAGGAGGTATTAGTGTATGTGCTTCAGTTTTGATGTAAATAAATACAGGACCTTACTTCCAGAGTGTTCCTCATACATAGCTCTTTCACACCCCAAAAAAGAAAAAAAGCGTTCTATTGTGGTGTATGGGGTGGCAACAGGTTTAGTATTTTAGGTTTAAAAGGTAGTTAGTAACTGTGGTTATTCTTGGTGCGTGTTCCTAGGGTTTGACCTGTCTTATTTGGTGGTCGTGCTGAAAAGGAAGGAAATCAAGAGAAAGAGACAAAGCAGCTTTTTGTCACATCCTACCTGTGGTGAACAGGTTGGGTAAATAAAAGGGCATCTCATCATGGTGTAATGGTTAACAAGCTAGTTTTACAGATCTATTACTACTGAATAGCAAGTTTGGTCCTCATTAGATGCTCATTGTTTCACATCCAATGGTCAGTGGGTTGGGTATATACAAAGATTTTACTATTTTTTTTTCTTTTTGACTATTCAAATATAATACACACTTAAGTTTTATAGACCCAAATTTAGTTACAAATTTGCTGAATTTCCAATTATTTTGTGCTTTTCAAAGAGTGTGTTTCTTTTAAATTAATAACATTTATAAAGTTAACATAATTTCTCTATCTACATTCAAGCAAAGAAGGGTGTCCCATCATGGTGTAATGGTTAACAAGCTAGTCTCGCAGATCCATTACTATTTAATAGCAAGTTTGATTCTCAATGATTCCACATAGTTGCAACATTGTGTCACATCCTACCTACTGAATGATAAGTTCAATCCTTGCTGGATGCCCCAAACTTGTGACCTTTTGTCACACACTAATGGGTTGGGTAAGAAGGGCACTCTATCATGGTGTAATGGTTAACAAGCTAGTCTTGCAGATCAATTACTACTGAATAGCAGCTTTGATCCTTGTTTCCCCATAACTGCAACTTTTTGTCATATCTCACATATGATGAATGGGTTGGGTAAATACCTATGCTAGGGTACACCATGATAGTGTAACGGTTAACAAGCTAGTCTCACAGATCCATTAGTACTGGTTGCTCTACACTTGAGACCTTTTGTCACATAGTGTCTATGGCAAATGGGTTGAGTAAGTAGGGAAACCCATCATGTTATGTTGGTTAGTAAACTAGTCTATTATTACTGAATAACAAGTCCAATCCTCTGTCTTATGATTGCAGCCTTTTGCTACATCCTACTCGTGGTGAATGAGTTGGGTAAAAGAGGCATCCCATCATGGTGTAATGGTTAGCAATCTAGTCCTGCAAGACTATTACTACTGAATAGCAAGTTTGATCCTCATTGGATGTCCCCATAATTGCAACCCTTTAACACACCCTATCCATGGCATATGGGTTTGGTAAATACCTACATAACACCTTCACTCCCCCCAAGGCAAATCATTTTCTTAATTTCTTTGTGAAACTTCACCAAACTTTTAATTATTTCTCTTATTTCTGTGACTAATTCAAAACTTGACCTCTCTTGCAGCTCTGTTAGCTGGGGCTTTAGAATACACTGACTGCACCTCTGCAGAAGGGTAATACCCCCCCCCCCAATGGGGCCACCTGTTTGCCATGGGTGGTGACCCATGATGCTTAAGGACAAGCCTGGTGGATGAGCAGTCCATGACATGCAACACTTACTTAAGCTAGATAGACGAAGTGCCCCTCTCCGATCAATCAGATGGTCATGTGAAGCCCTAGCGCCTATATGATTGCTCCAACCCTATTGCTTTTATGGCAAGCCCAATCCTTTTTATCATATATGTGCTAGAAAACGGTGGCTGAGGGTCTTCATGTCGTGGGAATGATGGTGAGGTTCCAATTCTGGTGGTTTGGGGAATGTGGATCACCCTTTCATCACCAATAATCTCTGGTCCACTCTGACCCAGAGTGGTAGTAGCTGTTAAATAGAAAAATGTGTTTATAAAAAAAATTGAGTATCCATTAAGAATGAATTTATTTCAAGACTTTATTGGCATTAAACACTGAGGTTGATATGCCGTAAAACAAACTAAACCATTGACCTATCTCAGTTTTTAATTCATTTGTATATTAACGTTGAAAGCATGCATAAATGAATCTGTATTGAAACATTATTTTTCATGTTTGAATTGATACAAGCTTTTCAGTTATGGACAAAATCATTGCTTATTACTGGAAAATTATATCTTTTACTTTCTGATATTCAGTGGCAAGGAAAAAAAAAGATTAAAAAGCTCAAGTCAAGGAAAAAGAACTAAAGTCTCATTTAGTCTATTCAAACAGAAAACAAAAATTGAATGTAAACAAACCTGGTACATTTCGTTTTATAGACATACAGGCTGTGACCAAAAAGTATCAAGACTGAAGTTTATATTTTCTAATAGAGTGGAGGTGTTTGGTGTAATGGTTATCTTTGTTGGAAATAGAATTGGCGAACTGAGTTCAAATCCTATCTGAGACTGTGTTTTAGATCTTATTATAATGGAGATTGTGTGTTTGTCTGTAACCAAAACTATATCACTACTCAAATCACAATTCCCTTATTTACATCACATTCTCCATGATTTTATTTTCATCTAAATGTCAATTATTAATAAAATTATTTTATATTATTGATATTGTTGGCCTTAGCTACATACTAATATCATGCAATTGTATTTATATATACAACAAAATAGCGGATTACAGTGTGAATGGGAAGGTGAATTTGCATATTGATATTAAAAATTTGATTTTAATAAATATATGCTTAGTATTATTGATTTCTAATTGTTTTGTTTTATCTTAATGAATATGAGCAAAAATCTCTGGGATAAATCTTAAAAGAAATCCATTAACAAGAATAAATAACTGTAATTTTATTCTTTACTTCCTGATTTAACTAAATAGTTAAATTACAAAAATTTCACAATGAAAGACAAAAGTGATGGAAAAGTAACAAGAATGAAAGTAAACTTGAGGGGGCACAGTCAAGTCTGGCACAAATGCTCTCCCAACTGACAAAGTCCTCAGTCTGCAACAATCTCTCACAAGAGTACTACTCTCTTCTTAACAGCAAGATCCAAACACAGTTTTCTGTTCCACTCATCTCGACAGAAAAATCCTACTGCAGTTGTTTCTCCAAGTCTAGGATGGAAGGCCTTTAAATATACAGTAACTGTGTACATCTGGATTACTTACTCTGCATTGCTCGTGCAGAACTTCAACATTCACCAGTGCTTCAAGTATGCGTCAATCCTCACAACGATACTGTTTACATCCGGGTTACTCTGCACTGCTCGTGCGGAATGTCAACAGCATTTCAGCGACAAGGAGGTGGCAAGTTCAATTTCCGTGGTCACTCGCCACACTCCTCCTCCTCGTACAGGCCAAACATATCCGGACACGCTTTGTTCGTGGGGATTGGGAATCTGCTCATCCACAGTTCTGCCCTTCAATTTTGCTACAGTTCCAGTTGTTCTATTATTCAATTCATATATTTGCTAGTAGTGTTAATACCCTTAGAAAAGGAATGCATCCAACTATTTGCCCTTTAGCTATGGGTAAATAGTAGGGTATACTGGGTTCTTTAACCTTGGTTAGACAACCAGTCTGGGAGACAGAAAACTCTGTATTCAAATCAGTTAAACTCTGCTTAAGAAATATAGTGGAGGTGCTTGGTGTAATTGTTATATTTGTAGGAAATAGATTCGATGAACTGAGTTCAAATCCTAGCCTAGGCTATTTTCCTTTCACATAAAGCTAATACCCTTGGGAAAGGAAGGCATCAAACTATTCTACCTCCAGCTATGAATAAATAATAGGACAGACTGGACTCTTTAACCTTAGTTAAGTAACCAGTCTAGAAGATGAAAAACTCTGAATTCAAACCTGTTAAACTCTGCTTAAGAAATTGACCTTGTGTCAAATTCTACTTGTGCAAAGCGTTTGGGGAATATATATATATATTTTAACATCAAAATTTGAAATTCAAATAAAGATATATGTAGAGCTTATTAACTAATTTAATAGATTGATTATTTCTAGAGTTTCGTTCTTCTTAGACTGGTTGCACTTTCAGATCTAGAGAACCCAATATACCTTATTAATTACCCAGAACTGAGGATTAAAGAGATGGATTCCTGCCTAAAAGTGAGATGTAAACAATTGTCCAGAAATTGAACTTGGCATGCCAGGTTTATTTTCTACGATGATAACCATTATGCCATCTGTACCTCCATGTTTATATTTACTTGGGTTTTGCTACATTGGTAAATCAAGTGGTGTCCTTTTGAAGCATTAAACCTGATTTCAGTTCATTCTTAATGAATGTATCCTGTGATATTCAATTCTATGTTGGACCTACTGAGGAGGTTAGCAGTCATTATATTCTCTAGTGTTGCTATCTATCCTTCTTGTGGCCAAGTGAATATTCTATGTGTTGTAGGTGACTCACCTATGACACAAACATAGACTTACCCAAAGGGTATATCTAACAGAGCAAAGCTACTCAAGTGAGAAGTAGCAGATACATGTTCTTCATGTATGCTGTAACAAGGAAACCTTCCTCAATTGTACATTGACATATTGCTGAATACATCTGTTCCCTACATTTTATCCCCATGTTGAGTGATTATTTATTGACCCTTAAACAGGTCATAACACTATGCTAGGCCTACTGACGAGGTTATCAAAGCCTAATGCAGATGTTGATTTTTTTCTTCACAAAAAATGTAAATATAAATATGCAATGAACATAATTACTCTAATCAGTGTGTGTGTGTGGGGGGGGGGTCACAGTCAAGTCCAACGCAAGGTTCCAATCGATAGTCCAAACACTCCCAACTGTATCACACTCCAAACCCCAATATCCAAAATTACTTCTCTGTCCCGCTCGTCTCGACAACAAAATACTACTGCAGTCGTTCTCGCTGGTCTGTGAGAATAAGTCCTTTAAATACACCTCAATTTTACCACATCCGGGCCCCTCACTCATAATTGTCCATGCAGCACGTGCGACACTCGTCAGCACGGCGTGACCACCTACATCCGGGCCACTATGCTATTTCTTATTTCACTGATCGTCCACAGCTCTCACATTCTGAAGGAAGCGGGTTCGACTCTAGGTCAGTCCTACATGCCAGACAAAGCCTAGCCCGCTTCCTTTGAGAATACGGCAAGTCTTCACACCCGCCACTCTCTCTGTCACACCGTGTTGCATGAGGTAGGTCTCCTCTCTCACTACAATTACCTAACTTCTATGTATAAAATAACCCTAGAAAGGTTGACATGCCATTAAAATCAATCAGTCAATGATTAGTATAACTGTCACAAAATTGACCAGTTATTTGTATCTTATTTTCATATAGTTAATTTTATAAATAAAATAACTACAACCACAATATCTAATTTAGAGTAGTCTAGTGGGTTTTATTAATTTCATTTTGTGTTGACCATTAGTTTCTGCGGTCTATGAATCCCTAACTGGAAAATGGTATGGTGAACTTACATATGAACACTTTTTAGTTTACGCCGCTGGTCAGGACAGGCAACACAGTAAGCAGTTGTCCCATTTCTTTCTGGTTTTCGATTTATTTGAAAAGTATTTGCTGTTATCCTTTAATTGAATGTTATTTGTTTTTTCTTTGTACAGTGTCACAGTGTTTATTAAATAAACTTGATGACATCAGTAAGAATTGTCAACTATTCCTTATTTTACGAAAACCAGTTGGCAGTAAAAATTAAACCAATTCTGATTACTATTCTTGTCAAATCTCCAGTTCTTAAAAGGGACTAACCTTTATTTTTGTTAACTAAGTTACTACTTGAATCAATATTTTATTCATACTGGCAAGCCCCAACCCCTTTTTATCATATGGGTGTTAGAAGGCGGTGGCTGAGGGTCTACATGTCCTGGGAATGACGTTAAACTCTATCTGATCGTGAGGTTCCAGTTTTGGAGGTTTGGGGAATGTGGAGCACTCCTTCATCACTATTGCTCCCTGGTCCACTCTGACCCGGAGTGGTAGTACCTGTTAGGGTCCCATCTATGGGTTAAATAGAAAAACATGAGTTAATAAACAAAATTATATCATCCATTAAGAATTGATTTATTTCAAAACTTTATCGGCATTAAATAACCCACTGAGGTTGATATGCCGTAAAACAAAACAAACAAACCAAACAAAACACAAGACGTTCTGATACAATTTAAATTTGAATATCATGTTAAGCTTACTAAATCTTCATGGACTTGACTACTGTAGGTAGGTTCACTTAGAACAGGGGTCACAAGAGTTGTTAAACAAAATTATATCATCCATTAAGAATTGATTTATTTCAAAACTTTATCGGCTTTAAATAACCCACTGAGGTTGATGTGCCGCAAAACCAAACCAAACCAAATTTATTAATGCAGACCAAAAACCACAGTGTTAATGTTACATTGCAAATATCATATCAAATCAAATAATTGTTTCTATTAACTGGGTCTTTTTTTTTTTCATCTGAATCTCTTCAAAACTGACATGTACCCTGCCTATCAATTTGGAAGAAATTTTTCGCTGTCATAGTAAAATAAACATTTTAGAGAAAATAAAATAAAGATCTGTGGAAAAAGAGCTTGGTAAAATAAACTATGAAAAAAAAAAAGTAACAATATAAAACACTGATATATATTTCCTAGTAAAAAAAAGTGTTGTAAAAGTTTTTTTAAATAACACAGACATTTGGCAAGGTGTCAACTAACATGTTTTTTTTTTTTTCTTTCTTTCTTTTCCAGAAGTTTTCTCTTTTTAGGCGACTACCTTTATTTTCTATTTTCTATTTACTTGTAGTATCTTTTTGCAGTGAAAATCATAGATTTGATTGAAGTTTACCTCACTATTCTTCTCCTGCCATTTAGACTGTATAATGTTCATTCCCATCTGTAAATATCCAAAATGGCTGCCAAAAATTGTTTGTTGTTATCTTATTTACTAAACTTTTTTCTTATATAAACCTTTTTATATCTATATTCAAACGAGCTTCAGGAGTGTTTGAACTAAAACATTCTAAGATATTTAAAAAGTATTTTCTTGTGAAGTTAATTCAGGCTTATTGGAAATTCTTTCAACATTTTTTTTTTAAATAGCAAAAAATCTATGTCCTACATTTTTTTTGCAACATTTATTATTATTATTATTATTATTATTATTATTATCATTATCATTATTATTATTTACTCCTTTTGAGTTTTCACATCAGTGTTAGCTGATGGTCTTTCACTGGAGTCTGAGTGACAGCAAGTCTCCTCAGGTCTCCAGGACTCTTCTGAGTATTCTGGCAGATTGCAGCAGTGCAGTGTTCTGAAGGGTTTCAATTCTTCCTCTGATTTCCAAACTTTCCAAACCCTTTTCCAATCCTTTCGGGACCGTTCCAAGTGCACCAACTACAATTGGTATAACTTTCACATTCCATAACTTTTTCAGTTCTCTGGCAAGGTCCAGATATTTGTCCATTTTTTCATTTTCCTTTAGCATTACCCTGTGATCTGCTGGAACTGCAAAATCCACCAGTTGACAAGTTCTTTCTTTTTTATTTATCAACACTAGGTCTGGCCTTCTTGCTGGGATAAGGTGATCCGTTTTTATCTCAAAGTCCCAGAGAATTTTGTGCATTTATGCATATACCATTTTGTTGTGTGGTCAAAATTTAATTTTTTTGCATAATTCCCAGTGGATCACCTTCCCAACCCAATCGTGTCTAGTTTTGTATTCTCGTTGTGCTAGTTTGCTACATTCGCAGAGTATATGGTTAACAGTCTCATCTCTATTACCGTAAAGTCTACATTTACTATTCTGTTGGGTCTTATCAATTTTTCGCTTTGATGTAGTTTGTCCTTATGGCATTATTTTGTGCAGCAATTATAAGTGACTCTGTTTCTCTTTTGAGTTTTTTATATTATTATTATTATTATTATTATTATTATTATTTATTTTCACTCCTTGTGAGTTTTTCACACCAGTGTCAGCTGATAGTCTTTCACTGGAGTCTCAGTGACAACAAGTGTCCACAGGTCTCCAGGACTTTTCTGATATGCCATAAAGCAAAACAACCAACCAGCCAAGCTAATGGAAATGAAAAAATGAGTTGGTGGGAACCAGTATCGAACTCTGAACCTTATGATTCTGAGGTGGATGCTCTACCGACTGAGCTTAACCAGCCCATAAAAAATATAAACAGATATTAACTATTCATTTTAGTATTATGGTAATATTGTAAATCAAACGCCTTGCTAAGAATTTTAAAAAAGGCTTTTGCATTTTCAAAAACTAATATACTAAAACCACATTCCAATATCCCATGAGTAACCACAGAAAATTGATGGCCATAGTTCTATCTGCCTTTGAGTTAAATGATTATATAAAAAGTGATAAATCATTGTAAGAGACCATTGAAATAGAATGTTATTTTTTAGGATATATTTTGTTGAGCACAAAACAGTATTACTTTTTCTAATATATTTTCCAAGGCATAAGACAATATTATTTGTATTATATTTTTGTTGAGCATAAGACAGTGTCATTTATATTATCCTTGTTGACTACAAAGACAGTATTAATTTCTTATTTGTTGAGCATAAGACAGTGTTATTTTGTTCTGATATCTTAGTCAAGCATGAAACAGTGTTATATATACTGATATCTTTTTCAATCGTAAGACGTGTAATTTTGTTCTATATCTTTTTCATCGTAAGACAGTGTAATTTTGTTTGATATCTTTTTCAATCGTAAACAGTGTAATTTGTTCTGATATCTTTTTCAATCGTAAGACATGATATTTTGTTCTGATAACTTTTTCAGGTGTAAGGCAGTGTTATTTTGTTTTGATATCTTTTTCAAGTGTAAGACAGTGTTATTTTGTTCTGATATCTTTTTCAAGCGTAAAACAATGTTATTTTGTTTTGATATCTTTTTCAATCGTAAGACAGTGTTATTTTAAAAAATATCTTTTTCAAGTGTAAAACAGTGTTATTTTGTTCTCATATCTTCTTCAAGCGTAAGAGAGTGATATTTTGTTCTGATATCTTTCTCAAGCATAAGGCAGTGTGATTTTGTTCTGATATCTTTTTCCAGAGTAAGACAGTGATATTTTGTTTTGATATCTTTTTCAAGTGTAAAACAGTGTTATTTTGTTCTGATATCTTTTTCAAGCGTAAGACAGTGATATTTTGTTCTGATATCTTCTTCAAGCATAAGATAGTGTTATTTTATTCTGATATCTTTTTCAAGTGTAAGACAATGTTATTTTGTTTTGATATATTTTTTAAGCGTAAGACAGTGTTATTTTGTTTCAATATCTTTTTCAAGTGTAAAAAAGTGTTATTTTGTTCTGATATCTTTTTTCAAGTGTAAGACAGTGATATTTTGTTCTGATATCTTTTTCAAGCGTAAGACAGTGATATTTTGTTTTGATATCTTTTTCAAGTGCGACAGTGTTATTTTGTTTTGATATCTTTTTCAAGCGTGACAGTGTTATTTTGTTCTGATATCTTTGTTAAACATAGGACTGTCTTATTTTATCTGGTATCTTGTCATACATAACTACCATTTTGTTTCAATATTTGTCAAGCATACGACAGTATTATTTCATTTTAGTATTTTTGTCAAGTATAAGACAATGTTATTTTTGTCAAGCACAAGACTGTTATTTTGTTCTGATATCTTTGTCAAGAATAAGACAGTATTATTTCATTTTAATATCTTTTTATCAAGTATAAGGCAGTGTTATTTTTGTCGAGCACAAGACATTGTTATTTTATTCTAATATCATTGTTGAGTATAGCACAGCTTGTGGGAACCATGAAAACAACATCTGTGATAATGATATTAACCTTGCAAAACACTTTAAAAGATAACAACGAGAGTGAAAACATTGAAAATACAGAGCCTTCAAATTGCAGGGTCATCTCTCTTCTAAAAGAAATGTACCTTTTAAGATCTCATGAGAATCTGGCAGTTACCAAGAATTGGGAGTCTCTATGAAGAAGAATTGAGGGGCCGGGTTAGCTCAGTCGGTAGAGTGTCTGGCTAGAAACCACAAGGTTCGTAGTTCGATACCGGTCCCCGCCAACTCAGCGTATGAGTAGCACAGAGATCTGTGTCGTAAAGTAAGGAGCTGATGGTAGGTGTGGCACTCCACCTCAGATACCAAAAACAATCTCCTTGGTCTAGCACAGGTGAAAAGGGGATTGACTCCCTTGCCTGTCTGTCTGATACCGACTTTAGGCCGCCCCGACGACTTTACTTACTTAATGAAGAAGAATAAAGTTTAGCATTATACTTACATTATAAATTGAACCTGACACTAAAAAATATTATTTGCCCAACACCCCACCTCCACCCATTAGTAAGAATCCAAAATTTTGTGACCATAAACTATCCTTGAATTATTCACTTACAGACAAAGAATTCTTTGTGAATCATCATTATCATCACATCATGCTGACAGCACTGATTCCTTTGACTCTCTCTCACTATGCATCCCTGTTGGCCATCACTTCTGGTAGGTTCTCTATACAATACCCATGGTGTGCAAACAGCTGATAAACAGAGTTCATGTGTTTTAAACAAGATGGAGGCATCTCCAGACTGAATGCTAAGCCTCTGAAATTAGCAGACTAGTTCACATACCATGGTAGTAATATCTCATCTACAGAAAGTAGTCAATGTATACATAGGAAAGGCATCGACTGCTATAGACAGATTTTCAATCATGTAAAGTTTTGCTTTGCTAATCCTATGTAAAAAATTTGCTCTACAAAATAGTCACAAGTTTTTATCCAATTAAATGTCTTTTTAGCGATTGTCTACCCCTGCTGGGGTGGACCTATGTCCAAAGGGCTATCTTCCTTTACTGAGAGGGTTTTGTGAATAGGAGACACTACTGACTGTGTATTTAAACAGCAGTCTGGGAATTTCTCACAAAAGATGGGCTAGACGCCTGGTGTCTCCGTCCAGCAAGTGGGGTTGAGGCTTTGCCCCCCAACTATCAGTAAGTGACTCTCGAAGTCTTTATGAACTATTTCTCACTTCAAAAGACCTTCATTCTATCTGTTTTGTATTTTATGTATGTCATTCATCCATTTGTGCTCAGACATAAAGTCTGTATTGTTATGTTTTACTTCTTTGTCTGGATTATTATGTGTATATGTTACCTACGTTGGAACGTTATCTGAGTATCTAACTTATTATAAGAGCCCATTCTATTCTTATATCTTTAATTAATTAATCACACTCTCATCTCCATACTAATCATATTTATAACATTAGCAGTATTAAGTAATCACATTCTCACCTCATACTAACCATATTATAACATTAGCAGTATTAAGTAAATTCACATTCTCACCTCCATACTAAACCTATAAACATTAGCAGTATTAAGGAATCACATTCTCACCTCCTATAACCATATTTATAACTTAGCAGTATTAAGTAATCACATTCTCACCTCCATACTAACCATATTATAAATTAGCAGTATTAAGTAATCACATTCTCACCTCCATACTAACCATATTTATAACATTAGCAGTATTAAGTAATCACATTCTCACCTCCATACTAACCATATTATAACATTAGCAGTATTAAGTAATCACATTCTCACCTCCATACTAACCATATTTATAACATTAGCATATTATAATCACATTCTCACCTCCATACTAACCATATTTATAACATTAGCAGTATTAAGTAATCACATTCTCACCTCCATACTAACCATATTATAACATTAGCAGTATTAAAGTAATCACATTCTCACCTCCATACTAACCATATTTATAACATTAGCAGTATTAAGTAATCACATTCTCACCTCCATACTAACCATATTTATAAACATTAGCAGTATTAAGTAATCACACTCTCACCTCCATACTAACCATATTTATAACATTAGCAGTATAAGTAATCACACTCTCACCTCCATACTAACTATATTATAGTATTAACAGTATTAAGTAATTCACATTCTCACCTCACATACTAACCATATTTATAACATTAGCGTATTAAGTAATTACACTCTCACCTCCATACTAACCATATTTATAACATAGCAGTATTTAAGTAAATCACACTCTCACCTTCTACTAACCATATTTATAACATTAGCAGTATTAATTAATCACATTTCCCCTCTTCACTAACTATATTTATAGCAATTTAGTAATTACTAGTGGTAGTAGTAAACTCAAATTAGCATGGCGCAGGGATTATTATAAAAGATTATATACCGTTATGTGTTTCTCAGTAGACAGGTTCAGTATTTGCCTCAAGTTTAAAATGGCAGCCGTAACTAATGTAAGTTCAAAGAACTTTAGGCAAAGGTTAAACCTTGGAATATTATGATTACATGAAATCTCAATTGGCTAAGATTACTTTTAAATTCTTTTTCCTTTTTGTTAAATTTATTGATAGATTTTAATGACTGACCAATTATCTCCTTAATTCTTTAACCTTTTATTTACCTTTACTTTCTTTATTTACACACTTGAACATCTCTTTTAAACCTTCATCAAAATGAAAGGCAACAAAAAAAAAAAGAACTATAAGGAAGTATTTTACTTTAGACTTAAGTAATTGTTACTTTACTTATTATTTTCAATGGTTGCCAGCTTGACATGAATTTCAATACTACTATAAGAAGTCACAGAGTATAAACTCTGGTTCTTATAGAGCATTGGGTTACTTAAAGGAAAAGTACCTAACGCAATAATTTCAGTAGGATAAACAACAAAACGCATTAATTACAGACATAAGTAAAGTAAAAGTAAAATCGTCGGAGTGCCTAAAGTTTATCAGCCAATCAGCGAGGGAGTCTATCCCCTTTTCAATAGCTAGACCAAGGAGATTATTTAAGCATCTAGGATGGAGCGCCACACCTACCATCAGCTCCTTACTTTACCGCACTCATATGCTGAGTTGGCAAGGGCCAGTATCAAACTAGGAACCTTGTGGTTTCTAGCTGAATGCTCTACTGACTGAGCTAACCCAGCCCTAATTCACAAATATAGGGGAATAAGGTTTCTCCCAGCTATACAATGTCATAAGTGTCCAAACATATGTAGAAGTGTAAGAAAGACAAAATAGGTGGAAACCACTTACTGTATGTGGGGCCTGTACCGTTTGGTATGCACCATGTGTGGTGCTGGAGAGATGTGACCAGCACATTCATCCTCATCAAGTCAGCTCCAAGAGTCTCCAAACCCTGTGACAAGGGAGACTACTCCATTTAGTCCCTTGCACTATCTCTGCCCCATAGCAGTTGTTATATATGCATATGTGGTGGCACATGGTGTAATGGTTAGAATTGTAGAAAATGGAATTGTTGATGCAAGTTCAAATCCTGGGTGAGGCTGTTCGGGTGGCACAAAAAACTATAAAAGAAGTATTACTATAGACCTAAGTAATGTTACTTATTATTATTTTTCAATGGTTTGCATGGCTCTATAAGATGAATTTTAACAATACCTCTGCCCCATAGTAGTGTTATATGTGCTAATGTGTTATATGTCTATATGTGGGGGTTGTAGAATAAATGGCTTAGAGTCTGTAGGAAATGGACTCGTTGACGCAAGCTTCAATCCTGGTCAAGATTTGTTTGCATTTCAAATACACTAATACTTTGGGAAAGTATGAATCTAACATTCTCCCTCAGTTATGGGGTAAATAGTAGGGTTAGTCTAGGCTCTTAAACCTTAGTAGGCAACCCAGTGTAGAAAAGGGAAAATCTGAATTCAAAACCTTGCTAAACTCCGCTTAAAAATATGACCTTTGCGTCACACCGGCTTGTTCAGAGGGTTGGTATAATATAATGTTGTGTGATGTGTGTTGTGTGTGGTTGTGGGTATGTGTGTGCATATAGATTTCATACACTAAGTGTAAAAAATATTATGAGACAATGTAGTGTCTATTCTTACAAACTCTAGGGTTTGGGGGTGTAATGACAGGAAAAGGAACATGTTAATCCACATCCTGGGCAATTGCGTTTGCATTTCTTATATACTAATTGTCCTAATAACCAATAAGCAATGAGCAAACATGCACAAAAGGATTACAGAACTAATCTGACTGAGGTGGGGATGATCCACTAGGAATTGTGCAAGAAAATTGAATTTGACCATCTTACCAGAATTGTATATGCACAACCAGAATCTCTGCCTAGAAAATGAGACTCAGATCAAACCATCAAAAAGCCATCATTTAAACATTGTTAAAATGAGTTAATCTCTCTCTTTTGT
>CM042148.1:104217812-104373774 GCA_023376005.1 Doryteuthis pealeii
GCCGCAATATATTAAATATCAAGTGGGTAACCACTTCTTGTCGATAATAAATCTAAGATTCTATTTTATTTATCAATGATCTTGACTATTTAATTAAATACTCAGTGCATAAACTTACACAAAATCCTGAGAGTATTGTGAAAATGTAACCAGTTTGATGTAGTTTCAGTACAGACAGCACACAAATCTCCATTATAATAAGATTGTTAATTTTTTTTGATAAACACTGCTTTCAATTTGATGGAGCAGGGGGCAGTCATTTGATCAAACATTTGTTTGGTTCGTTTTGGCATACAAACCCTCAGTGGGTTTATTTTAATGCCGACAAAGTTTTGAAAATTAAATCATTTCTTAATGATAATCAAATTTTGTTTAGAAACTCATATTTTTCTATTTAACCCATAGATAAGGCACCCTTAACAGGTATTACCACTCCGCGGTCAGAGTGAACAAGGGAGCAATTGGATGAAGGGGTACTCCACATTTCCCCAAACCTCCAGAACCTGGAACCTTACATCAGATAGAATTTAACGTCATTCCAAGGAGAAGATGACCCTCAGTCACTGCCTCTAGCACCATATGATAAAAGGGTAGGGGCAATCAATAGGTGCTGGGGCTTGATGTGACCAGCCGATTGATGGAGGGGGCCTCTCCAACTGTCCGTCTAGCCCAAGTAAGGGTCCAAGTGGAGTGTTGCATGTCATCGACTGCGCATTCACCTGGGTTCCATCCTTAAGCATTATGGGTTGCCACCCACGGCCAACAGGTGGTCCCATTGAGGGGAGTCTTACCCTCTGCAGAGGTGTAGTCGCGTGCATTCTAACGCCCCAACCAACAGGGCGGTGATCAACATTTAAAATGTTAATGACTCTTCTGAAAATTATAACCAGCAGAGAAAAATAAATCAATTTTTCGATTAAATCCAAAGTGTTTGAAACGATGAGACCACATATATAAATATAAAAACTTATTTCTGGCAAGAACCATAAAGATTAGCATATTAATCCAAACAAAATCTGTTCAACGCAAAGAGATCACCTCTTGTAAATATAGAAATATGGTTGTGTGTTACAAACGGGAAAGATTAACATATAATCCTGTTAAATCCTTGCATTGCTATTCTGTTTATCTCTCTTAAATTTAGAAATCTGTTTGTGGTAAATAACCGGAAGCGAATAAATTGGAAGAAATTCAGGTTGTTTAATAATTTCAGGGAAGTAAAGAAACTTTTACAATGTAAAGATATATAAAAAAAATTTTTTAATTACTTCACCCCACCCAACCCCTGATAAAAAAAGCAAAGTATAAAATCCAATCTTTTGGAGCTAGAATATATTCATTTAAAATTGATAGCTTTTTACAATATATGTATAATATTATATATATTGCACAATCCATAAATACACATATATATATAAAAAATAAAAAATAGAAAAATATATAAATAAAATAAATAAAAAAAGAAATGAATTGAAATTGAATTGACAACGGAATATCACGGCTCTTCTGTGTGGCATTATTAAACGAGACACGTGTTTATAACGTCAAAAACAAAAAACACACAAGACCGCATCCATTTTCAAAAACAGTCTCTGTAGATGCAGTTTTTTTCGAAATTGATTAGACACTGGACATCATTTTATTTTTTATATGCATTGTAATTGCCTTCTTAATATAAATAAATAATAACATACTTAACAATGCTTCAAGCAAATTATCAAATACTTTATTATATATATATAATATAGTTATATTTATAAGTGTTGCTCAGTATCATTAATAGAGCATATATATAATTTAAGTTAAGGTAGCGAACACATATTTAACCCATTAGCTGCAGGGTGAGTGGCTTCATGCCTTTACCAATGGTATTTGTAATATAAGCTGAAAATAGATGCACATAAAGTGTTTCTCAATAATGTTGATAATCTGGTTTGATGGCATATCAACTTTCATGGGTTATTTAAGATAAAAGAAACAGTAGTGGTACTATAGCTATGGTGATTCATACCTTTACCAAGGATATTAGTATTTTTTGCACATGGTTATATCAAATATGAATAATTTTTAAACTGATCTATCTGACCCTAACAATACTACCACTCTGGTCAGAGTCAACCTGGAGTAATGGAAATAAAGGAGTACTCCAAACTTCCCAGATCTCCATAACTAAATTGATTGGTTGGTTGATGGATTTTAACAGCATATCAACTTGTTAGGGGTTATTTCATGCCTAGAGATTAGGAAATAATACATGTTGTATATCTATATTTACATAATTTTGATTTTTCGGACTGTTGTCCTCGTCTTTATTGTTGTATGTAAAATCACAACATTTTGGCTCCAGTATCATCCAGACTTTCTCAGATGTTTCCTGTATATCCAAGCAAAGCAATGACTCAATCTGATAAATCATTTTGATAATTTGACTGCTGATAAAACAAGGCTTTAAGAATTTGTAATACCACAATAAAAAAAATGAGGACAATAGTCTGAAAAAAATCAAAAATTATACACAAACAAGCCTCATCTCAGAAATTCAGACAAATATCTATATTTACACTTTTGTAGTTATGGTTTTAATGACATGTTAGCCTCATTGGGGATCTTATAACTAGAGCTTCACTACCAGATGGCAGTTTAGTATCTTATCCAGGACAGCCCCTTTATTTGGTGGTGGTGGTGGTGGTCTTTACACCTCTGTGGGGATATTCTAAGTTAGTAATCATCATAATTTTTCATGGTGAGCCGGATAATTGAAAAAATAATGAGTGCGAGCCACATTATTATTGTGTTCAATACTTGATAGCCAGAATGAAGCTCTGAGAAAAAGATGTAAAACAAAATTTATCTTTCCATGTTATATTCATGATGAGTGGCATAAGATGCACAAAACTAATTCAACCAACATTTTTTATTTTCAAAACATTATCAAAAGACGCAACATTAGCAGAAAGGTTTAGTGAGATTTGGTGGAACTCATGTAAGTAGCAAGTGGAATGCCCAATGCATGAAATTTTGTAACCTACCTACAGTAGTCAAGTCCATGAAGATTTAGTAAGCTTCACATGACATTCAAATTTTAAATGGTATCAAAACGTCTTGTGTTTTGTACGTTTTAACAAACAAATTCACGTACCATCAGCAGGTCTGATAAAATGCCAGATCTCACCCGTTGGGCCGTAGTTGGTGCCCCCTGAACTAACCAAATGTGACAAACATTCATGTAGGAGTGATTGACATAAGATCTATTGAGAACAATTTGAAAGTTGAGTGAATTTCTGTTGTGTTTGAATCAGTTTTAAAATTAGGGAGTTGTTTTTTTATGTCAAAGGAAACATATTTTGGGGCTTAAGTGAGACCATTTATAAAATGATGGACTTAACTCTTAAATGGTATCAGAACGTCTTGTGTTTTGTATGTTTTTTACACACAAATTCAAGTATCGTCGCAGGTCTGATAAAATGCCTCCGTGGGCCAGATCCGGCTGTAGTTTTGTGGACCCCTGTTCTAAGTGAACCTACCTACAGTAGTCAAATCCATGAAGATTTAGTAAGCTTACATAAAATTAAATTGTATCAGAACGTCTTGTTTGTTTGGTTTGTTTGTTTTGTTTTACGGCATATCAACCTCAGTGGGTCATTTAATGCGATAAAGTTTTGAAATAAATCAATTCTTAATGGATAATACAATTTTTTTATAAATACATTTTTCTATTTAACCCATAGATGGGACCCTAAACAGGTACTACCACTCCGGGTCAGAGTGGACCAGGGAGCAATGGTGATGAAGGGTGCTCCACATTCCCCAAACCTCCAAAACTGGAACCTCACCATCAGTAGAGTTTAACGTCATCCCAGGACAGTGTAGACCCGCAGCACTGCCTTCTAGCACCCATATGATCAAAAGGGGGGGTTGGGGCTTGCCATAAGGGAGAACATCTTGTGTTTTGTACGTTTAACACACAAATTCAAGTATCGTTGGCAGGCTTGATAAAATGCCTCAGTGGGCCAGATCCGGCCCACGGGCTGTAGTTTTGTGACCCTGATCTAAGTGAACAGTAATGAAGTGTGCAGTACAGAAAAACTAAGTGAAAATGTTGAATTGCCATTTCAACAGTGATATTGAACACATTAATATTTGAGCAACCATTCCTCTATAAGGAGATTAGAAGAATCAAAGGAAATATTGGGGAAACGTAGATGTTTTGAGTCTGGTTCAAAATTTGATGATTTGACCTGAGCCAGAATTTGACAGGGAATAACTGGAGGTGTGTCAGACTTCTTAGCTTACAAGTAATCTTTCTTGGCAGTTAAATGTTTAGGTTACCTTATGAATGGCAGGCGAGTAATCTCTATAGCAAGAAATGTTTTATATTGTTAGAGTTGAGTTTCGTTATCAAGAACTACAGTGATTGATAAAATGCCACACCCCACTTCTTCTTCTTCTTAAGTCCATTCATAGGTATCCATCATCCGTGTACTTAAATAGATAGGTATGATTTGATTTCAGACAGGTAGCTACTGATGTAAGGTTTCTTTCTAGTGTGGGCAAATGAATAAGCCTATGACAAATAAGAATGACAGGAGCGAAAGTAAATACAAATATCTCCGCTAGATAATGAAGCAAATTCATCTCTCTTTTCTTTGTTTTAATGGACAGATATGAATTATTAGAGCTTGACTGTCCTGCTTTTTCGTGTACAAAATCATTTCAAATTTCCGTCTGAATCTCTAAGATGAGGAATTATCATTATTATTCATTGATGTGCACTGAATAGTGTTCCATAGTTCTTAGAAATTCTGAATACGACTGTATCCTCTACTTAGGAGTGAGAGCCCCAATACCCAGCCTTGTCAGCTGGGTTGTAGGATATACCTTTTGCACCTTTATAGATGGGTAAGACTCCTCAAATGGGGCCACCTGTTGGTCGTGGGTTGCAAACCATAAATGACTGAAACCTCTACTGAGGGGTGAGAACCCGACACTCTGCCTTGTCAGCTGGGGTTGTAGGATATGCCTTTTGCACCTTTGTAGAGGGGTAAGACCCCTCAAATGGGGCCACCTGTTGGCCATGGGTTTCAACCCATAAATCCTCCTAAAGGGGGGTGAGAATCCCAACACTTACCTTGTCATCTGTTGTATGATATTGCCTTTTGCACCTTCACAGAGGGGTAAGACCCTTCAAATGGGTCCACTTGTCGGCTGTGTGTTACAACCCATTAATGACTGAGGATGGGACTCCTCATCTTGGTTTGTCTAGTGTTCTCATAGTTTTTGGAAATGCTGAATACGACTGCATCCTCTAAACTCTGCCTTGTTAGCTGGGGTTGTAAGATATGCCTTAGCACCTTTGCAGAGGGGTAAGACCTCTCCAATGCGGCCACCTGTTGGCTGTGGGTGGCAACCCATAATTCATGAGGACATGATCCTCATCTTGGTTGTTAGAAAGGCTGAATATAACTGTATCCTCTACAGAGAGGTGAGAACCCAACACTCTGCCTTGTCAGTTGGAGTTGTAGGATATGCCTTCTGCACCTCTGCAACCATAATTCTTGAAGACAGGATCCTGTGTTGTTCTTATCAGAAAGATTCAGATTTCCATATGATTGATAATCTTATATAGCAGTTCCTCCTTTGCGTATATTGACATTGCTTTCTGTAGATGAGATGTTACTACCGAGGTATATGAATTGTCGGAGGTGCATGGGTGTAATGGTTACCATCATAGGCAATGAACATGGCAAGATGATTAAAATCCTGGATGCTATAAAAATTTATATTAAGGTAGGTGGGTTGTCTCCCTTGGTCGACATACCTCTTTTCAAACCAATCAATCCCACGCCCACAATTTTTAGCAGCAGAAATTGAAGATAGAAAACTTCCTCTTTTTGAACCAGCATTTTATGGAGTTGGACATAAAAAATTGCTTGCAATAATTCAGCAGTGATAGAAAAGGGCTGTCATAAGTACGATAACTTGCCATAACCATTCCAAGGACTCAGTTAAGTGGACTTGTATTCATTTATATTTATATAATTTGATATTTGCCACAGACAATACTAAACATTTGCAACAGAAAATATTACAAGTGTATTTTTTTTATGTATAAACATAATACAGTACTATTTAAAATTCTAAATTGTGTCCATATATTTCCTGATTCTAACTCTTATTGCCTCCATATTTGCGGCTTAAATCTAAAACTTAACTCTTTAAACTTTTGTGGCTTAAATCAACACAATGTAGTCAAGTGGTACAGACATACAGTAGGACTGATACTGAATGCAGTGATGCTGATAGCTTTTTAATTTAGATGCACGGATTTGATTTGAATGAGTCCCCAGGAAATTAGACGGGTCCCAACTAAAGTTTCTTAATAAACTGTAGAGATTTTATCTATGAACAATAATAGCCGTCTAACCCCTACCTTGTACCCCATACATTGTAATTCCTTTCCAAGGAAATATTGAAATGTATTTACAGTTAGATGGAAATGGTGGAGAAAGAAAAAGAAAACACTGGGATGCATGGATACAATTTTACTGTGTCCTTTTAGATTTTTATGCACCAGTGATGCAGGACGCGTACCTATCAGCATCTCTGTGAATGCATACTTTGCTTCTGACTACCAGATTAAAATTTTGTATCAGAATTTAACAATCTGTGTGTAATCAGCTTGGATAATATTGATATTCAACACGTGCATACTAATGCATATATGCTCACATTTAGGGCAGTACACTGGAGGATTTGCTCATATACATGCACATACACGAGAAGAGTAAGAATGCATTCAAAGGAGAGCAAAGAAGCAGCCTTCAATCACTTGCCATTCTTTCTTTGTGAAGCACTATTAGAATACTCTGTGCGGCTCTCCTCTTGTGTATCTCGTGTACATTCCCTGTAAGCAGATTAGCTTTTTATTTTTCTTAAATAAAAAAAAATAAAAAAAGATGAGAAAAAAGTATGAAAAGAAAAGTCACTTCCTTGTTTCATCCCTTGTAGTCATGTGACAGCCACATAAAAATGTCAGTTAAATTGTGCCGTTCAGATAACGCTCCAACAAACTAATGATCTGACCAGCTACAATAGCATTTTTAAGTCAGCAAGTAAATAAAAAAAAACTAAAAAAAACATCTTTTAAGTGAATTACAGGTGAAAAAAGAAAAGAAAAGAAATGAACCAGAAAGACACACTCTAGTTTGAAGTACTATTTTCCTCTTGTGTAAAAAAATAACTATTTTTATTGGCATTGGCAAATGTTTAAAAGACAAGGAGGGGAGACCCTGTGGTGTATTGGCTCATGTGTTGGATTGTGACATTAGGGAAGGTCGATTTTTCACTTTTTTTTAAATATCAAATTGTTCATCTATGTGAAAGTTGTGTGTAAGCATACCAAAAATTAGATCTTTTACTGCACCATTGTTTGAGGAAATAGCATCAAAGATCATATGTTACAGCTTAATTAATGAGGTAAAAGAATTAAATCAGGTGTCAGTGGTGATGGGGGGGGAGACATATTTTTAATTTGAATTCTATTTATGATATTTAATTTGTTTCATTTTAATAAAATAACATTTTCTGATTTTTAATATTGAAAACAGTAAATTTTCTAACCAATTTCTAGCCTAATGTAAAAAACAAGGATTTTTAGTGCATTTTAGTAGATGATCTTTGATGCTATTTCCTCAAACAATGGTACAAGTAAAAGATCTAATTTTTGGTATCAGTATTCAGTATACTAACACACAACTTTCGCATATATGGACAATTTGATATTTTTAAAAAGTCAAAATCGACCTACCCTATTTGTGACATTGTAGTAAGAAAGTTTGAACTTCAGTTATGCTATTATGTTCACTTTTGGACTTAATATCCTTCAGAAAGGTATGAAACCCCCTAATTCCCCAAGTTATGGGTTAAATAGTACTACTGTTTTTCTACAGGGATGGATTTGGCATTAAATAACCCATGAAGGTTGATATGCCATTAAAAAGCAAAGTAATCAAAAGACTAATGGCTGTAGAATCTCAATTTCAATTTCTAACTTATTCTGTTCAGACCTATTATCTATCTATGTATCTATTTCACTTAAGCAACAGTAGGTACTGTAAGCAACCTGAGTCCTTTGTTATAAAAAAATGACTTGATTTGGTATTAAATGATCCGAAAAATGTTGATATGTCGTAAAAAAAAAAACAAACCAACAACTATCTATCTCAATCTCTTCACATCTATCTATTTATCAATCTATCCCATTCTGTTAATATCTATCTATCTATCTATCTCCTTCTGTTAATATCTATCTACCTATTTATCAATCTATCTATCTCATTCTGTTAATATCTATCTATCTATTTATCAATCTACCTATCTATCTCATTCTGTTAATATCTATCTACCTATTTATCAATCTATCTATCTCATTCTGTTAATTATCTATCTATTTATCATCTATCTATTTCATTCTGTTAATATCTATCTACCTATTTATTAATCTATCTATCTCATTCTGTTTAATATCTATCTATCTATTTATCAATCTACCTATCTATCTCATTCTGTTAATATCTATCTACCATTTATTAATCTATCTATCTCATTCTGTTAATATTTATCTACCTATTATCTATCTATCTCATTCTGTTAATATCTATCTATCTATTTATCAATGTATCTATTCATTCTGTTAATATCTATCTATAAATCTATCTATCTCATTCTCTCTTTTTTAAACTGCTCTTCTCTAATGATAAATGTGAATGTCAGGGTGACACATTTTTTAAAAAGTTTATTCCTAGAAGCCAACATATACCATTTTGGAAGCAAGCTGAATCCATGAACAAATTAAAAACATTCCAAGCTGAAACTGGACCCACAATCCTGAACTTTTGGATCCCCAAGTTTTAATTACTGTGATTGAAGTCATACATCAATTTCTTATGTGATTTTTGTGAAAATTTTTTTGTATGATAATTCTTATAAGTTGGAAATAAATTGAGAATCACAAAATGAATTTTGAAATCCATAGAAAGTCACTCATGAAATAGAAATGATTTTTTTGTATGAAAAGTAAGGCCCTTTGTACATCAAATTATCTTTTAGATTAGAGGCAGCTAAAGAATTATCATTGAACTTTTAAAAAGTAAGCTTAGATATTAATGCAATACTTTCATCTACTGAATAAAACAAATGCATAGAAAAGGAATCTTTATTAATCTCTCTCTCTCTCTCTCTCTCTCTCTCTCTCTCTATCTCTATATTATATATATATATATATATATATATATATATATATATATATATACTCATCCACAGACACTGTGTTTTGATGTTTCACATCTCTTCAATGTGGGTTGACCCAGCAACTACTTCTAGCCGGGAGTGAGACCCAACTGACTTTTCATCAATCTATTTCCTTAACCCAAAAATTACCTTTAGCAGCTGCCAGTAAGGAGCAGAGTTTTAACTGATAAAATACATACACATCGGTGTATATATTTACAATCACCAGGCTTTAAATTATTTCCAAATAAAAAAATTATATCATTGTTTGATGAAAGCTGTTAATTGTTTGAAAAACTTTGTTTAATAAAATTTAATATCTACTCAATGCATGAAGTGTCATTGTTGAACCAAAGACCATATATATATATATATATATATACAAGGTGTGTCAAAAAAGTATCAAGATTTTTTGTACTTTTTGACCCCCTTGTATTCTGAAAAAATTAACATTCATTGTTCATTTTTTATCTTGGTAAATACACCTTCAAATTCGGCACTTTTATGACACACCTTGTATTCCGAAAAAGAATTAATGTTCCATTCATTGTTCATTTCTATCTATGAATACAGCTTCAATCCTGATATTTTTATGAAACACCTTGTAAGTATATATATATATATATATATATATATATATGAGAAGTAAATACACAAACGATGTGTTTTGATATGGCTTTTTTTTAGCCGACAATTTTTGAGAGAATATGTGCTTAATTGAAGTCATACCTAATTTTGAAAGTTAATTAATTAATAATTAATTAGGCGGGCATACCTATTCAAATGTAAGGCTAAACAAATCGAGAAAAATCAATCTCTGTATGTACATTTCGGCCTATTAGGCCTCATCAGCAAAGCGATGGATAGGAAGACCGCCTTGTGTGTGATTCAAACCCTATATATATATTTCTACCACAGTTATTAGTACTTTTATGACACACCTTGCATGTGTGTGTGTGTGTGTATAGTATATATATATATATACATATTTCTATCACAGTTAAATTTGCAATAGTGTTTTAGGAATTTATCCTTTGATGTTTTTATCCTTTGGTCTCCTGGGAAATTATTTCATGGATCAAGAAGAAAATCCAAAGAAATAAAACGTTTCTATACTTATCAATGTTTATAATACACTTGAGATATACATATAAGTCAACTTGAATCTACTGAACTTATTTATTCTTATCATGGATCTTGAATATTTTTTTCTTTTTTCCCAAGATTCTATAACTTTTTATGGGCTGGTATTGGTGTGTAACATTTGTAATATTTATACTTATAGTATGCAAAATCCATTTCAGTTCAAATGAATTTTGATTTTGTACATGACATTATGTCTGAAGTCGTAAAGAAAGAAACTGTATTATTCATCTATTTCTTTTGTTGAATTCTAAATGAACATAACTGCAAGTTTTCAAATGGCTGCATTTGGTTAAGTACAATTTTGCAGTGGTTTGAATTTAAGCCATATCACAAGTGACTAAATTTATCTCTCAGCATTGGAGATTTACATTCTTAGTAAAAACTCAGCAGGATGAAGACACGTTCTTTCCTATTTATTCAAAGTAGTTTTTATCATTCAAACTGAAAATGTAAATTCAAGATATTATGTATATATTCATCCGTGTGTGGATAAAATGGTAAACAGACATTTTGAGTGGCGTTTAAGCTCAGCATTTACAGGTCAGTTGTTTCGGCTGCTGATATTTGTGTTTAAAGATGGCTGGTTGGTTTAATGGCATATCAACCCTTGTGGGTTATTTTAATGCCAAATCTTGTTTATTTTTCAAAATATATATATTATTTGTTCATACTGGTGTTCCTACAAAATACAACTGTCACCATCTTTCAAAACCGTATGGTCAAAAGTGAGACTGTCGAAATTGAGTGTTATCAACTCTGCTAATAATGGACCATTCCGTTTTTATTATATAGAAAGAAAGGGAAGAAAAAGGATATGCTACACAGAAAAAATGTAATAAGAAAGAATGAAAGAAAGAGAGTAGGGGAAAAAGAGAGAGAGAGTGTGTGTGTGAGTGCACGGAAGCGATAACGCTAATCTGTTTCCATCGAATATAATGAAAAGATGAAAAGAAAGGAAAAAAAGAGTGAGAGAAAGTTAAATTCAAGATTGTATACTTTTTACATATTACAATAGTTCTTAAGCAAAGATATCAAATGTAATAAATAAATCGTCATACTGTGATATATCAACAGGTCCTGCTAGTCATATAATTTGTTAAAGGAATAATTTTCATTAATGTCATGTGCATTAATAAATTCACAGAAATATTTTATTATGTGTGTATTGATTAATTAGTAGAAATAAGTTTCATCTATTACATGCATATTAATAAAAGGGCAAGTTTAGCTCTGTCGGTAGAGCATTCGACTAGAACCCACAGGTTCCTTGTTTGATACTGGCCCTCGCCAACTCAGCGTAATGAGTAGCACAGGGATCTGTGCGGTAAAGTAAGGAGCTGATGGTAGATTTGGCACTCCACCTCAGATGCAAAAACAATCTCCTTGGTCTAGCACTAGTGAAAAGGGGATTGACTCCCTCGCTGTCTGGCTTGATACCAACATTAGGCCACCCAATAACTTTTTACATGTTATATTAATAATTCAGTAGAAATAATTTTCATTTACTCCTGTGTATAAATAAATTGGTTGTTGACTCTCAGCCATTGCCTTCGAGAACCTACATGATAAAAAGGAGTGCTTGCCAAAAAAAGAAATTTAAAGAATATGGTTTGAACAATCATAGGGCAATCATATAGGTGCTAGGGCTTGATATGACCAGCTGATTGATCAAATGGGCCTCTGATCACCCGTTTAGTCCAAGTAAGGGCTTAATTGGTGTGTTGGATGTCATTGGACCACTTGGTACTTGGGTCATAGACCATTAAACTACTACAATCCTGTTTTCACACTCCTACTTATAGACTAGGCTAGATCATGTGATCTATTCCTTGGCCAGTCACTGGCTGTACTCTGAGGCTGATACAATACTTAACCAACCCTACTGGTCATAATTACACCAGCATTCTTTGACGACGGACATAGGATTAAATCACTGGACCTTTACCAATACGCAGGATAGGACTTATACGATTACCAAAGGATTCCATAACATAGGACTTTCTTTAAGCCCTTTTCAACTGGCCAAGGATGACATTTAAAAACTTTACAACAGGTTGCCACCTATGGCCAACAGGTGGTCCCATTGGAGAGAGGAGGTCATACAGACGACCACTCAGGTTTAAGAATGAAAAAGATTTATTAGATTTAAGTTAAAATAATATGCAAGTTATGATATAGATATATATTTGAGGAACATGGGACTCTCATTGAGAAGGAGATCTCTACCACTAAATAATCATTGAAAAACCATGTTACTCCAAGATATAACCCGCCCTGTCAGCTGGGTGTTAGAATACACCGACTGCACCTCAGCAGATGGGTAAGACTCCCCCAATGGGACCACCAGTTGGTTGTGACATGCAACACACTACTTTGGTCTTTACTTGGGCTAGACGGGCAGTTGGAGAGGCTCCTTCCAATCAATTGGCTGGCCATGTCAAGCCCTAGCACCTATATGATTATCTCAAACCTATTGGCCCTTTTTATCATATGGGTGCTAGCAGGTGGTGGCTGAAGGCCTTCATGTCTTGGGAATGATGTTAAACTCTATTCTGATGGTGAGGTTCCAGTTCTCGAGGTTGGGAAATGTGGAGCACCCCTTCATCATCATTGCTCCCAGGTTCACTCTGACCTGGAGTGGTAGTACCTGTTAGAGTCCCATCCATAGGTTTAAATTGTAAAAATGTGTTTATAAAAAAAATTGATTATCCATTAAGAATGAATTTATTTCAAAACTTTGTCAGCATTAAATAACCCACTGAGGTTGATATGCCATAAAACAAAACAAACCATCCAAACCATGATATAACTAGTTGTAATGATGTCTACCACTAAATAATCAGTAGAAAGCCATGTTGCTCCAAGCTATAACTAGTTGCAAAGAATTTCTTCATAGAAATAGCAGGTTGTGTAAGCTGATTGACTAATAGATTAATTTTAATGGAAAGTCAACCTGCCTTGGGTTATTTTATGCCGCGAGGTTAGAGAATATTGTTCATTGTATATTCATATTTACATTTTTTGGTATAATTGTTTCTTAAGAGGGGATCCATATGGCTCCCAGTTGAGAACCTCTGCTTTATAACCAACCGCCTACAACTAAAAGGACAATTGTACTTTCTTCAAATACATCCCGCAGCCAATACCTCTACTCCATTTCTGACTTATTTGATTTTGCTTAACCCAGATTACAACTTTGGTAAGTACTTTTACTCCTTCGTTGCGAATATCCAATGCCAACTCCAGCCAACAGAGATTGCTCTGCTTGTGGCTATTTTAGCCATTCCTCCCACTCCAGTCATCAACTGAAAACCATTTGAGGAAACCCCCCAATGCTGGACTTGGTCATGATATTCAAGCAAGTCTAGCGAGGAATAAGCAGTCCCACAGACCGCCCCCCCCTTGCATTCGTAGAATGTACCTGCACCTTAAAATCAATTGAGCCACGGAAAATTGGCTACTTTCACGTGGCACTTTCTGGGATTCTAACCACTTGAGACTAAAGAAAGTTAATTTCCTTACAAAAATTATATGAACTTTCTTTCTTGTGTTCTTTTTACAGAACCATTTGGTTCCATTTGATTTTTGAAAGTTTTCTTATGTAGGAAAACGAGAGGCAAGTAAAACTTCTCTGATATTTAGACTTCTTATGTTGTAAACAATCTTACTTTTTTTTGTGTTGTTGTAATAGCAAAAAGCAAAAACTAGTTAGTATTACAAAAAAGGAATTACTTAAGAGTATTAAGGATTTGTTATTTGATGTCTTAGGAGATAAACTGATCTTTTATTGTTGCAAATTGTATCTTTTTGTTACTCAATGTCATTAGAAATAAGTGGATCTGTCAATACTGTTCATTCTTTCTTTTTTTTTTTTTACCCAATATGTTTACAATAAAAGGATTTATTAGTACAGAAAAGTGTTTCTTCTTGTGACTAAATGTGAAAATTACCAATAAGTGGATTTATTAGTACAGCAAAAGTGTTTCAGTGGAACAGCATGGTGTTTCTTCTTTTTACTCAATATGTTTACAGAAAATCTCTTTACCAATAGTGGATCTGTTAGAACAGCATGGTGTTTCTTCTTTTTACTCAATATGTTTAAAAATAAAAGTTTATTAGTACAGCAAAGTGTTCTTCTTGTGACTAAATCTCTTTACCAATAAGTGGATCTGTTAGAACAGCATGGTGTTTTCTTCTTTTTACTCAATTATGTTTAAAAATAAAAGGATTTATTAGTACAGCAAAGTGTTTCTCTTGTGACTAAATCTCTTTACCAATAAGTGGATCTGTTAGAACAGCATGGTGTTTCTTCTTTTACTCAATATGTTTAAAAATAAAAGGATTTATTAGTACAGAAAGTGTTTCTTCTGTGACTAAATCTCTTTACCAATAAGTGGATCTGTTAGAACAGCATGGTGTTTCTTCTTTTTACTCAATATGTTTAAAAATAAAGGATTTATTAGTACAGCAAGTGTTTCTTCTTGTGACTAAATCTCTTTACCAATAAGTGGATCTGTTAGAACAGCATGGTGTTTCTTCTTTTTACTCAATATGTTAAAAATAAAAGGATTTATTAGTACAGAAAAGTGTTTCTTCTTGTGACTAAATCTCTTTACCAATAAGTGGATCTGTTAGAACAGCATGGTGTTTCTTCTTTTTACTCAATATGTTTAAAAAAAAAGGATTTATTAGTACAGAAAAGTGTTTCTTCTTGTGACTAAATCTCTTTACCAATAAGTGGATCTGTTAGAACAGCATGGTGTTTTCTTCTTTTTACTCAATATGTTTAAAAATAAAAGGATTTATTAGTACAGCAAAGTGTTTCTTCTTGTGACTAAATCTCTTTACCAATAAGTGGATCTGTTAGAACAGCATGGTGTTTTCTTCTTTTACTCAATATGTTTAAAAATAAAAGGATTTATTAGTACAGCAAAGTGTTTCTTCTTGTGACTAAATCTCTTTACCAATAAGTGGATCTGTTAGAACAGCATGGTGTTTCTTCTTTTTACTCAATATGTTTAAAATAAAAGGATTTATTAGTACAGAAAAAGTGTTTCTTCTTGCTGACTAAATCTCTTTACCAATAAGTGATCTGTTAGAACAGCATGGTGTTTCTTCTTTTTACTCAATATGTTTAAAAATAAAGGATTTATTAGTACAGAAAAGTGTTTCTTCTTGTGACTAAATCTCTTTACCAATAATGGATCTGTTAGAACAGCATGGTGTTTCTTCTTTTTACTCAATATGTTTAAAAATAAAAGGATTTATTAGTACAGAAAAGTGTTTCTTCTTGTGACTAAATCTCTTTACCAATAAGTGGATCTGTTAGAACAGCATGGTGTTTCTTCTTTTTACTCAATATGTTTAAAAAAAAAAGATTTATTAGTTACAGAAAAAGTGTTTTCTTCTTGTGACTAAATCTCTTTACCAATAAGTGGATCTTTAGAACAGCATGGTGTTTCTTCTTTTTACTCAATATGTTTAAAATAAAAGGATTTATTAGTACAGAAAAGTGTTTCTTCTTGTGACTAAATCTCTTTACCAATAAGTGGATCTGTTAGAACAGCATGGTGTTTCTTCTTTTTACTCAATATGTTTAAAAATAAAAGGATTTATTAGTACAGAAAAAGTGTTTCTTCTTGTGACTAAATCTCTTTACCAATAAGTGGATCTGTTAGAACAGCATGTGTTTCTTCTTTTTACTCAATATGTTTAAAAATAAAAGGATTTATTAGTACAGAAAAGTGTTTTCTTCTTGTGACTAAATCTCTTTACCAATAAGTGGATCTGTTAGAACAGCATGGTGTTTCTTCTTTTTACTCAATATGTTTAAAAAATAAAAGGATTTATTAGTACAGAAAAGTGTTTCTTCTTGTGACTAAATCTCTTTACCAATAAGTGGATCTGTTAGAACAGCATGGTGTTTCTTCTTTTTACTCAATATGTTTAAAAATAAAGGATTTTTAGTACAGAAAGTGTTTCTTCTTGTGACTAAATCTCTTTACCAATAAGTGGATCTGTTAAACAGCATGGTGTTTCTTCTTTTACTCAATATGTTTAAAAATAAAAGGATTTATTAGTACAGAAAAGTGTTTCTTCTTGTGACTAAATCTCTTTACCAATAAGTGGATCTGTTAGAACAGCATGGTGTTTCTTCTTTTTACTCAATATGTTTAAAAATAAAAGGATTTATTAGTACAGAAAAGTGTTTCTTCTTGTGACTAAATCTCTTTACCAATAAGTGGATCTGTTAGAACAGCATGGTGTTTCTTCTTTTTACTCAATATGTTTAAAAATAAAAGGATTTATTAGTACAGAAAAGTTTTTCTTCTTGTGACTAAATCTCTTTACCAATAAGTGGATCTGTTAGAACAGCATGGTGTTTCTTCTTTTTACTCAATATGTTTAAAATAAAAGGATTTATTAGACAGAAAAGTGTTTCTTCTTGTGACTAAATCTCTTACCAATAAGTGGATCTGTTAGAACAGCATGGTGTTTTCTTCTTTTTACTCAATATGTTAAAAATAAAAAGGATTTTATTAGTACAGCAAAGTGTTTCTTCTTGTGACTAAATCTCTTACCAATAAGTGGATCGTTAGAACAGCATGGTGTTTCTTCTTTTTACTCAATATGTTAAAAATAAAAGGATTTATTAGTACAGCAAGTGTTTCTTCTTGTGACTAAAGCTCTTTACCAATAAGTGGATCTGTTAGAAAGCATGGTGTTTCTTCTTTTTACTCATATGTTTAAAAAATAAAAAGGATTTATTAGTACAGAAAAGTGTCTTCTTCTTGTGACTAAATCTCTTTACCAATAAGTGGATCTGTTAGAACAGCATGGTGTTTCTTCTTTTTACTCAATATGTTTAAAAATAAAAAGGATTATTAGTACAGCAAAGTGTTTCTTCTTGTGACTAAATCTCTTTACCAATAAGTGGATCTGTTAAGAACAGCATGGTGTTTTCTCTTTTTACTCAATATGTTTAAAAATAAAAGGATTTATAGTACAGCAAAGTGTTTCTCTTGGACTAAATCTCTTACAATAAGTGGATCTGTTAGAACAGCATGCGTGTTTCTTTTTTTTACTCAATATGTTTAAAAATAAAAGGATTTATTAGTACAGAAAAGTGTTTCTTCTTGTGACTAAATCTCTTTACCAATAAGTGGATCTGTTAGAACAGCATGGTGTTTCTTTCTTTTTACTCAATATGTTTAAAAATAAAAAGGATTTATTAGTACAGAAAGTGTTTCTTCTTGTGACTAAATCTCTTTACCAATAAGTGGATCTGTTAGAACAGCATGGTGTTTCTTCTTTTTACTCAATATGTTAAAATAAAAGGATTTATTAGTACAGAAAAGTGTTTCTTCTTGTGACTAAATCTTTACCAATTAAGTGGATCTGTTAGAACAGCATGGTGTTTCTTCTTTTTACTCAATATGTTAAAAATAAAAAGGATTTATTAGTTACTACAGAAAAAGTGTTTCTCTTGGACTTTAAATCTCTTTACCAATAAGTGGATCTGTTAGAACAGCATTGGTGTTCTTCTTTTTACTCAATAGTTTAAAAAATAAAAGGATTTATTAGTACAGAAAGTGTTTCTCTGTGACTAAATCTCTTTACCAATAAGTGGATCTGTTAGAACAGCATGGTGTTTTCTTCTTTTTTACTCAAATAGTTTAAAAATAAAAAGGATTTATTAGTACAGCAAAGTGTTTCTTCTTGTGGACTAAATCTCTTTACCAATAAGTGGATCTGTTAGAACAGCATGGTGTTTCTTCTTTTACTCAATATGTTTAAAAATAAAAGGATTTATTAGTACAGAAAAGTGTTTTCTTCTTTGTGACTAAACTCTTTACCAATAAGTGGATCTGTTAGAACAGCATGGTGTTTCTTCTTTTTACTCAATATGTTAAAAAATAAAAGGATTTTATTAGTACAGCAAAGTGTTTCTTTTTAATTTTACTCAATATCTTACAGATAAAAGGATTTATGACCCCTAGAGATGAGTGGTTTCTTTTTTTGTTAGCAGATTATCTTTACTGATAAGTTTGAATCTATACTATAATGAAGTGTTTCATTTTTGTTACTCAAATATTTACAGATAAAAGGATTTATTTAGGACATCTTTTTTGTACATAAATGTCTTTATAGATAAGTGGATCTGTTAGGTACACATGTGTTTTCTATATATTACCAATATATTACAGATAAAAAGGATTTATTAATACAGTCCGGGTGTTTCTTTTTTGTTACTCAATATCTTTACAGATAGCTGGATCTGTTAGTACAGCCTGTTTCTATTTTTACACCAATATATTTTATAATACATGGAATCTATTAGTATAGCTAAGCTATTTCTTATTATTACTAAATGTCTTTACGATAAAGTGGCGTCTGTTAGTACAGCAAAGTGTTTCTATTTTATTACTCAATCATGTTTACAGATAAAAGGATTATTAATACAGTGAAGTGTTGTCTATTTTATAAGCAATATATTTAGAGATACAAAATGCTATTAGCTATAGCTACATGTTTCCTTTTTTGTTACTGAATGTCTTTTACAGATAAAAGGATTTATTAGTACAACTAATGTTTCTTTTTATTAAAGATTGTGTTTTCGGTGTATCACACGTTGGCTTACATCTGGGTGAAAACTCCAGTTTTAGCAGCTCTTGAAGACAGTGAAAGTACCCTTTCATTGCCATTACTCCCATGTCCACTCTGACTAGTGTAATAGTATTTGTTAGGGGTACTTCACTGTCTTCAGAGCTCTAAAACTGGAGTTTCACCACCAGATGTAGCCAAGTGTGATACACAGAAAAACACAATCTTTAATAAAAGAAAACATTTAGTTGTACTAATAAATCCTTTTATCTGTAAAGACATTAACAGTAACAAAGGAAACATGTAGCTATACTAATAGATTTATGTATCTCTAAATATATTGCTTAATAAAAAGAAACACTCAGCTGTATTAATAAATCCTTTTATCTGTAAACATATTGAGTAATAAATAGAAACACTTTGCTGTACTAACAGACCCACTTATCGGTAAAGACATTTAGTAATAATAAGAAATACTTAGCTATACTAATAGATTCATGTATTTATAAATATATTGTGTAAAAAAATAAGAAACAGCTGTACTAAACAGATCCACTATCTGTAAAGATATTGAGTAACAAAAAAAGAAACACCCGGCTGTATAATAAATCCTTTTATCTGTAAATATATTGAGTAATATATAGAAACACATGCTGTACTAACAGATCCACTTATCTATAAAGACATTTATGTAACAAAAAGATGTCCTAATAAATCCTTTTATCTGTAAATATTTTGAGTAACAAAATGAACACTTCATTATAGTAATAGATCAACTTATCAGTAAAAAGATATCTGCTAACAAAAAGAAACACTCATCTCTAGTCATAAATCCTTTTATCTGTAAAGATATTGAGTAAATTAAAAAGAAACACTTTGCTGTACTAATAATCCTTTTATTTTTAAACATATTGAGTAAAAAGAAGAAACACCATGCTGTTCTAAACATGATCCACTTATTGGTAAGAGATTTAGTCACAGAAAAACACTTTCTGTACTAATAAAATCCTTTTATTTTAAACATATTGAGTAAAAAGAAGAAACACCCATGCTGTTCTAACAGATCCACTTATTGGTAAAGAGATTTAGTCACAAGAAGAAACACTTTTGCTGTACTAATAAATCCTTTATTTTTTAAACATATTGAGTAAAAAGAAGAAACACCATGCTGTTCTAACAGATCCACTTATTGGTAAAGAGATTTAGTCACAAGAAGAAACACTTTGCCTGTACTAATAAATCCTTTTATTTTTTAAACATATTGAGTAAAAAGAAGAAACACCATGCTGTTCTAACAGATCCACTTATTGGTAAAGAGATTTAGTCCACAAGAAAAACACTTTTCTGTACTAATAAATCCTTTTATTTTTAAACATATTGAGTAAAAAGAAGAAACACCATGCTGTTCTAACAGATCCACTTATTGGTAAAGAGATTTAGTCACAAAAAGAAACACTTTTTCTGTACTAATAAATCCTTTTATTTTTAAACATATTGAGTAAAAAGAAGAAACACCATGCTGTTCTAACAGATCCACTTATTGGTAAAGAGATTTAGTCACAAGAAGAAACACTTTTCTGTACTAATAAATCCTTTTATTTTTAAACATATTGAGTAAAAAGAAGAAACACCATGCTGTTCTAACAGATCCACTTATTGGTAAAGAGATTTAGTCACAAGAAGAAACACTTTTCTGTACTAATAAATCCTTTTATTTTTAACATATTGAGTAAAAAGAAGAAAACACCATGCTGTTCTAACAGATCCACTTATTGGTAAAGAGATTTAGTCACAAGAAGAAACACTTTTCTGTACTAATAAATCCTTTATTTTAAACATATTGAGTAAAAGAAGAAACACCATGCTGTTCTAACAGATCCACTTATTGGTAAGAGATTTAGTCACAGAAGAAAAACACTTTGCTGTACTAATAAATCCTTTTATTTTTAAACATATTGAGTAAAAAGAAGAAACACCATGCTGTTCTAACAGATCCACTTATTGGTAAAGAGATTTAGTCACAAGAAGAAACACTTTGCTGTACTAATAAATCCTTTTATTTTTAAACATATTGAGTAAAAAGAAGAAACACCATGCTGTTCTAACAGATCCACTTATTGGTAAAGAGATTTAGTCACAAGAAGAAACACTTTTGCTGTACTAATAAATCCTTTTATTTTAAAACATATTGAGTAAAAAGAAGAAACACCATGCTGTTCTAACAGATCCACTTATTGGTAAAGAGATTTAGTCACAAGAAGAAACACTTTTCTGTACTAATAAATCCTTTTATTTTTAAACATATTGAGTAAAAAGAAGAAACACCATGCTGTTCTAACAGATCCACTTATTGGTAAAGAGATTTAGTCACAAGAAGAAACACTTTTCTGTACTAATAAAATCCTTTTATTTTAAAACATATTGAGTAAAAAGAAGAAACACCATGCTGTTCTAACAGATCCACTTATTGGTAAAGATTTAGTCACAAAGAAACACTTTTCTGTACTAATAAATCCTTTTATTTTTAAACATATTGAGTAAAAAGAAGAAACACCATGCTGTTCTAACAGATCCACTTATTGGTAAAGAGATTTAGTCAAAGAAGAAACACTTTTCTGTACTAATAAATCCTTTTATTTTTTAAACATATTGAGTAAAAAGAAGAAACACCATGCTGTTCTAACAGATCCACTTATTGGTAAAGAGATTTAGTCACAAGAAGAAACACTTTTCTGTACTAATAAATCCTTTTATTTTTAAACATATTGAGTAAAAGAAGAAACACCATGCTGTTCTAACAGATCCACTTATTGGTAAAGAGATTTAGTCACAAGAAGAAACACTTTGCTGTACTAATAAATCCTTTTATTTTTAAACATATTGAGTAAAAAGAAGAAACACCATGCTGTTCTAACAGATCCACTTATTGGTAAAGAGATTTAGTCACAAGAAGAAACACTTTTCTGTACTAATAAATCCTTTTATTTTAAAACATATTGAGTAAAAAGAAGAAAACACCATGCTGTTCTAACAGATCCACTTATTGGTAAAGAGATTTAGTCACAAGAAGAAACACTTTTCTGTACTAATAAATCCTTTTATTTTTAAACATATTGAGTAAAAAGAAGAAACACCATGCTGTTCTAACAGATCCACTTATTGGTAAAGAGATTTAGTCACAAGAAGAAACACTTTTCTGTACTAATAAATCCTTTTATTTTTAAACATATTGAGTAAAAAGAAGAAACACCATGCTGTTCTAACAGATCCACTTATTGGTAAAGAGATTTAGTCACAAGAAGAAACACTTTTCTGTACTAATAAATCCTTTTATTTTTAACATATTGAGTAAAAAGAAGAAACACCATGCTGTTCTAACAGATCCACTTATTGGTAAAGAGATTTAGTCACAAGAAGAAAACTTTTCTGTACTAATAAATCCTTTTATTTTTAAACATATTGAGTAAAAAGAAGAAACACCATGCTGTTCTAACAGATCCACTTATTGGTAAAGAGATTTAGTCACAAGAAGAAACACTTTTCTGTACTAATAAATCCTTTTATTTTTAAACATATTGAGTAAAAAGAAGAAACACCATGCTGTTCTAACAGATCCACTTATTGGTAAAGAGATTTAGTCACAAGAAGAAACACTTTTCTGTACTAATAAATCCTTTTATTTTTAAACATATTGAGTAAAAAGAAGAAACACCATGCTGTTCTAACAGATCCACTTATTGGTAAAGAGATTTAGTCACAAGAAGAAACACTTTTCTGTACTAATAAATCCTTTTATTTTTAAACATATTGAGTAAAAAGAAGAAACACCATGCTGTTCTAACAGATCCACTTATTGGTAAAGAGATTTAGTCACAAAGAAGAAACACTTTGCTGTACTAATAAATCCTTTTATTTTTAAACATATTGAGTAAAAAGAAGAAACACCATGCTGTTCTAACAGATCCACTTATTGGTAAAGAGATTTAGTCACAAGAAGAAAACACTTTGCTGTACTAATAAATCCTTTTATTTTTAAACATATTGAGTAAAAAGAAGAAACACCATGCTGTTCTAACAGATCCACTTATTGGTAAAGAGATTTAGTCACAAGAAGAAACACTTTCTGTACTAATAAATCCTTTTATTTTTAAACATATTGAGTAAAAGAAGAAACACCATGCTGTTCTAACAGATCCACTTATTGGTAAAGAGATTTAGTCACAAGAAGAAACACTTTTCTGTACTAATAAATCCTTTTATTTTTAAACATATTGAGTAAAAAGAAGAAACACCATGCTGTTCTAACAGATCCACTTATTGGTAAAGAGATTTAGTCACAAGAAGAAACACTTTGCTGTACTAATAAATCCTTTTATTTTTAAACATATTGAGTAAAAAGAAGAAACACCATGCTGTTCTAACAGATCCACTTATTGGTAAAGAGATTTAGTCACAAGAAGAAACACTTTGCTGTACTAATAAATCCTTTTATTTTTAACATATTGAGTAAAAAGAAGAAACACCATGCTGTTCTAACAGATCCACTTATTGGTAAAGAGATTTAGTCACAAGAAGAAACACTTTGCTGTACTAATAAATCCTTTTATTTTTTAAACATATTGAGTAAAAAGAAGAAACACCATGCTGTTCTAACAGATCCACTTATTGGTAAAGAGATTTAGTCACAAGAGAAACACTTTTCTGTACTAATAAATCCTTTTATTTTTAAACATATTGAGTAAAAAGAAGAAACACCATGCTGTTCTAACAGATCCACTTATTGGTAAAGAGATTTAGTCACAAGAAGAAACACTTTGCTGTACTAATAAATCCTTTTATTTTTAAACATATTGAGTAAAAAAGAAGAAACACCATGCTGTTCTAACAGATCCACTTATTGGTAAAGAGATTTAGTCACAAGAAGAAACACTTTTCTGTACTAATAAATCCTTTTATTTTAAACATATTGAGTAAAAAAAGAAACACCATGCTGTTCTAACAGATCCACTTATTGGTAAAGAGATTTAGTCACAAGAAGAAACACTTTGCTGTACTAATAAATCCTTTTATTTTTAAACATATTGAGTAAAAAGAAAAACACCATGCTGTTCTAACAGATCCACTTATTGGTAAAGAGATTTAGTCACAAGAAGAAACACTTTGCTGTACTAATAAATCCTTTTATTTTTAAACATATTGAGTAAAAAGAAGAAACACCATGCTGTTCTAACAGATCCACTTATTGGTAAAGAGATTTAGTCACAAGAAGAAACACTTTTCTGTACTAATAAATCCTTTTATCTGTAAACATATTGGGTAAAAAAAAAAAAAAAGAAAGAATGAACAGTATTGACAGATCCACTTATTTCTAATGACATTGAGTAACAAAAAGATACAATTTGCAACAATAAAAGATCAGTTTATCTCCTAAGACATCAAATAACAAATCCTTAATACTCTTAAGTAATTCCTTTTTTGTAATACTAACTAGTTTTTGCTATTACAACAACAAAAAAAAGTAAGATTGTTTACAACATAAGAAGTCTAAATATCAGAGAAGTTTTACTTGCCTCTCGTTTTCCTACATAAGAAAACTTTCAAAAATCAAATGGAACCAAATGGTTCTGTAAAAAGAACACAAGAAAGAAAGTTCATATAATTTTTGTAAGGAAATTAACTTTCTTTAGTCTCAAGTGGTTAGAATCCCAGAAAGTGCCACGTGAAAGTAGCCAATTTTCCGTGGCTCAATTGATTTTAAGGTGCAGGTACATTCTACGAATGCAAGGGGGGGGCGGTCTGTGTGGACTGCTTATTCCTCGCTAGACTTGCTTGAATATCATGACCAAGTCCAGCATTGGGGGGTTTCCTCAAATGGTTTCAGTTGATGACTGGAGTGGGGAGGAATGGCTAAAATAGCCACAAGCAGAGCAATCTCTGTTGGCTGGAGTTGGCATTGGATATTCGCAACGAAGGAGTAAAAGTACTTACCAAAGTTGTAATCTGGGTTAAGCAAAATCAAATAAGTCAGAAATGGAGTAGAGGTATTGGCTGCGGGATGTATTTGAAGAAAGTACAATTGTCCTTTTAGTTGTAGGCGGTTGGTTATAAAGCAGAGGTTCTCAACTGGGAGCCATATGGATCCCCTCTTAAGAAACAATTATACCAAAAAATGTAAATATGAATATACAATGAACAATATTCTCTAACCTCGCGGCATAAAATAACCCAAGGCAGGTTGACTTTCCATTAAAATTAATCTATTAGTCAATCAGCTTACACAACCTGCTATTTCTATGAAGAAATTCTTTGCAACTAGTTATAGCTTGGAGCAACATGGCTTTCTACTGATTATTTAGTGGTAGACATCATTACAACTAGTTATATCATGGTTTGGATGGTTTGTTTTGTTTTATGGCATATCAACCTCAGTGGGTTATTTAATGCTGACAAAGTTTTGAAATAAATTCATTCTTAATGGATAATCAATTTTTTTTATAAACACATTTTACAATTTAACCTATGGATGGGACTCTAACAGGTACTACCACTCCAGGTCAGAGTGAACCTGGGAGCAATGATGATGAAGGGGTGCTCCACATTTCCCAAACCTCGAGAACTGGAACCTCACCATCAGATAGAGTTTAACATCATTCCCAAGACATGAAGGCCTTCAGCCACCACCTGCTAGCACCCATATGATAAAAAGGGCCAATAGGTTTGAGATAATCATATAGGTGCTAGGGCTTGACATGGCCAGCCAATTGATTGGAAGGAGCCTCTCCAACTGCCCGTCTAGCCCAAGTAAAGACCAAAGTAGTGTGTTGCATGTCACAACCAACTGGTGGTCCCATTGGGGGAGTCTTACCCATCTGCTGAGGTGCAGTCGGTGTATTCTAACACCCCAGCTGACAGGGCGGGTTATATCTTGGAGTAACATGGTTTTCAACTGATTATTTAGTGGTAGAGATCTCCTTCTCAATGAGAGTCCCATGTTCCTCAAATATATATCTATATCATAACTTGCATATTATTTTAACTTAAATCTAATAAATCTTTTTCATTCTTAAACCTGAGTGGTCGTCTGTATGACCTCCTCTCTCCAATGGGACCACCTGTTGGCCATAGGTGGCAACCTGTTGTAAAGTTTTTAAATGTCATCCTTGGCCAGTTGAAAAGGGCTTAAAGAAAGTCCTATGTTATGGAATCCTTTGGTAATCGTATAAGTCCTATCCTGCGTATTGGTAAAGGTCCAGTGATTTAATCCTATGTCCGTCGTCAAAGAATGCTGGTGTAATTATGACCAGTAGGGTTGGTTAAGTATTGTATCAGCCTCAGAGTACAGCCAGTGACTGGCCAAGGAATAGATCACATGATCTAGCCTAGTCTATAAGTAGGAGTGTGAAAACAGGATTGTAGTAGTTTAATGGTCTATGACCCAAGTACCAAGTGGTCCAATGACATCCAACACACCAATTAAGCCCTTACTTGGACTAAACGGGTGATCAGAGGCCCCATTTGATCAATCAGCTGGTCATATCAAGCCCTAGCACCTATATGATTGCCCTATGATTGTTCAAACCATATTCTTTAAATTTCTTTTTTTGGCAAGCACTCCTTTTTATCATGTAGGTTCTCGAAGGCAATGGCTGAGAGTCAACAACCAATTTATTTATACACAGGAAGTAAATGAAAATTATTTCTACTGAATTATTAATATACATGTAAAAAGTTATTGGGGTGGCCTAATGTTGGTATCAGCCAGACAGGCGAGGGAGTCAATCCCCTTTTCACTAGTGCTAGACCAAGGAGATTGTTTTTGCATCTGAGGTGGAGTGCCAAATCTACCATCAGCTCCTTACTTTACCGCACAGATCCCTGTGCTACTCATACGCTGAGTTGGCGAGGGCCAGTATCAAACAAGGAACCTTGTGGGTTCTAGTCGAATGCTCTACCGACAGAGCTAAACTTGCCCTTTTATTAATATGCATGTAATAGATGAAACTTATTTCTACTAATTAATCAATACACACATAAATAAAAATTATTTCTGTGAATTTATTAATGCACATGACATTAATGAAAATTATTCCTTTAACAAATTATATAGACTAGCAGGACCTGTTGATATATCACAGTATGACGATTTATTTATTACATTTGATATCTTTGCTTAAGAACTATTGTAATATGTAAAAAGTATAACAATCTTGATTTAACTTTCTCTCACTCTTTTTTCCTTTCTTTTCATCTTTTCATTATATTCGATGGAAACAGATTAGCGTTATCGCTTCCGTGCACTCACACACACACTCTCTCTCTCTTTTTCCCCTACTCTCTTTCTTTCATTCTTTCTTATTACATTTTTCTGTGTAGCATATCCTTTTTCTTCCCTTTCTTTCTATATAATAAAAACGGAATGGTCCATTATTTAGCAGAGTTGATAACACTCATTTCGACAGTCTCACTTTTGACCATACGGTTTTGAAAGATGGTGACAGTTGTATTTTGTAGGAACACCAGTATGAACAAATAATATATATATTTGAAAAATAAACAAGATTTGGCATTAAATAACCCACAAGGGTTGATATGCCATTAAACCAACCAGCCATCTTTAAACACAAATATCAGCAGCCGAAACAACTGACCTGTAAATGCTGAGCTTAAACGCCACTGCCAAAATGTCTGTTTACCATTTTATCCACACACGGATGAATATATACATAATATCTTGAATTTACATTTTCAGTTTGAATGATAAAAACTACTTTGAATAAATAGGAAAGAACGTGTCTTCATCCTGCTGAGTTTTTACTAAGAATGTAAATCTCCAATGCTGAGAGATAAATTTAGTCACTTGTGATATGGCTTAAATTCAAACCACTGCAAAATTGTACTTAACCAAATGCAGCCATTTGAAAACTTGCAGTTATGTTCATTTAGAATTCAACAAAAAGAAATAGATGAATAATACAGTTTCTTTCTTTACGACTTCAGACATAATGTCATGTACAAAATCAAAATTCATTTGAACTGAAATGGATTTTGCATACTATAAGTATAAATATTACAAATGTTACACACCAATACCAGCCCATAAAAAGTTTATAGAATCTTGGGAAAAAAGAAAAAAAATATTCAAGATCCATGATAAGAATAAATAAGTTCAGTAGATTCAAGTTGACTTATATGTATATCTCAAGTGTATTATAAACATTGATAAGTATAGAAACGTTTTTATTTCTTTGGATTTTCTTCTTGATCCATGAAATAATTTCCCAGGAGACCAAAGGATAAAAACATCAAAGGATAAATTCCTAAAACACTATTGCAAATTTAACTGTGATAGAAATATGTATATATATATATATACATATACACACACACACACACATGCAAGGTGTGTCATAAAAGTACTAATAACTGTGGTAGAAATATATATATAGGGTTTGAATCACACACAAGGCGGTCTTCCTATCCATCGCTTTGCTGATGAGGCCTAATAGGCCGAAATGTACATACAGAGATTGATTTTTCTCGATTTGTTTAGCCTTACATTTGAATAGGTATGCCCGCCTAATTAATTATTAATTAATTAACTTTCAAAATTAGGTATGACTTCAATTAAGCACATATTCTCTCAAAAATTGTCGGCTAAAAAAAAAGCCATATCAAAACACATCGTTTGTGTATTTACTTCTCATATATATATATATATATATATATATATATATACTTACAAGGTGTTTCATAAAAATATCAGGATTGAAGCTGTATTCATAGATAGAAATGAACAATGAATGGAACATTAATTCTTTTTCGGAATACAAGGTGTGTCATAAAAGTGCCGAATTTGAAGGTGTATTTACCAAGATAAAAATGAACAATGAATGTTAATTTTTTCAGAATACAAGGGGGGTCAAAAAGTACAAAAAATCTTGATACTTTTTTGACACACCTTGTATATATATATATATATATATATGGTCTTTGGTTCAACAATGACACTTCATGCATTGAGTAGATATTAAATTTTATTAAACAAAGTTTTTCAAACAATTAACAGCTTTCATCAAAACAATGATATAATTTTTTTATTTGGAAATAATTTAAAGCCTGGTGATTGTAAAATATATACACCGATGTGTATGTATTTATCAGTTAAAACTCTGCTCCTTACTGGCAGCTGCTAAAGGTAATTTTTGGGTTAAGGAAATAGATTGATGAAAAGTCAGTTGGGTCTCACTCCCGGCTAGAAGTAGTTGCTGGGTCAACCCACATTGAAGAGATGTGAAACATCAAAACACAGTGTCTGTGGATGAGTATATATATATATATAATATATATATATATATATATATATATATATATATAGAGAGAGAGAGAGAGAGAGAGAGAGAGAGAGAGAGAGATTAATAAAGATTCCTTTTCTATGCATTTGTTTTATTCAGTAGATGAAAGTATTGCATTAATATCTAAGCTTACTTTTTAAAAGTTCAATGATAATTCTTTAGCTGCCTCTAATCTAAAAGATAATTTGATGTACAAAGGGCCTTACTTTTCATACAAAAAAATCATTTCTATTTCATGAGTGACTTTCTATGGATTTCAAAATTCATTTTGGTGATTCTCAAATTTATTTCCAACTTATAAGAATTATCATACAAAAAAATTTTCACAAAAAATCACATAAGAAATTGATGTATGACTTCAATCACAGTAATTAAAACTTGGGGATCCAAAAGTTCAGGATTGTGGGTCCAGTTTCAGCTTGGAATGTTTTTAATTTGTTCATGGATTCAGCTTGCTTCCAAAATGGTATATGTTGGCTTCTAGGAATAAACTTTTTAAAAAATGTGTCACCCTGACATTCACATTTATCATTAGAGAAGAGCAGTTTAAAAAGAGAGAATGAGATAGATAGATTTATAGATAGATATTAACAGAATGAAATAGATACATTGATAAATAGATAGATAGATATTAACAGAATGAGATAGATAGATAAATAGGTAGATAAATATTAACAGAATGAGATAGATAGATTAATAAATAGGTAGATAGATATTAACAGAATGAGATAGATAGGTAGATTGATAAATAGATAGATAGATATTAACAGAATGAGATAGATAGATTAATAAATAGGTAGATAGATATTAACAGAATGAAATAGATAGATTGATAAATAGATAGATAATTAACAGAATGAGATAGATAGATTGATAAATAGGTAGATAGATATTAACAGAATGAGATAGATAGGTAGATTGATAAATAGATAGATAGATATTAACAGAATGAGATAGATAGATTGATAAATAGGTAGATAGATATTAACAGAAGGAGATAGATAGATAGATAGATATTAACAGAATGGGATAGATTGATAAATAGATAGATGTGAAGAGATTGAGATAGATAGTTGGTTGGTTTGTTTTTTTTTACGACATATCAACATTTTTCGGATCATTTAATACCAAATCAAGTCATTTTTTATAAACAAAGGACTCAGGTTGCTTACAGTACCTACTGTTGCTTAAGTGAAATAGATACATAGATAGATAAATAGGTCTGAACAGAATAAGTTAGAAATTGAAATTGAGATTCTACAGCCATTAGTCTTTTGATTACTTTGCTTTTTAATGGCATATCAACCTTCATGGGTTATTTAATGCCAAATCCATCCCTGTAGAAAAACAGTAGTACTATTTAACCCATAACTTGGGGAATTAGGGGTTTCATACCTTTCTGAAGGATATTAAGTCCAAAAGTGAACATAATAGCATAACTGAAGTTCAAACTTTCTTACTACAATGTCACAATAGGGTAGGTCGATTTTTGACTTTTTAAAAATATCAAATTGTCCATATATGCGAAAGTTGTGTGTTAGTATACTGAATACTGATACCAAAAATTAGATCTTTTACTTGTACCATTGTTTGAGGAAATAGCATCAAAGATCATCTACTAAAATGCACTAAAAATCCTTGTTTTTACATTAGGCCTAGAAATTGGTTAGAAAATTTACTGTTTTCAATATTAAAATCAGAAAATGTTATTTTATTAAAATGAAACAAATTAAATATCATAAATAGAATTCAAATTAAAAATATGTCTCCCCCCCCCATCACCACTGACACCTGATTTAATTCTTTTTACCTCATTAATTAAGCTGTAACATATGATCTTTGATGCTATTTCCTCAAACAATGGTGCAAGTAAAAGATCTAATTTTTGGTATGCTTACACACAACTTTCACATAGATGAACAATTTGATATTTAAAAAAAGTGAAAAATCGACCTTCCCTAATGTCACAATCCAACACATGAGCCAATACACCACAGGGTCTCCCCTCCCTTGTCTTTTAAACATTTGCCAATGCCAATAAAAATAGTTATTTTTTTACACAAGAGGAAAATAGTACTTCAAACTAGAGTGTGTCTTTCTGGTTCATTTCTTTTCTTTTCTTTTTTTTCACCTGTAATTCACTTAAAAGATGTTTTTTTTAGTTTTTTTTTATTTACTTGCTGACTTAAAAATGCTATTGTAGCTGGTCAGATCATTAGTTTGTTGGAGCGTTATCTGAACGGCACAATTTAACTGACATTTTTATGTGGCTGTCACATGACTACAAGGGATGAAACAAGGAAGTGACTTTTCTTTTCATACTTTTTTCTCATCTTTTTTTATTTTTTTTATTTAAGAAAAATAAAAGCTAATCTGCTTACAGGGAATGTACACGAGATACACAAGAGGAGAGCCGCACAGAGTATTCTAATAGTGCTTCACAAAGAAAGAATGGCAAGTGATTGAAGGCTGCTTCTTTGCTCTCCTTTGAATGCATTCTTACTCTTCTCGTGTATGTGCATGTATATGAGCAAATCCTCCAGTGTACTGCCCTAAATGTGAGCATATATGCATTAGTATGCACGTGTTGAATATCAATATTATCCAAGCTGATTACACACAGATTGTTAAATTCTGATACAAAATTTTAATCTGGTAGTCAGAAGCAAAGTATGCATTCACAGAGATGCTGATAGGTACGCGTCCTGCATCACTGGTGCATAAAAATCTAAAAGGACACAGTAAAATTGTATCCATGCATCCCAGTGTTTTCTTTTTCTTTCTCCACCATTTCCATCTAACTGTAAATACATTTCAATATTTTCCTTGGAAAGGAATTACAATGTATGGGGTACAAGGTAGGGGTTAGACGGCTATTATTGTTCATAGATAAAATCTCTACAGTTTATTAAGAAACTTTAGTTGGGACCCGTCTAATTTCCTGGGGACTCATTCAAATCAAATCCGTGCATCTAAATTAAAAAGCTATCAGCATCACTGCATTCAGTATCAGTCCTACTGTATGTCTGTACCACTTTGACTACATTGTGTTGATTTAAGCCACAAAAGTTTAAAGAGTTAAGTTTTAAGATTTAAGCCGCAAATATGGAGGCAATAAGAGTTAGAATCAGGAAATATATGGACACAATTTAGAATTTTAAATAGTACTGTATTATGTTTATACATAAAAGAAAATACACTTGTAATATTTTCTGTTGCAAATGTTAGTATTGTCTGTGGCAAATATCAAATTATATAAATATAAATGAATACAAGTCCACTTAACTGAGTCCTTGGAATGGTTATGGCAAGTTATCGTACTTATGACAGCCCTTTTCTATCACTGCTGAATTATTGCAAGCAATTTTTTATGTCCAACTCCATAAAATGCTGGTTCAAAAAAGAGGAAGTTTTCTATCTTCAATTTCTGCTGCTAAAAATTGTGGGCGTGGGATTGATTGGTTTGAAAAGAGGTATGTCGACCAAGGGAGACAACCCACCTACCTTAAATATAATTTTTATAGCATCCAGGATTTTAACTCATCTTGCCATGTTCATTGCCTATGATGGTAACCATTACACCATGCACCTCCGACAATTCATATACCTCGGTAGTAACATCTCATCTACAGAAAGCAATGTCAATATACGCAAAGGAAGGAACTGCTATATAAAGATTATCAATCATATGGAAATCTGATCTTTCTGATAAGAACAAACAAGGATCCTGTCTTCAAGAATTATGGGTTGCAGAGGTGCAGAAGGCATATCCTACAACTCCAACTGACAAGGCAGAGTGTTGGGTTCTCACCTCTCTGTAGAGGATACAGTTATATTCAGCCTTTCTAACAACCAAGATGAGGATCATGTCCTCATGAATTATGGGTTGCCACCCACAGCCAACAGGTGGCCGCATTGGAGAGGTCTTACCCCTCTGCAAAGGTGCTAAGGCATATCTTACAACCCCAGCTAACAAGGCAGAGTTTAGAGGATGCAGTCGTATTCAGCATTTCCAAAAACTATGAGAACACTAGACAAACCAAGATGAGGAGTCCCATCCTCAGTCATTAATGGGTTGTAACACACAGCCGACAAGTGGACCCATTTGAAGGGTCTTACCCCTCTGTGAAGGTGCAAAAGGCATATCATACAACAGATGACAAGGTAAAGTGTTGGGATTCTCACCCCCCTTTAGAGGATTTATGGGTTGAAACCCATGGCCAACAGGTGGCCCCATTTGAGGGGTCTTACCCCTCTACAAAGGTGCAAAAGGCATATCCTACAACCCCAGCTGACAAGGCAGAGTGTCGGGTTCTCACCCCTCAGTAGAGGTTTCAGTCATTTATGGGTTGCAACCCACGACCAACAGGTGGCCCCATTTGAGGAGTCTTACCCATCTATAAAGGTGCAAAAGGTATATCCTACAACCCCAGCTGACAAGGCTGGGGTATTGGGGCTCTCACTCCTAAGTAGAGGATACAGTCGTATTCAGAATTTCTAAGAACTATGAGAACACTATTCAGTGCACATCAATGAATAATAATGATAATTCCTCATCTTAGAGATTCAGACGGAAATTTGAAATGATTTTGTACACGAAAAAGCAGGACAGTCAAGCTCTAATAATTCATATCTGTCCATTAAAACAAAGAAAAGAGAGATGAATTTGCTTCATTATCTAGCGGAGATATTTGTATTTACTTTCGCTCCTGTCATTCTTATTTGTCATAGGCTTATTCATTTGCCCACCACTAGAAAGAAACCTTACATCAGTAGCTACCTGTCTGAAATCAATCATACCTATCTATTTAAGTACACGGATGATGGATACCTATGAATGGACTTAAGAAGAAGAAGAAGTGGGGTGTGGCATTTTATCAATCACTGTAGTTCTTGATACGAAACTCAACTCTAACAATATAAAACATTTCTTGCTATAGAGATTACTCGCCTGCCATTCATTAAGGTAACCTAAACATTTAACTGCCAAGAAAGATTACTGTACAGCTAAGAAGTCTGACACACCTCCAGTTATTCACTGTCAGAATTCTGGCTCAGGTCAAATCATCAAATTTTGAACCAGACTCAAAACATTACGTTTCACCCAATATTTCCTTTGATTCTTCTAATCTCCTTATAGAGGAGGTTGTGCTCAAATATTAATGTGTTCAATATCACTGTTGAAATGGCAATTCAACATTTTCACTTAGTTTTCTGTACTGCACACTTCATTACTGTTCACTTAGATCAGGGTCACAAAAAACTAGCAGCCCGTGGGCCGGATCTGGCCCACTGAGGCATTTTTATCAAGCCTGCCAACGATACTTGAATTTGTGTGTTTAAAACGTACAAAACACAAGATGTTCTCCCTTATGGCAAGCCCCACCCCTTTTGATCATATGGGTGCTAGAAGGCAGTGGCTGCGGGTCTACATGTCCTGGGAATGACGTTAAACTCTACCTGATGGTGAGGTTCCAGTTTTGGAGGTTTGGGGAATGTGGAGCACCCTTCATCACCATTGCTCCCTGGTCCACTCTGACCGGAGTGGTAGTACCTGTTAGGGTCCCATCTATGGGTTAAATAGAAAAATGTATTTATAAAAATTGTATTATCCATTAAGAATTGATTTATTTCAAAACTTTTATCGGCATTAAATGACCCACTGAGGTTGATATGCCGTAAACAAAACAACAAACCAAACAAAAACAAGACCGTTCTGATACAATTTTAAATTTTATGTTAAGCTTACTAAATCTTCATGGATTTGACTACTGTAGGTAGGTTCATTAGAACAGGGGTCACAAAACTACAGCCGGATCTGCCACGGAGGCATTTTTATCAGACTGCCGCGATATTGAATTTGTGTGTAAAAACATACAAAACACAAGACGTTCTGATACCATTTAAGAGTTAAGTCCATCATTTTATAAATGGTCTCACTTAAGCCCCAAAATATGTTTCCTTTGACATAAAAAAACAACTCCCTAATTTTTAAAAATCTGACTCTTCTGTCTACATTCAAACAACAGAAATTCACTCAACTTTCAAATTGTTCTCATAGATCCTTATGTCAATCACTCCTACATGAATGTTTGTCACATTTGGTTAGTTCAGGGGTCACCAAACTACGGCCCACGGGTGAGATCTGGCATTTTATCAGACCTGCTGATGGTACGTGAATTTGTTTGTTAAAACGTACAAAACACAAGACGTTTTGATACCATTTAAATTTGAATGTCATGTGAAGCTTACTAAATCTTCATGGACTTGACTACTGTAGGTAGGTTACAAAATTTCATGCATTTGGGCATTCCACTTGCTACTTACATGAGTTCCACAAATCTCACTAAACCTTTCTGCTAATGTTGCGTTCTTTGATAATGTTTTGAAAATAAAAATGTTGGTTGAATTAGTTTTTGTGCATCTTATGCCACTCATCCATGAATATAACATGGAAAGATAAATTTTGTTTTACATCTTTTTCTCAGAGCTTTCATTCTGGCTATCAAGTATTGAACACAATAATAATGTGGCTCGCACTCATTATTTTTTCAATTATCCGGCTCACCATGAAAAAATTATGATGATTACTAACTTAGAATATCCCCAACAGAGGTGTAAGACCACCACCACCACCACCAAATAAAGGGGCTGTCCTGGATAAGATACTAAACTCCATCTGGTAGTGAAGCTCTAGTTATAAGATCCCCAATGAGGCTAACATGTCATTAAAACCATTAACTACAAAAGTGTAAATATAGATATTTGTCTGAATTTCTGAGATGAGGCTTGTTGTGTATAATTTTGATTTTTTCAGACTATTGTCCTCATTTTTTTATTGTGGTATTACAAATTCTTCAAAGCCTTGTTTTATCAGCAGTCAAATTATTCAAAATGATTTATCAGATTGAGTCATTGCTTTGCTTGGATATACAGGAAACATCTGAGAAAGTCTGGATGATACTGGAGCCAAAATGTTGTGATTTTACATACAACAATAAAGACGAGGACAACAGTCCGAAAAATCAAAATTATGTAAATATAGATATACAACATGTATTATTTCCTAATCTCTAGGCATGAAATAACCCCTAACAAGTTGATATGCTGTTAAAATCCATCAACCAACCAATCAATTTAGTTATGGAGATCTGGGAAGTTTGGAGTACTCCTTTATTTCCATTACTCCCAGGTTGACTCTGACCCAGAGTGGTAGTACTTGTTAGGGTCAGATAGATCAGTTTAAAAATTATTCATATTTGATATAACCATGTGCAAAAAATACTAATATCCTTGGTAAAGGTATGAATCACCATAGCTATAGTACCACTACTGTTCTTTTATCTTAAATAACCCATGAAAGTTGATATGCCATCAAACCAGATTATCAACATTATTGAGAAACACTTATGTGCATCTTATTTCAGCTTATATTACAAATACCATTGGTAAAGGCATGAAGCCACTCACCCCTGCAGCTATGGGTTAAATATGTGTTCGCTACCTTAACTTAAATATATATATGCTCTATTAATGATACTGAGCAACACTTATAAATATAACTATATTATATATATATATAATAGTATTTGATAATTTGCTTGAAGCATTGTTAAGTATGTTATTATTTATTTATATTAAGAAGGCAATTACAATGCATATAAAAAAATAAAATGATGTCCAGTGTCTAATCAATTTCGAAAAAAACTGCATCTACAGAGACTGTTTTTGAAATGGATGCGGTCTTGTGTGTTTTTTGTTTTGGACGTTATAAACACGTGTCTCGTTATAATGCCACACAGAAGAGCCGTGATATCCGTTGTTCAATCAATTTCAATTTCATTTCTTTTATTTATTTATTTATTTATATATTTTTCTATTTTTTATTTTTTATATATATATGTGTATTTATGGATTGTGCAATATATATATATATATACATATATTGTAAAAAGCTATCAATTTTAAATGAATATATTCTAGCTCCAAAAGATTGGATTTTATACTTTGCTTTTTTTATCAGGGGTTGGGTGGGGTGAAGTAATTAAAAAATTTTTTTTATATATCTTTACATTGTAAAAGTTTCTTTACTTCCCTGAAATTATTAAACAACCTGAATTTCTTCCAATTTATTCGCTTCCGGTTATTTACCACAAACAGATTTCTAAATTTAAGAGAGATAAACAGAATAGCAATGCAAGGATTTAACAGGATTATATGTTAATCTTTCCCGTTTGTAACACAACCATATTTCTATATTTACAAGAGGTGATCTCTTTGCGTTGAACAGATTTTGTTTGGATTAATATGCTAATCTTTATGGTTCTTGCCAGAAATAAGTTTTTATATTTATATATGTGGTCTCATCGTTTCAAACACTTTGGATTTAATCGAAAAATTGATTTATTTTTCTCTGCTGGTTATAATTTTCAGAAGAGTCATTAACATTTTAAATGTTGATCACCGCCCTGTTGGTTGGGGCGTTAGAATGCACCGACTACACCTCTGCAGAGGGGTAAGACTCCCCCAATGGGACCACCTGTTGGCCGTGGGTGGCAACCCATAATGCTTAAGGATGGAACCCAGGTGAATGCGCAGTCGATGACATGCAACACTCCACTTGGACCCTTACTTGGGCTAGACGGACAGTTGGAGAGGCCCCCTCCAATCAATCGGCTGGTCACATCAAGCCCCAGCACCTATATGATTGCCCCTACCCTTTTTATCATATGGGTGCTAGAAGGCAGTGACTGAGGGTCATCTTCTCCTTGGAATGACGTTAAATTCTATCTGATGGTAAGGTTCCAGTTCTGGAGGTTTGGGGAATGTGGAGTACCCCTTCATCACCATTGCTCCCTTGTTCACTCTGACCCGGAGTGGTAATACCTGTTAGGGTCTTATCTATGGGTTAAATAGAAAAATATGAGTTTCTAAACAAAATTTGATTATCCATTAAGAATGAATTTATTTCAAAACTTTGTCGGCATTAAATAACCCACTGAGGTTGATATGCCAAAACCAAACCAAACCAAATGTTGATCAAATGACTGCCCCTGACTCCATCAATTGAAGCAGTGTTTATCAAAAAAATTAACAATCTTATTATAATGGAGATTTGGTGTCTGTCTGTAACTGAAACTACATCACTGGTTACATCACAATACTCTCAGGATTTGTGTAAGTTTATCACTGAGTATTTAATTAATAGTCAAGATCATTGATAAATAAAATAAATCTTATTTATTATCGACAAGAAGTGGTTACCACTTGATATTTAATATATTGCGCAAGTGATGCATGTAGTAGATATGTAGTCTGTGGGCATCTGCTTTGTATACTATTTGTTATAACTCTTTGTCATGATTTGTTTAATGGATATGTTCTGTGTCAGTTTAGTCTCTTTTAGATAACTCAATACATTATAAGAAACTGGGGTTATTTCCTATAACTCCAACATCAAAAAATAGGAACCACTGAATTAATTTTATAAATTATTTATTTAATGATCTACTAGGAAAAAAGAAGACAAGGTTAGGGTTAGGGTTAGTTTAATGGGGAAAATAATGGGTAGATTAATTAACAGATAAAATTCAATCAGACAAGGAGTGTTTACCACTTGATATTGCGCAAGTGACGCATGTAGTCTGTGGGCATCTACTTTGTATACTATTTTTATAACTCTTTGTCAGGATTTGTTTAATGGATATGTTCTCTGTCGGTTTAATCTCTTTTAGATAACTCAATACATCATAAGAAACTGGGGTTATTTCCTATAATTCCAACATCAAAAAAGGGGAACCACTGAATTAATTTTATAAATTATTTATTTATTTAATGATCTACTAGGAAAAAAGAAGTTAGGGTTAGTTTAATGGGGAAAATAATAGGTAGATTAATTAACAGATAAAATTCATTCAGAGTGGTTCCCCTTTTTTAGGTTGGAGTTTTCGGAAATAACCGAAACTGGTGTTTGCTACTAGTTAACACCTCACTAATTCTTATAATAGTATTGTTTTTTCTTCTATATAAGTATTCTTCAAAGATAATTGTCATTGCAGCAAATTTTGTCATAATGAAAGAATATTGTGCAATTATTTTTAATTTTATCAGAACTACTTAAAACTTTTTTGTAAAAAGTTCATATAGTTACCAGAGATTACTATCGTGTTGATTGCAAATGTGCCTTTTAGATAATTAATTTTTGCAATTAGGAATCAGTTTCCTTTTGACAAATAATAATTAAAATTTGTCAGTAAAAGAGACCACACCAATTTAAAATAAGAATTTTTTTTTTCTTTTTTCTTTTCTTTGAATGAAATGAAATGAAAATTGTGTTAAAAACAGGAGACACTTAAAATTTGGTTCATTAATATTTAATCTTTTCCACCTAATTTGAAAGCTTTTTTTGTGTATTCCTTATAAAATCTACAGACATATCCACACTTGCAGCAAGTAATCTCACCTATATTTATAGATTCAGGTAGGAAGTTTGAAATTTTATGGATTTTGATAATTTTCTTACATTTCAATGAATTAAATTCTAATTCAACCATTTTGACAAAGAATTAATATATAATCCAAAAGTCCAGAGAAGAAATCTTCCTTACGACACAAGAGTTTTATTTTAAAAACCTGTCGCAGTTTGAGAGCTCAATGTGTGCTCTTAATGTTAGAGTCACAGAGCAAACATATAAGTAAAGAAATAACAAAAGTCTTTGAGATTTAGCATTCGGGAGAGGTAGACAATTTGTCTAAGCTCCCTGAAATAGACTATAAGCTAAATCTCTAAGTCTTTTGTTATTTCTTCATTTTATGTATGTATATATATATATATATATATATATATATATACATATACTAGCTGTATATACCCATTAATTCCCATGAAAGGTGGAGTTATTAATTGTTAATTTTCCCTTATTTAGTTATTTTACACTTAAATTGTTTAAATTGATAAAAAAACGTTTTATTTTTCCTGTTTGATTAAATTAAGGAAGAAAAGAAAGTGTTTCTATTTTACAAAAAATAATGTTTGTAATTTTATTATAATTCATAACTTAGTGTTGTATTTTTATATGATCACTATGAGTCAGGCTATGGTCTTAATTGTCCAACCTCATTACTCTTTTGTTTTATTTTTGCATGATTACTCTGGGTTGGGCTAAATCTTATTGGTCCAACCACATCACTTTGTGTTTTACTTGTATATGATTACTATGAGTTAGGCTGTGATCTAATTACTCCAACCTCATGACTTAGTGTTATATTTTATATGATCACTATAAGTCAGGCTATGATCTCAATTGTCCAACCTCATAACTTTGTGTTGTATTTCTATATGATCACTATAAGTTGGACTATGTTCTTATTGGTACAAAAGTCATAACATTGAATTGTATTTGTATATGATTACTATGGAGGCTGGGTTAGCTCAGTCGGTACAGTGTTCGGCTAGAGACCATAAGGTTCCTAGTTCGATACCGGTCCTCCCCAACTCAGCGTTGAGTAGCACAGGGATCTGTGTAGTAAAGTAAAGAGTTGATGGTAGGTGTGACGCTCCACCTCAGATGCTAAAATAATCTTCTTGGTATAGCACAAGTGAAAAGGAGATAGACTCCCTCGCTGATTGGCTGATACCGACTTAAGGCCACCCCAATGACTTACTATGAGTCCGGCTATGGTCTTATTAATCCAACTTCATAACTTTGTAGTTTTTTTTTATACAATTACTATGAATCAAGTTATGGTCTTATTGGTCCAAAATCATGTGTTTTATATGATTACAAAAAGTAAAATCTTGGACTATATCTTTATATTCTTACAAGGGTCAATTTCTTAAGCAACAAAATAAAATCTTGAATATTTTCAATGACACAAAGGAGCAGATACTTCAACTGGTTGTTTCATATTTAAATTTTGGCGAGACATACTAGTAAATTTTCTACTCTAAGACATCTTTTCATGCCTTCTCTGTTATCAAATTATTTTGACAAATCAGTGTTGTACTGGCCAGTAGCCACAAAAAAAAACTCTGATAGTCTTACATATAAATCATTCTTGAAAGAATTCATGTATGTATTTTTATATTGATTTAATATAATTTATATCTGTTCAAGCAAATAAACAAAAAGGAAAAAAACAAAGACCAATTTATTGACTTTGTTATTCATTAAAACCTTTAATTTTACTTTCTTATGATTAATAATCATATTTTATAATCCAACTAATCATTTTTTTTAATGATTCGTTGAATTATAAAATTACTTTCTATTTTTTTATTATTAGAATAATAGAAACATCATTTTATTGAATTATTAAGTTCTTTATGAAACAGGATTTATTTGTTTTCTTTTCTTCATTATTCAAATTGTTAAAGATTTTTTGGTTTTTTTTGGTTTTTTTGTTAACACGGATTTTTTTTTTTTCTTGAATCTATTACTTTGTGTTTCAAACTGATGCTGGATATTGTTGAAATTAAGTTATTCCACAAAAAAAAAAATTCATTGTTTTTCTGCACATACATCAATGATTAAATTGAATTAAAAGAAACGTCAGTCATCCCAACTTACTTAATCTAATTTTACAACCCTTTTGATATTCAAAAGAGAGTGGTGAAAAGTTCTTGGCCAAACCAAGAAGGAAATTACTTTTTATTTCAGAATATTTATAAAATTTTGGGGAAGATCTAAAGAAAACATATTTTATTCTTAAATTTTTTTCATTAATTTAAATTCTTTTTTAAAAAATTGAAATAGATCACTAATTAGGACTGAGTCTATTCTGATAGTGACCACCCCAAGTGGAGATTTAACAGGTTCGAATTCAGAGTTTTCCTTCTCCTGGACTGGTTACCTAACCAGGGTTAAAGAGCCCAGTCTGCCCAGCTATTTACCCATAGCTGGAGGGAGAATAGTTGGATTCATATCTTTCCCAAGGGGATTAGTGCTATGTGAACTGTGGCTTCACCCAGGATTTGAACTCGAGTCGACGAGTCTATTTCCTATGACTCTAACCAGTACACCAATGCACTTCCTTTATATTGATTGATTGGTTGCTTTTAATGACATTTCAACCCATTTAGGATTAGTTTATGCCTAGAGGTTAGGGAATTGTGTTCAGTATAAATTCATATTCCCGTTTTTGTGTAGTTGTTTCTTAAGAGGTTTCTTTTTTAACATGGTCATCACCATCATGTTGTGCTTACAGCATAGATTCCTGTGACCCTCTCACTCTCTCACCATTCATCCCTATTGGTCTAGGATTTGAGCATGAGACATCTATTTCATTATGAACTGTAATGTAATGACTGCTATAGAAGTAGGTATTAGTGTATGTGCTTCAGTTTTGATGTAAATAAATACAGGACCTTACTTCCAGAGTGTTCCTCATACATAGCTCTTTCACACCCCAAAAAAGAAAAAAAGCGTTCTATTGTGGTGTATGGGGTGGCAACAGGTTTAGTATTTTAAGTTTAAAAGGTAGTTAGTAGCTGTGTTTATTCTTGGTGCGTGTTCCTAGGGTTTGACCCATCTTATTTGGTGGTCGCTCTGAAAAGGAAGGAATTCAAGGAATCAAGAGAAAGAGACAAAGCAGCTTTTTGTCACATCCTACCTGTGGTGAACAGGTTGGATAAATAAAATGGCATCTCATCATGATGTAATGGTTAACAAGCTAGTTTTACAGATCTATTACTACTGAATAGCAAGTTTGATCCTCATTAGATGCTCCTTGTTTCACATCCAATGGTCAATGGCTTGGGTATATACAAAGATTTTACTATTTTTTTTTTTTGACTATTCAAACATAATACACACTTAAGTTTTATAGACCCAAATTTAGTTACAAATTTGCTAAATTTCCAATTATTTTGTGCTTTTCAAAGGGTGTGTTTCTTTTAAATTAACAACATTTATCAAGTTAACATAATTTCTCTATCTACATTCAAGCAAAGATGGGTGTCCCATCATGGTTTAATGGTTAACAAGCTAGTCTCACAGATCCATTACTATTTAATAGCAAGTTTGATTCTCAATGATTCCACATAGTTGCAACATTGTGTCACATCCTACCTACTGAATTTGATAAGTTCAATCCTTGCTGGATACCCCAAATGTGTGACCTTTTGTCACACGCTAACAGGTTGGGTAAGAAGTGCACTCCATCATGGTGTAATGGTTAACAAGCTAGTCAATTACTATTGAATAGCAAGTTCGATACTCGTTGAATACCCTATACTAGCAACCTTGATTCACATCTTACCCATAACAAATGGGTGGGGTAATGAAGGGCACCCCATCATGGTGTAATGGTTAACAAGCTAGTCTTGCAGATCAATTACTACTGAATAGCAACTTTGATCCTTGTTTCCTATAACTGCAACTTTTTGTAATATCTCACACATGATGAATGGGTTGGGTAAATACCTATGCTAGGGTGCCCCATCATGGTATAATGGTTAGCAAGCTAGTCTCACAGATCCATTACTACTGAATAACAAGTTTGGTCCTTGTTAGTTGCCTCACGCTTATGACTTTTGTCACATGCTATGGCAAATGGGTTGGGTAAGTATCCCTACTTACCATGTTATGATGGTTAGCAAACTAATTTATTATTACTGAATAGCAAGTTCAATCCTAACTGGATGGCCCATAATTGCAGCCTTTTGCCACATCCTACCCATGATGAACAGGTTGGATAAAAGAGGCATCCCATCATGGTTTAATGGTTAGCAATCTAATCCTGCAAGACTACTACTACTGAATAGCAAGTTTGATCCTCATTGGATGGCCACATAATTGCAACTCTTTGACACATCATATCCATGGCATATGGGTTTGGTAAATACCTACATAACTCCTTCACTCCCCCCAAGGCAAATCATTTTCTTTATTTCTATTTGTGAAACTTCACCAAACTTTTAATTATTTCTCTTATTTCTGTTTGTGACTAATTCAATACTTGACCTCTCTCACAGCCCTGTCGGCTAGGGCTTATAATACACTGACTGCACCTCTGCAGAAGGGGCCACCTGTTTGCCATGGGTGGCGACCCGTGATGCTTAAGAACAGAAGCCTGGTGGATGAGCAGTCCATGTTAAGCAACACTTAGACCCTTACTTAGGCTAGACAGTCAAAGAGGACCCCTTTGATCAATCTGCTGGTCACATCAAGCCCTAGCACCTATATGATTGCCCCAACCCTATTGCTTTTATGGCAAGCCCAACCCTTTTTATCATATATGTGCTAGGTGGTGGCTGAGGGTCTTCATGTCCTGGGAATGATGGTAAGGTTCCAATTCTGGAGTTTTGGGGAATGTGGATCACACATTCATCACCATTGCTCCCTGGTCCACTCTGACCCCGAGAGGTAGTACCTGTTATGGTCCCATCAATGGGCTAAATAGAAAAAATATGTTTATAAAAAAAAAAATTGAGTATCCATTAAGAATGAATTTATTTCAAAACTTTATTGGCATTAAATGACCCACTGGGGTTGATATGCCATAAAACAAACTAAACCATTGACCTATCTCAGTTTTTAATTCATTTGTATATTAACGTTGAAAGCATGCATAAATGAATCTGTATTGAAACATTATTTTTCATGTTTGAATTAATACAAGCTTTTCAGTTATGGACAAAATCATTGCTTATTACTGGAAAATTATATCTTTTACTTTCTGATATTCAGTGGCAAGGAAAAAAAAAGATTAAAAAGCTCAAGTCAAGGAAAAAGAACTAAAGTCTCATTTAGTCTATTCAAACAGAAAACAAAAATTGAATGTAAACAAACCTGGTACATTTCGTCTTATAGACATACAGGCTGTGACCAAAAAGTATCAAGACTGAAGTTTATATTTTCTAATAGAGTGGAGGTGTTTGGTGTAATGGTTATCTTTGTTGGAAATAGAATTGGCGAACTGAGATCAAATCCTATCTGAGACTGTGTTTTAGATCTTATTATAATGGAGATTGTGTGTTTGTCTGTAACTAAAACTATATCACTACTCAAATCACAATTCCCTTATTTACATCACATTCTCCATGATTTTATTTTTATCTAAATGTCAATTATTAATAAAATTATTTTATATTATTAATATTGTTGGCCTTAGCTACATACTAATATCATGCAATTGTATTTATATATACAACAAAATAGCGGATTACAGTGTGAACAAGAAGGCTAATTTGCATATTATTAATATTGTTGGCCTTAGCTACATACTAATATCATGCAATTGTATTTATATATACAACAAAATAGCGGATTACAGTGTGAACAAGAAGGCTAATTTGCATATTGATATTAAAAATGTGATTTTAGTAAATATGTGCTTGGTATTATTGATTTCTAATTGTTTGGTTTTATTTTAATGAATATGAGCAAAAGTCTTTGGGATAAATCTTAAAAGAAATCTTTTAATAAGAAGAAATAACTGTAATTTTATTCTTTACTTTCTAATTTAACTAAATAGTTAAATGATAAAAATTTCACAATGAAAGACGAAAGTGATGGAAGAGTAATGAGAATGAAAGTAAACGGGGGGTGGTCACAGTCAAGTCCGACGCAAATGCTCTCCCAACTGACAAAGTCTTCAGTCTGCAACAATCTCTCACAAAAGTACTACTCTCTTCTTAACAGCAAGATCCAAACACAATTTTCTGTTCCACTCATCTCGACAGAAAAATCCTACTGCAGTTATCTCCCCTCCCCCCCGTCTGGGAGGGAAGGCCCTTAAATACACAGTAACTGTGTACATCCGGGTTACTAACTCTGCATTGCTCGGTCAGAACTTCAACATTCACCAGCACTTCAAGTATCAATCCTTACAATGATACTGTTTACATCCAGGTTACTCTGCACTGATTGTGCGGAATGTCAACAGTATTTCAGCAACAAGGAGGTGGCGAGTTCAATTTCCGTGGTCACTCGCCACACTCCTCCTCCTCCTCCTCGTACAGGCCAAACATATCCAGACACGCTTTGTTCGTGGGGGTTGGGAATCTGCTTGTCCACAGTTCTGCCCTTCAATTTCGCTACAGTTCCAGTTGTTCTATTATTCAATTCATATATTTGTAAGTACTGTTAATACCCTTAGAAAAGGAATGCAATCCAACTCTGTATTCAAATCTGTTAAACTCTGCTTAAGAAATATAGTGGAGGTGCTTGGTGTAATTGTTATCTTTGTAGGAAATAGATTCGACGAACTGAGTTCAAATCCTAGCCTAGGCTATTTTCCTTTCACATAGAGCTAATACCCTTGGGAAAGGAATGCATCAAACTATTCTACCTCCAGCTATGAATAAATAATAGGACAGACTGGACTCTTTAACCTTAGTTAAGCAACCAGTCTAGAAGGTGAAAAACACTGAATTCAAACCTGTTAAACTCTGCTTAAGAAATTGACCTTGTGTCAAATCCTACTTGTGCAAAGGGTTTGGTGAATATATATATATTTTTAACATCAAAATTTGAAATTCAAATAAAGATATATGTACAGCTTATTAACTAATTTAATAGAGTGATTATTTCTAGAGTTTCGTTCATCTTACACTGGTTGCTCTTTCACATCTAGAGAACCCAATCTACCTTATTAATTACCCAGAATTGAGGATTAAAGAGATGGATTCCTGCATTTAAATGAGATGTAAACAGCTTTGTCCAGAAATTGAACTTGGCATGTCAGGTTTATTTTCTACAATGATAACCATTATGCCATCTGTACCTCCATGTTTATGTTTACTTGGGTTTTGTTACATTGGTAAATCAAGTGGTGTCCTTTTGAAGCATTAAAACTGATTTCAGTTCATTCTTAATGAATGTATCCTGTGATATTCAATTCTATGCTGGACCTACTGAGGAGGTTAGCAGTCATTATATTCGCTAGTGTTGCTATCTATCATTCTTGTGGCCAAGTGAATACTCTATGCTAGGCCTACTGAGGATGTTAGCAGAGCCCAATGGATATTCTATGCTGGACCTACTGAGGAAGTTAGCAGTCATTATATTCTCTAGTGTTGCTATCTATCATTCTTGTGGCCAAGTGAATATTCTATGCTAGGCCTACTGAGGATGTTAGCAGAGCCAAATGGATATTCTATGCTGGACCTACTGAGGAGGTTAGCAGTCATTATATTCTCTAGTGTTGCTATCTATCATTCTTGTGGCCAAGTGAATATTCTATGCTAGGCCTACTGAGGATGTTAGCAGAGCCCAATGGATATTCTATGCTGGACCTACTGAGGAGGTTAGCAGTCATTATATTCTCTAGTGTTGCTATCTATCATTCTTGTGGCCAAGTGAATATTCTATGCTAGGCCTACTGAGGATGTTAGCAGAGCCCAATGGATATTCTATGCTGGACCTACTGAGGAGGTTAGCAGTCATTATATTCTCTAGTGTTGCTATCTATCATTCTTGTAGCCAAGTGAATATTCTATGCTAGGCCTACTGAGGATGTTAGCAGAGCCCAATGGATATTCTATGCTGGACCTACTGAGGAGGTTAGCAGTCATTATATTCTCTAGTGTTGCTATCTATCATTCTTGTGGCCAAGTGAATATACTATGCTAGGCCTACTGAGGATGTTAGCAGAGCCCAATGGATATTCTATGCTGGACCTACTGAGGAGGTTAGCAGTCATTATATTCTCTAGTGTTGCTATCTATCATTCTTGTGGCCAAGTGAATATACTATGCTAGGCCTACTGAGGATGTTAGCAGAGCCCAACGGATATTCTATGCTGCACCTACTGAGGAGGTTAGCAGTCATTATATTCTCTAGTGTTGCTATCTATCATTCTTGTGGCCAAGTGAATATTCTATGTGTTGTAGGTGACTCACCTATGACACAAACATAGATTTATCCAAAGGGTATATCTAACAGAGCAAAGCTACTCAAGTGAGAAGTAGCAGATACATGTTCTTCGTGTATGCTGTAACAAGGAAACCTTCCTCAATTGTACATTGACATATTGCTGAATACATCTGTTCCCTACATTTTATCCCCATGTTGAGTGATTATTTATTGACCCTTAAATAGGTGATAACACTATGCTAGGCCTACTGATGAGGTTATCAAAGCCTAATGCAGATGTTGATTTTTTTCTTCACAAAAAATGTAAATATAAACATGCAATGAACATAATTACTCTAATCAGTGTGTGGGGGGGTCACAGTCAAGTCCGACGCAAGGTTCCAATCGATAGTCCAAACACTCCCAACTGTATCACACTCCAAACTCCAATATCCAAAATTACTTCTCTGTCCCGCTCGTCTCGACAACAAAATACTACTGCAGTCGTTCTCCCTGGTCTGTGAGAATAAGTCCTTTAAATACACCTCAATTTTACCACATCCGGGCTCCTCACTCATAATTGGCCATGCAGCACGTGCGACACTCGTCAGCACGGCGCGACCACCTACATCCGGGCCACTATGCTATTTCTTATTTCACTGATCGTCCACAGCTCTCACATTCTGAAGGAAGCGGGTTCGACTCTAGGTCAGTCCTACATGCCAGGCAAAGCCTAGCCCACTTCCTTCGAGAATACAGCAAGTTTTCTCACCCACCACTCTCTCTGTCACACCGTGTTGCATGAGGTAGGTCTCCTCTCTCACTACAATTACCTAACTTCTATGTATAAAATAACCCTAGAAAGGTTGACATGCCATTAAAATCAATCAGTCAATGATTAGTATAACTGTCGCAAAATTGACCTGTTATTTATATCTTATTTTCATATAGTTAATTTTATAAATAAAATAACTACAACCACAATATCTAATTTAGAGTAGTCTAGTGGGTTTTGTTAATTTCATTTTGTGTTGACCATTAGTTTCTGCAGTCTATGAATCCCTAACTGGAAAATGGTATGGTGAACTTACATATGAACACTTTTTAGTTTACACCGCTGGTCAGGACAGGCAACACAGTAAGCAGTTGTACCATTTCTTTCTGGTTTTCTATTTATTTGAAAAGTATTTGCTGTTATCCTTTAATTGAATGTTATTCGTTTTTTCCTTGTACAGTGTCACAGTGTTTATTAAATAAACTTGATGACATCAGTAAGAATTGTCAACCATTCCTTTTTTCCGAAAAACCAGTTGGCAGTAAAAATTAAACCAATTCTGATTACTATTCTTGTCAAATCTCCAGTTCTTAAAAGGGACTAACCTTTATTTTTGTTAACTAAGTTACAGCTTGAATCAATATTTTATTCATGATGGCAAGCCCCAACCCCTTTTTATCATATGGGTGCTAGTAGGCGGTGACTGAGGGTCTACATGTCCTGGGAATGACGTTAAACTCTATCTGATGGTGAAGTTCCAGTTTTGGAGGTTTGGGGAATGTGGAGCACCCCTTCATCACCATTGCTCTCTGGTCCACTCTGACCCGGAGTGGTAGTACCTGTTAGGGTCCCATCTATGGGTTAAATAGAAAAGCATGAGTTAATAAACAAAATTATATCATCCATTAAGAATTGATTTATTTCAAAACTTTATCGGCATTAAATAACCCACTGAGGTTGATATGCCATAAAACAAAACAAACAAACCAAACAAAACAAGACGTTCTGATACAATTTAAATTTGAATATCATGTTAAGCTTACTAAATCTTCATGGACTTGACTACTGTAGGTAGGTTCACTTAGAACAGGGGTCACAAGAGTTGATAAACAAAATTATATCATCCATTAAGAATTGATTTATTTCAAAACTTTATCGGCCTTAAATAACCCACTGAGGTTGATATGCCACAAAACCAAACCAAATTTATTCATGCAGACCAAAAACCACAGTGTTAATGTTACATTGCAAATATCATATCAAATCAAATAATTGTTTCTATTAACTGGGTCTTTTTTTTTTTTTCATCTGAATCTCTTCAAAACTGACATGTACCCTGCCTATCAATTTGGGAGAAATTTTTCGCTGTCATAGTAAAATAAACATTTTAGAGAAAATAAAATAAAGATCTGTGGAAAAAGAGCTTGGTAAAATAAACTATGAAAAAAAAAAAGTAACAATATAAAACACTGATATATATTTCCTACTAAAAAAAAGTGTTGTAAAAGTTTTTTTTAAATAACACAGACATTTGGCAAGGTGTCAACTAACATGTTTTTTTCTTTCTTTCTTTCTTTTCCAGAAGTTTTCTCTTTTTAGGCGACTACCTTTATTTTCTATTTTCTATTTACTTGTAGTATCTTTTTGCAGTGAAAATCATAGATTTGATTGAAGTTTACCTCACTATTCTTCTCCTGCCATTTAGACTGTATAATGTTCATTCCCATCTGTAAATATCCAAAATGGCTGCCAAAATTGTTTGTTGTTATCTTATTTACTAAACTTTTTTTCTTTTATATAAACCTTTTTATATCTATATTCAAACGAGCTTCAGGAGTGTTTGAACTAAAACATTCTAAGATATTTAAAAAGTATTTTCTTGTGAAGTTAATTCAGGCTTATTGGAAATTCTTTCAACATTTTTTTTTAAATAGCAAAAAATCTATGTCCTACATTTTTTTTGCAACATTTATTATTATTATTATTATTATTATTATTATTATTATTATTATTATTATTTACTCCTTTTGAGTTTTCACACCAGTGTTAGCTGATGGTCTTTCACTGGAGTCTGAGTGACAGCAAGTCTCCTCAGGTCTCCAGGACTCTTCTGAATATTCTGTCACAATGCAGCAGTGCAGTGTTCTGAATGGTTTCAATCCTTCCTCTGATATCCAAACTTTCCAAGCCCTTTTCCAATCCTTTTGGGACTGTTCCAAGTGCACCAACTACAATTGGTATCACTTTGACTTTCATATTCCATAACTTTTTCACTTCTCTGGCAAGGTCCAGATATTTGTCTATTTTTTCATTTTCCTTTAAAATCACCCTGTGATCTGCTGGCACTGCAAAATCCACCAGTTGACAAGTTCTTTCTTTTTTGTTTATCAACACTAGGTCTGGCCTTCTTGCTGGGATAAGGTGATCCGTTTTTATCTCAAAGTCCCAGAGAATTTTGTGCGTTTCGTTCTCAAGAACAGATTCTGGTTTATATATACCATTTTGTTGTGTGGTCAAAATTTAATTTTTTGCATAATTCCCAGTGGATCACCTTCCCAACCCAGTCGTGTCTAGTTTTGTATTCTCGTTGTGCTAGTTTGCTACATTCGCAGAGTATATGGTTAACAGTCTCATCTCTATTACCGTAAAGTCTACATTTACTATTCTGTTGGGTCTTATCAATTTTCGCTTTGATGTAGTTTGTCCTTATGGCATTATTTTGTGCAGCAATTATAAGTGACTCTGTTTCTTTTTTGAGGTTTCCCTTTATTATTATTATTATTATTATTATTATTATTATTATTATTATTTCACTCCTTGTGAGTTTTTCACACCAGTGTCAGCTGATAGTCTTTCACTGGAGTCTCAGTGACAACAAGTGTCCACAGGTCTCCAGGACTTTTCTGATATGCCATAAAGCAAAACAACCAACCAGCCAAGCTAATGGAAATGAAAAAAGGAGTTGGTGGGAACCAGTATCGAACCCTGAACCTTATGATTCTGAGGATGCTCTACCGACTGAGCTTAACCAGCCCATAAAAAATATAAACAGATATCAACTATTCATTTTAGTATTATGGTAATATTGTAAATCAAACGCCTTGCTAAGAATTTTTAAAAAAGGCTTTTGCATTTTCAAAAACTAATATACTAAAACCACATTCCAATATCCCATGAGTAACCACAGAAAATTGATGGCCATAGTTCTATCTGCCTTTGAGTTAAATGATTATATAAAAAAGTGATAAATCATTGTAAGAGACCATTGAAATAGAATGTTATTTTGTTAGGATATATTTGTTGAGCACAAAACAGTATTACTTTGTTCTAATATGTTTTCTAAGCATAAGACAATATTATTTGTATTATATTTTTGTTGAGCATAAGACAGTGTCATTTTATATTATCCTTGTTGACTACAAAGACAGTATTAATTTCTTATTTGTTGAGCATAAGACAGTGTTATTTTGTTCTGATATCTTAGTCAAGCATGAAACAGTGTTATATTATTCTGATATCTTTTTCAATCGTAAGACAGTGTAATTTTGTTCTGATATCTTTTTCAATCATAAGACAGTGTAATTTTGTTCTGATATCTTTTTCAAGCGTAAGACAGTGTAATTTTGTTTTGATATCTTTTTCAAGCGTAAGACAGTGTAATTTTGTTTTGATATCTTTTTCAATCATAAGACAGTGTAATTTTGTTCTGATATCTTTTTCAAGCGTAAGACAGTGTAATTTTGTTTTGATATCTTTTTCAATTGTAAGACAGTGTTATTTTGTTCTAATATCTTTTCAATCGTAAGACAGTGATATTTTGTTCTGATAACTTTTCAGGTGTAAGGCAGTGTTATTTTGTTTTGATATCTTTTCCAAGCGTAAGACAGTGTTATTTTTTAAAATATCTTTTCAAGTGTAAAACAGTGTTTATTTGTTCTCATATCTTCTTCAAGCGTAAGAGAGTGATATTTTGTTCTGATATCTTTCTCAAGCGTAAGGCAGTGTCATTTTGTTCTGATATCTTTTTCCAGAGTAAGACAGTGATATTTTGTTTCAATATCTTTTTCAAGTGTAAAACAGTGTTATTTTGTTCTGATATCTTCTTCAAGCATAAGATAGTGTTATTTTATTCTGATATCTTTTTCAAGCGTAAGACAATGTTATTTTGTTATAATATCTTTTTCAAGCGTAAGACAGTGTTATTTTGTTTCAATATCTTTTTCAAATGTAAAAAAGTGTTATTTTATTCTGATATCTTTTTTCAAGTGTAAGACAGTGATATTTTATTCTGATATCTTTTTTCAAGTGTAAGACAGTGTTATTTTGTTTTGATATCTTTTTCAAGCGTTAGACAGTGTTATTTTGTTCTGATATCTTTTTCAAGCGTTAGACAGTGTTATTTTGTTCTGATATCTTTGTTAAACATAGGACTGTCTTATTTTATACTGGTATCTTTGTCATACATAACTACCATTTTGTTTCAATATCTTTGTCAAGCATACGACAGTATTATTTCATTTTAGTATTTTTCTCAAGTATAAGACAATGTTATTTTTGTCAAGCACAAGACTGTTATTTTGTTCTGATATCTTTGTCAAGAATAAGACAGTATTATTTCATTTTAATATCTTTTTATCAAGTATAAGGCAGTGTTATTTTTGTCGAGCACAAGACATTGTTATTTTATTCTAATATCATTGTTGAGTATAGCACAGCTTGTGGGAACCATGAAAACAACATCTGTGATAATGATATTAACCTTGCAAAACACTTTAAAAAGATAACAACGAGAGTGAAAACATTGAAAATACAGAGCCTTCAAATTGCAGGGTCATCTCTCTTCTAAAAGAAATGTACCTTTTAAGATCTCATGAGAATCTGGCAGTTACCAAGAATTGGGAGTCTCTATGAAGAAGAATTGAGGGGCCGGGTTAGCTCAGTCGGTAGAGTGTCTGGCTAGAAACCACAAGGTTTGTAGTTCGATACCAGTCCCCGCCAACTCAGTGTATGAGTAGCACAGAGATCTGTGTGGTAAAGTAAGGAGCTGATGGTAGGTGTGGCACTCCACCTCAGATGCCAAAAACAATCTCCTTGGTCTAGCACAGATGAAAAGGGGATTGACTCCCTTGCCTGTCTGTCTGATACCGACTTTAGGCCGCCCCGACGACTTTACTCACTTAATGAAGAAGAATAAAGTTTAGCATTATACTTACATTATAAATTGAACCTCACACTAAAAAATATTATTTGCCCAACACCCCACCCCACCCATTAGTAAGAATCCAAAATTTGATGACCATAAACTATCCTTGAATTATTCACTTACAGCAAAGAATTCTTTGTGAATCATCATTATCATCACATCATGCTGACAGCACTGATTCCTTTGACTCTCTCTCACTATACATCCCTGTTGGCCATCACTTCTGGTAGGTTCTCTATACAATACCCATGGTGTGCAAACAGCTGATAAACAGAGTTCATGTGTTTTAAACAAGATGGAGGCATCTCTAGACTGCATGCTAAGCCTCTGAAATTAGCAGACTAGTTCACATACCATGGTAGTAATATCTCATCTACAGAAAGTAGTCAATGTATACATAGGAAAGGCATCGACTGCTATAGACAGATTTTCAATCATGTAAAGTTTTGCTTTGCTAATCCTATGTAAAAGATTTGCTCTACAAAATAGTCACAAGTTTTTATCCAATTAAATGTCTTTGTAGCGATTGTCTGCCCCTGCTGGGTGGACCTATGTCCAAAAGGGTTATCTTCCCTTACTGAGAGGTTTTCGCAAATAGGTGACACTACTGGCTGTGTATATAAACAGCAGCCCGGGAATTTCTCACAAAGATGGGCTAGACACTGGTGTCTCTGTCCAGCAAGTGTGGGGGGGGGGCTTTGCCCCCCCCAACTATCAGTAAGTGACTCTCGTATTCTTTATGAAACTATTTCTCACTTCCAAAAGACCTTCGTCCTATCTGTTTTGTATTTTATGTATGTCATTCATCCATGTGCTCAGACAATAAAGTCTGTATTATGTTTTTACTTCTTTGTCTGGATTATTTTATGTGTATATGTACCTACGTTGGAACATTACTCTGAGTATTCTAACTTATTATAAGAGCCCATTCTATTCTTATATCTTAATTAATTAATCACACTCTCATCTCCATACTAATCATATTTATAACATTAGCAGTATTAAGTAATTACACTCTCACCTCCATACTAACTATATTTATAACATTAACAGTATTAAGTAATTACACTCTCACCTCCATACTAACCATATTATAAACATTAGCAGTATTAAGTAATCACATTCTCACCTCCATACTAACCATATTTATAACATTAGCAGTATTAAGTAATCACATTCTCACCTCCATACTAACCATATTTATAACATTAGCAGTATTAAGTAATCACATTCTCACCTCCATACTAACCATATTTATAACATTAGCAGTATTAATTAATCACACTCTCATCTCCATACTAACCATATTTATAACATTAGCAGTATCAAGTAATCACGTTCTCACCTCTTCACTAACTATATTTATAGCAATTTTAGTATTACTAGTGGTAGTAGTAAACTCAAATTAGCAAGGCGCAGGATTAATTATAAAAGATTATATACCGTTTATGTTTTCTCAGTAGACAGGTTCAGTATTTGCCTCAAGTTAAAATGGCAGCCATAACTAATGTAAGTTCAAAGAACTTTAGGCAAAGGTTAAACCTTGGAATATTATGATTACATGAAATCTCATTGGCTAAGATTACTTTTAAATTCTTTTTCCTTTTTGTTAAATTTATTGATAGATTTTAATGACTGACCAATTATCTCCTTAATTCTTTTAACCTTTTATTTACCTTTACTTTCTTTATTTACACACTTGAACATCTCTTTTAAACCTTCATCAAAATGAAAGGCAACAAAAAAAAAAGAAACTATAAAGGAAGTATTACTTTTAGACTTAAGTAATGTTTTACTTTACTTATTATTTTCAATGGTTGCACAGCTTTGACATGAATTTCAATACTACTATAAGAAGTTCACAGAGTATAAACTCTGGTTCTTATAGAGCATTGGGTTACTTAAGGAAAAGTACCTAACGCATAATATTTCAGTAGGATAACAACAACGCATTAATTACAGACATAAGTAAAGTAAAGTAAAGTCGTCGGAGTGGCCTAAAGTTGGTATCAGCCAATCAGCGAGGGAGTCTATCCCCTTTTCAATAGTGCTAGACCAAGGAGATTATTTAAGCATCTAGGATGGAGCGCCACACCTACCATCAGCTCCTTACTTTACCGCACAGATCCCTGTGCTACTCATATGCTGAATTGGCAAGGGCCAGTAATGAACTAGGAACCTTGTGTTTCTAGCCGAATGCTCTACCGACTGAGCTAACTCGGCCCTAATTTACAAATATAGGGGAATAAGGTTCTCCCGGCTATACAATGCCACAAGTGTCCAAACATATGTAGAAGTGTAAGAAAGACGAAATAGGTGGAAGCCACTTACTGTATGTGGAGCCTGTACCGTTTGGTATGCACCATGTGTGGTGCTGAAGAGATGTGACCAGCACATTCGTCCTCGTCAAGTCAGCTTTGGAAAAGAGGCTGATTTGGGGATCCGCAATCACGTGACCAAAAAGGGACATGATGCAGAAGAGTCTCCAAATCCTTGACAAGGAGACTACTACATTTAGTCCCTTGCACTACTCTGCCCCATAGCAGTTGTTATATATGCGTATGTGGTGCACATGGTGTAATGGTTAGAACTGTAGAAAATGGAATATTACTATAGACCTAAGTAATGTTTACTTATTATTAATTTTTTCAATAGCTGCATGGCTATAAGATGAATTTTAACAATACCTCTGCCATATAGTAGTAGTTATATGTGCATGTGTTATATGTCTATGTGTGGAGGTGTGTAGTATAATGGTTAGAGTGTGGGAACAAATGAATCTGTATTGAACAATTATTTTTTCATGTTTTGAATTAATACAAGCTTTTCGGGTTATGGACAAAATCAATTGTTATTACTGGAAAATTATATCTTTTACTTTCTGATATTCAGGGGCAAGGAAAAAAAAGATTAAAAAGCTCAAGTCAGGAAAAGAACTAAAGTCTCATTTAGTCTATTCAAACAGAAAACAAAAATTGAATGTAAACAAACCTGGTACATTTCGTCTTAATAGACATACAGGCTGTGACCAAAAAGTATCAAGACTGAAGTTTATATTTCTAATAGAGTGGAGGTGTTTGGTGTAATGGTTTATCTTTGTTGGAAAATAGAATTGGCGAACTGAGATCAATCCTATCTGAGACTGTGTTTTAGATCTTATTATAATGGGAGATTGTGTGTTTGTCTGTAACTAAAACTATATCACTACTCAATCACAATTCCCCTTATTTACATCACATCTCCATGATTTTATTTTTATCTAAATTCAATTATTAATAAAATTATTTTATAATTATTAATATGTTGGCCTTAGCTACTACTAATATCATGCAATTGTATTTATATAACACAAAATAGCGGATTACAGGTGAACAAGAAGGCTAATTTGCATATTATTAATATTGTTGGCCTTAGCTACATACTAATATCATGCATTGTATTTATATATACAACAAAATAGCGGATTACAGTGTGAACAAGAAGGCTAATTTGCATATTGATATAAAAATGTGATTTTAGTAAATATGTGCTTGGTATTATTGATTCTAATTGTTTGGTTTATTTAATGAATATGAGCAAAAGTTTTGGGAAAATCTAAAAAAGAATCTTTTAATAAGAAGAAATAACTGTAATTTTAATTTTTACTTTCTAATTTAACTAAATAGTTAAATGATAAAATTTCACAATGAAAGACGAAAGTGATGAGAGAGTAATGAGAATGAAAGTAAACGGGGGGTGGTCACAGTCAAGTCCACGCAAATGCCTCTCCCCAACTGACAAAGTCCTTCAGTCTGCAACAATCTCTCACAAAAGTACTACTCTCTTCTTAACAGCAAGATCCAAACACAATTTCTTCAACTCATCTCGACAGAAAATCCTACTGCAGTTATCTCCCTCCCCCCCGTCTGGGAGGGAAGGCCCTTAATACACAGTAACTGTGTACATCCGGGTTACTAACTCTGCATTGCTCGGTCAGAACTTCAACATTCACCAGCACTTCAAGTATCAATCCTTACAATGATACTGTTTACATCCAGGTTACTCCTGCACTGATTGTGCGGAAATGTCAACAGTATTTCAGCAACAAGGAGGTGGCGAGTTCAATTTCGCGTGGTCACTCGCCAACACTCCTCCTCCTCCTCCTCGTACAGGCCAAACATATCCAGACACGCTTTGTTCGTGGGGGTTGGGAATCTGCTTGTCCACAGTTCTGCCCTTCAATTTCGCTAACAGTTTCAGTTGTTCTATTATTCAATTCATATATTTGTAAGTACTGTTAATAACCCTTAGAAAAGGAATGCAATCCAACTCTGTATTCAAATCTGTTAAACTCTGCTTAAGAAATATAGTGGAGGTGCTTGGTGTAATTGTTATCTTTGTAGGAAATAGATTCGACGAACTGAGTTCAAATCCTAGCCTAGCTATTTTCCTTCACATAGAGCTAATACCTTGGGAAAGGAATGCATCAAACTATTCTACCTCCCAGCTATGAATAAATAATAGGACAGACTGGACTCTTTAACCTTAGTTAAGCAACCAGTCTAGAAGGTGAAAAACACTGAATTCAAACCTGTTAACTCTGCTTAAGAAATTGGACCTTGTGTCAAATCCTACTTGTGCAAAGGGTTTGGTGAATATATATATATTTTACATCAAAATTTGAAATTCAAAAATAAAGATATATGTACAGCTATTACTAATTTAATAGAGTGATTATTTCTAGAGTTTCGTTCATCTTACACTGGTTGCTCTTTCACATCTAGAGAACCCAATCTACCTTATTAATTACCCAGAATTGAGGATTAAAGAGATGGATTCCTGCATTTAAATGAGATGTAAACAGCTTTGTCCAGAAATTGAACTTGGCATGTCAGGTTTATTTTCTACATAGATAACCATTATGCCATCTGTACCTCCATGTTTATGTTTACTTGGGTTTTGTTACATTGGTAAATCAAGTGGTGTCCTTTTGAAGCATTAAAACTGATTTCAGTTCATTCTTAATGAATGTATCCTGTGATATTCAATTCTATGCTGGACCTACTGAGGAGGTTAGCAGTCATTATATCGCTAGTGTTGCTATCTATCTTCTTGTGGCAAGTGAATACCCTATGCTAGGCCTACTGAGGATGTTAGCAGAGCCCAATGGATATTCTATGCTGGACCTACTGAGGAAGTTAGCAGTCATTATATTCTCTAGTGTTGCTATCTATCATTCTTGTGGCCAAGTGAATATTCTATGCTAGGCCTACTGAGAATGTTAGCAGAGCCAATGGATATTCTATGCTGGACCTACTAGGAGGTTAAGCAGTCATTATATTCTCTAGTGTTGCTATCTATCATTCTTGTGGCCAAGGAATATTCTATGCTAGGCCTACTGAGGATGTTAGCAGAGCCCAATGGATATTCTATGTGTGGACCTACTGAGGAGGTTAGCAGTCATTATATTCTCTAGTGTTGCTATCTATCATTCTTGTGGCCAAGTGAATATTCTATGCTAGGCCTACTGAGGATGTTAGCAGAGCCCAATGGATATTCTATGCTGGACCTACTGAGGAGGTTAGCAGTCATTATATTCTCTAGTGTTGCTATCTATCATTCTTGTAGCCAAGTGAATATTCTATGCTAGGCCTACTGAGGATGTTAGCAGAGCCCAATGGATATTCTATGCTGGACCTACTGAGGAGGTTAGCAGTCATTATATTCTCTAGTGTTGCTATCTATCATTCTTGTGGCCAAGTGAAATATACTATGCTAGGCTACTGAGGATGTTAGCAAGAGCCCAATGGATATTCTATGCTGGACCTACTGAGGAGGTTAGCAGTCATTATATTCTCTAGTGTTGCTATCTACATTCTTGTGGCCAAGTGAATATACTATGCTAGGCCTACTGAGGATGTTAGCAGAGCCCAACGGATATTCTATGCTGCACCTACTGAGGAGGTTAGCAGTCATTATATTCTCTAGTGTTGCTATCTACATTCTTTGTGGCCAAGTGAATATTCTATGTGTTGTAGGTGACTCACCTATGACACAAACATAGATTTATCCAAAGGGTATATCTAACAGAGCAAAGCTACTCAAGTGAGAAGTAGCAGATACATGTTCTTCGTGTATGCTGTAACAAGGAAACCTTCCTCAATTGTACATTGACATATTGCTGAATACATCTGTTCCCTACATTTTATCCCCATGTTGAGTGATTATTTATTGACCCTTAAATAGGTGATAACACTATGCTAGGCCTACTGATGAGGTTATCAAAGCCTAATGCAGATGTTGATTTTTTTTCTTCACAAAAAATGTAAATATAAACATGCAATGAACATAATTACTCTAATCAGTGTGTGGGGGGGTCACAGTCAAGTCCGACGCAAGGTTCCAATCGATAGTCCAAACACTCCCAACTGTATCACACTCCAAACTCCAATATCCAAAATTACTTCTCTGTCCCGCTCGTCTCGACAACAAAATACTACTGCAGTCGTTCTCCTGGTCTGTGAGATAAGTCCTTTAAATACACCTCAATTTACCACATCCGGGCTCCTCACTCATAATTGGCCATGCAGCACGTGCGACACTCGTCAGCACGGCGCGACACCTACATCCGGGCCACTATGCTATTTCTTATTTCACTGATCGTCCACAGCTCTCACATTCTGAAGGAAGCGGGTTCGACTCTAGGTCAGTCCTACATGCCAGGCAAAGCCTAGCCCACTTCCTTCGAGAATACAGCAAGTTTTCTCACCCACACTCTCTCTGTCACACCGTGTTGCATGAGGTAGGTCTCCTCTCTCACTACAATTACCTAACTTCTATGTATAAAATAACCCTAGAAAGGTTGACATGCCATTAAAATCAATCAGTCAATGATTAGTATAACTGTCGCAAAATTGACCTGTTATTTATATCTTATTTTCATATAGTTAATTTTATAAATAAAATAACTACAACCACAATATCTAATTTAGAGTAGTCTAGTGGGTTTTGTTAATTTCATTTTGTGTTGACCATTAGTTTCTGCAGTCTATGAATCCCTAACTGGAAAATGGTATGGTGAACTTACATATGAACACTTTTAGTTTACACCGCTGGTCAGGACAGGCAACACAGTAAGCAGTTGTACCATTTCTTTCTGGTTTTCTATTTATTTGAAAAGTATTTCTGTTATCCTTTAATTGAAGTTATTCGTTTTTTCCTTGTACAGTGTCACAGTGTTTTTTAAATAAACTTGATGACATCAGTAAGAATTGTCAACCATTCCTTTTTTCCGAAAAACCAGTTGGCAGTAAAAATTAAACCATTCTGATTACTATCTTTGTCAAATCTCCAGTTCTTAAAAGGACTAACCTTTATTTTTGTTAACTAAGTTACAGCTTGAATCAATATTTTATTCATGATGGCAAGCCCCAACCCCTTTTTATCATATGGGTGCTAGTAGGCGGTGACTGAGGGTCTACATGTCCTGGGAATGACGTTAAACTCTATCTGATGGTGAAGTTCCAGTTTTGGAGGTTTGGGAATGTGGAGCACCCCTTCATCACCATTGCTCTCTGGTCCACTCTGACCCCGGAGTGGTAGTACCTGTTAGGGTCCCATCTATGGGTTAAATAGAAAAGCATGAGTTAAAAAACAAAATTATATCATCCATTAAGAATTGATTTATTTCAAAACTTTATCGGCATTAAATAACCCACTGAGGTTGATATGCCATAAAACAAACAAACAAACCAAACAAAACAAGACGTTCTGATACAATTTAAATTTGAATATCATGTTAAGCTTACTAAATCTTCATGGACTTGACTACTGTAGGTAGGTTCACTTAGAACAGGGGTCACAAGAGTTGATAAACAAAATTATATCATCCATTAAGAATTGATTTATTTCAAAACTTAATCGGCCTTAAATAACCCACTGAGGTTGATATGCCACAAAACAAAACCAAATTTATTCATGCAGACAAAAAACACAGTGTTAATGTTACATTGCAAATATCATATCAAATCAAATAATTGTTTCTATTAACTGGGTCTTTTTTTTTTTTCATCTGAATCTCTTCAAAACTGACATGTACCCTGCCTATCAATTTGGGAGAAATTTTTCGCTGTCATAGTAAAATAAACATTTTAGAGAAAATAAAATAAAGATCTGTGGAAAAAGAGCTTGGTAAATAAAACTATGAAAAAAAAAAAGTAACAATATAAAACACTGATATATATTTCCTACTAAAAAAAAGTGTTGTAAAAGTTTTTTTTAAAATAAACAGACATTTGGCAAGGTGTCAACTAACATGTTTTTTTCTTTCTTTCTTTCTTTTCCAGAAGTTTTCTCTTTTTAGGCGACTACCTTTATTTTCTATTTTCTATTTACTTGTAGTATCTTTTGCAGTGAAAATCATAGATTTGATTGAAGTTTACCTCACTATTCTTCTCTGCCATTTAGACTGTATAATGTTCATTCCCATCTGTAAATATCCAAAATGGCTGCCAAAATTGTTTGTTGTTATCTTATTACTAAACTTTTTTTCTTTATATAAACCTTTTTATATCTATATTCAAACGAGCTTCAGGAGTGTTTGAACTAAAACATTCTAAGATATTTAAAAAGTATTTTCTTGTGAAGTTAATTCAGGCTTATTGGAAATTCTTTCAACATTTTTTTTTAAATAGCAAAAAATCTATGTCCTACATTTTTTTGCAACATTTATTATTATTATTATTATTATTATTATTATTATTATTATTAATTATTTACTCCTTTTGAGTTTTCACACCAGTGTTAGCTGATGGTCTTTCACTGGAGTCTGAGTGACAGCAAGTCTCCTCAGGTCTCCAGGACTCTTCTGAATATTCTGTCACAATGCAGCAGTGCAGTGTTCTGAATGGTTTCAATCCTTCCTCTGATATCCAAACTTTCCAAGCCCTTTTCCATCCTTTTGGGACTGTTCCAAGTGCACCAACTACAATTGGTATCACTTTGACTTTCATATTCCATAACTTTTTCACTTCTCTGGCAAGGTCCAGATATTTGTCTATTTTTTCATTTTCCTTTAAAATCACCTGTGATCTGCTGGCACTGCAAAATCCACCAGTTGACAAGTTCTTTCTTTTTTGTTTATCAACACTAGGTCTGGCCTTCTTGCTGGGATAAGGTGATCCGTTTTAATCTCAAAGTCCCAGAGAATTTTGTGCGTTTCGTTCTCAAGAACAGATTCTGGTTTATATATACCATTTTGTTGTGTGGTCAAAATTTAATTTTTTGCATAATTCCCAGTGGATCACCTTCCCAAACCCAGTCGTGTCTAGTTTTGTATTCTCGTTGTGCTAGTTTGCTACATTCGCAGAGTATATGGTTACAAGTCTCATCTCTATTACCGTAAAGTCTACATTTACTATTCTGTTGGGTCTTATCAATTTTCGCTTTGATGTAGTTTGTCCTTTATGGCATATATTTTGTGCAGCAATTATAAGTGACTCTGTTTCTTTTTGAGGTTTCCCTTTATTATTATTATTATTATTATTATTATTATTATTATTATTATTATACTCCTTGTGAGTTTTTCACACCATGTCAGCTGATAGTCTTTCACTGGAGTCTCAGTGACAACAAGTGTCCACAGGTCTCCAGGATTTTCTGATATGCCATAAAGCAAACAACCAACCAGCCAAGCTAATGGAAATGAAAAAAGGAGTTGGTGGGAACCAGTATCGAACCCTGAACCTTATGATTCTGAGGATGCTCTAACGACTGAGCTTAACCAGCCCAAAAAAAATATAAACAGATATCAACTATTCATTTATATTATGGTAATATTGTAAATCAAACGCCTTGCTAAGAATTTTAAAAAAGGCTTTTGCATTTCAAAAACTAATATACTAAAACCACATTCCAATATCCATGAGTAACCACAGAAAATTGATGGCCATAGTTCTATCTGCCTTTGAGTTAAATGATTATATAAAAAAGTGATAAATCATTGTAAGAGACCATTGAAATAGAATGTTATTTTGTTAGGATATATTTGTTGAGCACAAAACAGTATTACTTTGTTCTAATATGTTTTCTAAGCATAAGACAATATTATTTGTATTATATTTTGTTGAGCATAAGACAGTGTCATTTTATATTATCCTTGTTGACTACAAAGACAGTATTAATTTCTTATTTGTTGAGCTATAAGACAGTGTTATTTTGTTCTGATATCTTAGTCAAGCATGAAACAGTGTTATATTATTCTGATATCTTTTTCAATCGTAAGACAGTGTAATTTTGTTCTGATATCTTTTTCAATCATAAGACAGTGTAATTTTGTTCTGATATCTTTTTCAAGCGTAAGACAGTGTAATTTTGTTTTGATATCTTTTTCAAGCGTAAGACAGTGTAATTTTGTTTTGATATCTTTTTCAATCATAAGACAGTGTAATTTTGTTCTGATATCTTTTTCAAGCGTAAGACAGTGTAATTTTGTTTTGATATCTTTTTCAATTGTAAGACAGGTGTTATTTTGTTCTAATATCTTTTCAATCGTAAGACAGTGATATTTTGTTCTGATAACTTTTTCAGGTGTAAGGCAGTGTTATTTTGTTTTGAATCTTTCCAAGCGTAAGACAGTGTTATTTTTTAAAATATCTTTTTCAAGTGTAAAACAGTGTTATTTTGTTCTCATATCTTCTTCAAGCGTAAGAGAGTGATATTTTGTTCTGATATCTTTCTCAAGCGTAAGGCAGTGTCATTTTGTTCTGATATCTTTTTCCAGAGTAAGACAGTGATATTTTGTTTCAATATCTTTTTCAAGTGTAAAACAGTGTTATTTTGTTCTGATATCTTCTTCAAGCATAAGATAGTGTTATTTTATTCTGATATCTTTTTCAAGCGTAAGACAATGTTATTTTGTTATAATATCTTTTTCAAGCGTAAGACAGTGTTATTTTGTTTCAATATCTTTTTCAAATGTAAAAAAGTGTTATTTTATTCTGATATCTTTTTTCAAGTGTAAGACAGTGATATTTTATTCTGATATCTTTTTTCAAGTGTAAGACAGTGTTATTTTGTTTTGATATCTTTTTCAAGCGTTAGACAGTGTTATTTTGTTCTGATATCTTTTTCAAGCGTTAGACAGTGTTATTTTGTTCTGATATCTTTGTTAAACATAGGACTGTCTTATTTATACTGGTATCTTTGTCATACATAACTACCATTTTGTTTCAATATCTTTGTCAAGCATACGACAGTATTATTTCATTTTAGTATTTTTCTCAAGTATAAGACAATGTTATTTTTGTCAAGCACAAGACTGTTATTTTGTTCTGATATCTTTGTCAAGAATAAGACAGTATTATTTCATTTTAATATCTTTTTATCAAGTATAAGGCAGTGTTATTTTTGTCGAGCACAAGACATTGTTATTTTATTCTAATATCATTGTTGAGTATAGCACAGCTTGTGGGAACCATGAAAACAACATCTGTGATAATGATATAACCTTGCAAAACACTTTAAAAAGATAACAACGAGAGTGAAAACATTGAAAATACAGAGCCTTCAAATTGCAGGGTCATCTCTCTTCTAAAAGAAATGTACCTTTTAAGATCTCATGAGAATCTGGCAGTTACCAAGAATTGGGAGTCTCTATGAAGAAGAATTGAGGGGCCGGGTTAGCTCAGTCGGTAGAGTGTCTGGCTAGAAACCACAAGGTTTGTAGTTCGATACCAGTCCCGCCAACTCAGTGTATGAGTAGCACAGAGATCTGTGTGGTAAAGTAAGGAGCTGATGGTAGGTGTGGCACTCCACCTCAGATGCCAAAAACAATCTCCTTGGTCTAGCACAGATGAAAAGGGATTGACTCCCTTGCCTGTCTGTCTGATACCGACTTTAGGCCGCCCCGACGACTTTACTCACTTAATGAAGAAGAATAAAGTTTAGCATTATACTTACATTATAAATTGAACCTCACACTAAAAAATATTATTTGCCCAACACCCCACCCCCACCCATTAGTAAGAATCCAAAATTTAATGCCATAAACTATCCTTGAATTATTCACTTACAGACAAAGAATTCTTTGTGAATCATCATTATCATCACATCATGCTGACAGCACTGATCCCTTTGACTCTCTCTCACTATACATCCCTGTTGGCCATCACTTCTGGTAGGTTCTCTATACAATACCCATGGTGTGCAAACAGCTGATAAACAGAGTTCATGTGTTTTAACAAAGATGGAGGCATCTCTAGACTGCATGCTAAGCCTCTGAAATTAGCAGACTAGTTCACATACCATGGTAGTAATATCTCATCTACAGAAAGTAGTCAATGTATACATAGGAAAGGCATCGACTGCTATAGACAGATTTTCAATCATGTAAAGTTTTGCTTTGCTAATCTATGTAAAAGATTTGCTCTACAAAATAGTCACAAGTTTTATCCAATTAAATGTCTTTGTAGCGATTGTCTGCCCCTGCTGGGGTGGACCTATGTCCAAAAGGGTTATCTTCCCTTACTGAGAGGTTTTCGCAAATAGGTGACACTACTGGCTGTGTATATAAACAGCAGCCCGGGAATTTCTCACAAAAGATGGGCTAGACACCTGGTGTCTCTGTCCAGCAAGTGTGGGGGGGGGGGCTTTGCCCCCCCAAACTATCAGTAAGTGACTCTCGTATTCTTTATGAACTATTTCTCACTTCCAAAAGACCTTCGTCCTATCTGTTTTGTATTTTATGTATGTCATTCATCCATGTGCTCAGACAATAAAGTCTGTATTATGTTTTTACTTCTTTGTCTGGATTATTTTANTGTGGAATGGACTCGTTGACACAAGTTCAAATCCTGGTCAAGGTTGTTTGCATTTCAAATAGCACTAATACTTTTGGGAAAGGTGTGAATCTAACTATTCTCCCTCCAGTTATGGGTAAATAGTAGGTGGTCTAGGCTCTTTAACCTTAGTTAGGCAACCAGTGTAGGAAAAGGAAAACTCTGAATTCAAAACCTGCTAAACTCCGCTTAAGAAATTGACCTTGCATCGCATCCGGCTTGTTCAGAGGGGTTGGTAAATATATATATGTGTGTGTGTGTGTGTGTGTGTGTATGTGTATAGATTTCATACACTAAGTGTAAAAAATATTATGAGACAATGGTAGTGCTATTCTACAAACTCTAGGGTTTGTGGTGTAATGGACAGAAAAGGAACATGTTAACCCGATCCTGGACGATGCTTGTTTGCACTTATAGTACTATGTCCAATAACCACATAAGTAAATACAGCAAAACAAGCACAAAAGGATTACAAGACTAATCATGATTGGGTGGGGATGATCCACTAGGATTGTGCAAGAAAATTGAATTTTGACCATCTTACCAAACGGTATATGCACAAACCAGAATCTCTCCTAGAAAATGAGACTCCGATCAAATTGATCAAAAAACCATCAGTTTAAAAACATTTGTTAAAAAATGAGTTTTAAAAAAATTTTAATAGCCTTCAAGTATGAATAAACAAAACATCTTTGGCACAAAATAACCCAACAAGGGTTGACATTCCGTAAAATGTAATCAACCAACCAGGATAAATAATGGATGGATACTTTTATTTTATGTTTTAAGTTAAAGAGTAAGAGCATATTTTAGGAAGTTCTGGTCAAAAATATATGTAGTAGTAGTAGTAAGTTGACTGAGTGGCCTATTGTCAGTATCAGCCAGAGAGCAAGGGAATTGGAGAAGATTTTGCGTTTAAGGTGGAGTGCCACACCTAGCAGCCGCTCCCCATGTAGTGGTTCCAAGTCGGATACTCTACCAATGGAACTAATCTCCAATTAAATTATAGTCCATTCGGCTGGAGCTTTAGAATACACTGACTGCATTCTGCAGAGGGGTAAGAGCCACCCCCCAATATAGCCACCTATTGGCTGTTGGAGGTGATCTGTGATGCTTAAGGATGGAATCCTGGTGGATAATCAGTCCATGACATGCAACTCCACTTACCTTACTTAGGCTAGACGGGTGATCAGAGAGGCCCCCCTCCTATCAATCGTCTAGTCCTGTCAAGCCCAAGAACCTATCGCCCCAACGACAAGCCCCTACCCTATCATATGGGTGCTAGAAGGCGGTGCTGAGGGTTTTCATGTTCTGGAATGACATTAAACTCTATCTGATGGTGAGGTTCCAATTCTGGAGTTCTGGAGAGTGTGGACTACCCATCAGCACCGTTACTCCCAGTCCACTCTGACCCCAATTGATAGTACCTGTTAGGGTCCCATCAATGGGTTAAATAGAAAAAATATGTTTTATAAAAAAGAATGAGTATCCATTTAGAATTAATTTATTTCCAAACTTTATCAGCATTAAATGACCCAATGAGTTGATATGCCATAAAACAAACCAAACCAAACCAAACCTATTAGATTATAATCTCAATTAATAGGACTCACCTTATTTGTTTGCTGTAAGGTTTTTTGCTATCTAGTTAAGAAAAAGCACTGATTAAGAATCAGAAGTATTTGTCAGACATATTAACCCTTTTAATGCCGAATCAAATATGTTAGTATAATATAAATAACATATCACATATATGTATATGCAAGTATAATATTAATGAATTATAGAATCATAATAAATATTATTAGGATTATTTATCCCCAAAATCATTACCCTCATCAAAGTGTGCCAACAGCACAGATTCATTTGATTCTTCTCTTGATAAACAAAGGAATGTGGTTACATAAGTGGTCACCGAATTAAGTATTGAATGGGCTCATCACTGCTTAAGTCAGTAATCTAGCGGTAACCGGTGCTTTCAAAGAATGGATACTTTTCTTTTATGTTTTAGGTTAAAGAGTAAGAGCTTATTTTCGGGAAATTCTGGTCAAAATGTATGTAATTTACTGCAATTAAATGATAGTTTAAACTGATAGGACTCACTTTATTTGTTTGTAGTTTAAGGTTTCTTGCCAGTGAGTTAAGAAAAAGCACTGATTAAGAAATCAGAAGCACTTATGTGGTGGACAATGAAGTCAAGGCTTAAGTGAGCTTAACGCAGGGGGTGGAGGGGGAATAGAAAAACTCCCCCATCATTTGAAGATAAGGAGACTAATTTACTTGTCAATTTATTTGAGAATTTTTTTTTCTTTTTCAAATATTTTCTTTTCACATTATCTATCTCTTTTTACATTTAATTTGTTTACATTTGTGCATTTTTTTTTGGGGGGGGAGCTGAGGGGAGTTTTTGCTTTTCTAATTACTTACCTGTTTTAAGGCCTCCTGTCAAATGGAATTAGAATTTTATTTTTTGATTATCAAGAATATTTCTTTATTTTTTTTTTCAACTTTAAGCTTTCCAAACACTGATGAAATAAAGTGTTGATTAATTTGTTGATAATATCCGACATCTTTTAGTCCTCTCAGGGAACAGTCTGACTGCACCTCTGCAAAGGGGTAAAATCCCCCTGCTGTGTTTTCAAAGGAGGAGACAGCATGGTTGCTGGTCAGATGCCAGGCATCATGGTTCTTAGTGATGGTTGATGTGCTGCTTCTTTGGGTGTCCCTCTATCATGATAGCCAGTGGGTAATTCCATGTCAAATCATCAAGAAAAAAGTTAATTGTCACCCATCCCCTTTAATTTTTCTGAATTTTTTCCCAGGTGTGGACTATGTAAATGTTAGACAATCCCCAAAATTTGAGCTTCCAATTCCAAAAATGACGGATTAATTGATTTTTAGCTCTCCAAATTTGGTGGGTTCACAAAAAATGGCGACTTTTTGTAATCTATTTTTGTCTGTAAAATGAGTTCTAGAGCTTCCCTACTAAAAAATTGGTTTATAAAAGCATTTTGGCCCAAGAAATCCAAAATGCTATCAAAAAGTCTAAAAGTCAACCAATTTTAAGTTATTGTTGATTCTTGATTTTTTCTAGCAAGATCAATATCCCTATTTGGCACTGCATCTATGACAAAAAAAATTTTCTATTATTATTTCACATATATTGAACATTATTTGAACCAAATCTAAACATCAGTTAAAATTTTGCAAATCAGAAATCATAATAACTTAAAATTGATTAACTTAAGACTAAGGGTTTTAGATCCTGTATGACATTAAACTGCATCTCATAGGTTCCAATTCTGGAGCTCTGAAGAGTTGGAGTACCCATTCATCACTACTACTCTCAGGTCCACTTTGACTCGGATGGTATTCCCTGTTGGTCCCATCTATGGGTTAAATAGAAAAAAATAAATTTAAAAACAATGTTTAAAAAAAATTACATTTAAAAAATGTTTTTTAATACCCATCAAAAATGAATAAAATTGTTGTGGTTTTAAGGGTCAAAAATAAGACAAATGACTGGTAATAATGGATACAAATGTATTGAACAAAAGGAGTAGAAATTACAGCAAAGAAAGTGGAGATTTTGTCCGCCCATACAGTTACGAGCTAACTCGCATTTGCTTTGTGTCAAGACACAATGTTTCCTGCTACTTATAGTAGCCATCGGCGCATTCCATTTATCTCCATAGGTTATATCACTTATAACAAAAACAAAATATGTTCAGCATAAATAACCCCACAAGGGTTGACAGACTGTAAAATCCAACCAACCAACTTCTTTCTGACATTAGACATCTATTTAATATTAAAATTAAACAAAAAATGTAAAATAATGTCACATGATGGTGTAATATGTAGTAAGCTTGTTTTGCAAATCCATTATTTCTGCGTCAAATCCTACCTGTAGGGTAAATAATTTTAGAGCTGGTTTAGCTCAGTTGATAGAGCATCTGCCAAGGAACCACAAGGTACCGCGGTTCAATACCAACCTTCAACTCAGCGTAAGAGTAGCATAGCTTTGATTTGTGCAGTAAATAGGGGAGATGATTGGTAGGTGTGGCACTCCACTTCAGATGCTAAAAAACAATCTACCTGGTCCAGTGCTAGTGAAAAACCAATAGAATCCCACACTTTCCATGGATATCAATAATAGGACACTCTGACGGCTTTACATTTTTAATATATTTATATATACAATGGTAACTTGACATATGAGTTTAATTCATTCTGCTCATGCTTACAGTTAAATCATGTTTAAAGCACCAGTTACCACTAGATTACCAAAGTTAAGCCGTGAAGTCTCTTCAATACTTAGATGGGTGACCATTTAAGCAACAGCAGGTAAAGGTACTGTAAGCAACCTGATAATCAAAATGACTTTATTTGGCATTAAATGATCCAAAAAAGGTTAATATTCTGTATAACCAAACAGTTTCACCCTTAACTCAATTTCCTCATATATCAAATCAATTTTCCCCATTGAAAAAAATTGAAATTCCATTAACTCTTAAGATTCTGTTGAGAATTTTCTAAGTCCAGAGCCCCATTCCTCTAAGGATTTATCAAAAAATGGCTAAAAATGTCATTTTCATTTAAAGTTACCTGTTATTTCCCATAAATCAAAAACTGCTAAATATATTTAATATTACATTTAAACAAAGCTTTCCAAGTCCAGAGCCCCATTCCTCTAAGATATTATTAAAAAAATGGCTGGAAATGTCCTTTTCATTTAAAGTTACCTGTTATTTCCCATAAATCAAAAACTGCTAAATATGTTTAATATTACATTTAAACAAAACTTTGGGTGGATTAGGAAAACAAATGTGTCTTCCGTCCGGGTGAATGAGGCGGTATAGGATGTTAAGAGTTAATCCATTCTAGCCCTCAAAGCACCCCCTAAGTTTTTTGTTATTTTTTTTTTAATAAGAAAAATAGTACTGTATTGTATAAAAACATAATAAAATTGAATTAATGAATTACAAGCTGTAAGTAAAGTAGGCAGATTGACTTATTGTTGGTATCATCTGGACATCAAGGAAGTCTATCCTCTTTTCATAGCACTAGACCAGACAGATTGTTTTTGCATTTTAGGTGGAACACCACACCTAACAAATTGCATTACACATGCCCTGGTTGGCTATGGTTGTAATCAAAACCCAGAAACCTGCAATTCTAAGCCGGATGCTCTACTGACTGAGCTAATCCAGTCCATATTATGTACCATAGTATGTTTTAATGTTTCATTTTTATGAATAATATTTTCTTTGGCATAATATATATGGCAATTCAAATGTTTGTAGTGAACTTATAACATAAGTGTATCTGAAACTCACTTGAAGTTCAAATTTTAGCTATCAACACAAAGTAAAAAATCAACCAAATGACAGCTCGTAACTCAGAAAACTTGTATGTCAAGGTACCAGTATGTATGTATGTATATCTATCTATATATATGTATGTATGTATATATTAACCCTTCTAAGCCTGTCTACTTGAAACCCTGATGAGAAGTATCTAATAATTAAGTTTATTTAATAAATCACATAACTTTAAACCTTTCAAACACTGATCAAATAAAGTGTTGATGAATTTTGTTGATAATATCCAATTTCTCTGCTACATTAGACATCTATTTTGTATTAAAATCAAATAAAATGTAAAATGACAATAATAATAATATATATATATATATATATGTGCTGATATATATATAAATTTATATATAGTGTGTGTATATATGTATATATGTGTGTGTAATATATATTATATCTATGTATATATATATGTGTGTGTGTGTATATATATATGGGTGATGTATATTGTATATCTATGTATATATATATGTGTGTGTGTGTATATATATATATGTGTGTATATATATTATATATATATATTATATGTGTGTGTGTGTGTAATATAATTATTTATATACATGTATGTATATGTATATCTATATGTACATATGTAAATATATATGTAATATTATGTTATATGTATATAATATATATATATATATATATTAACCCTTCTAAGTCTACTTCAAACACAGGATAAAAAGTATCTAATAATTATGTTTATTTAATAAATCACACTGTCAGAAATATGGCAAACACCCAAGGGCAAAGAACGCCGCGATTTTTCTCTGTTAGTTTTGAGTGCTTTCAACTGATTGAATATTTAGAACTGAAATTTTATTGTACTTAGTAGTATGTACCAAAAGTGATTCATAGTAATTTTAGAATGAGGAATTTCACAAAAATGATGGCACTGGAATGAGGCTTAATAGCTGGAATTACTTGAGCATTTATATCTAGTACATTTCTCTACAGAAATGTTACCCATTTTTATTTCAATTAAGAACATGGAAAAGAAAGAAATTGTTAAAAGCAATTTGGCCGTGTTTATATATTTATTATGATATTTTAGGGAAAATATTAGTCAATTATTAATACTAGCAAATAATTTATGCACCCTCTGGTGCAAGTTTTAAGTTTAATAAATAAAATATCATGTTAAATTAGAAAGGCTAATAAAACTAAATAAGAATGCAGTAAAAAGATTTGGAACAGAGGGGGTATTATCGAAAAATAGAACAGCTTTGAAACTAACTCTTTCATCATTTTCCATAACTCCCGTCTTTCATTGGTAAATTTTCCTAATTTAACTCTTTACTTAAAATAGGAAGTAAAGGATAATATTACAGTTATTTCTTCTTCTTAAGAATTTATTTTAAGATTTATCCAGAGATTTTTGCTCATATTCAATAAGATAAACCAAACGATTAGAAATCAATAATACTAAGGATTATTTTATGTGTATATGTACCTACGTTGGAACATTACTCTGAGTATTCTAACTTATTATAAGAGCCCATTCTATTCTTATATCTTAATTAATTAATCACACTCTCATCTCCATACTAATCATATTTATAACATTAGCAGTATTAAGTAATTACACTCTCACCTCCATACTAACTATATTTATAACATTAACAGTATTAAGTAATTACACTCTCACCTCCATACTAACCATATTTATAACATTAGCAGTATTAAGTAATCACATTCTCACCTCCATACTAACCATATTTATAACATTAGCAGTATTAAGTAATCACATTCTCACCTCCATACTAACCATATTTATAACATTAGCAGTATTAAGTAATCACATTCTCACCTCCATACTAACCATATTTATAACATTAGCAGTATTAATTAATCACACTCTCATCTCCATACTAACCATATTTATAACATTAGCAGTATCAAGTAATCACGTTCTCACCTCTTCACTAACTATATTTATAGCAATTTTAGTATTACTAGTGGTAGTAGTAAACTCAAATTAGCAAGGCGCAGGGATTAATTATAAAAGATTATATACCGTTTATGTTTTCTCAGTAGACAGGTTCAGTATTTGCCTCAAGTTTAAAATGGCAGCCATAACTAATGTAAGTTCAAAGAACTTTAGGCAAAGGTTAAACCTTGGGAATATTATGATTACATGAAATCTCATTGGCTAAGATTACTTTTAAATTCTTTTTCCTTTTTGTTAAATTTATTGATAGATTTTAATGACTGACCAATTATCTCCTTAATTCTTTTAACCTTTTATTTACCTTTACTTTCTTTATTTACACACTTGAACATCTCTTTTAAACCTTCATCAAAATGAAAGGCAACAAAAAAAAAAAGAACTATAAAGGAAGTATTACTTTAGACTTAAGTAATGTTTACTTTACTTATTATTTTCAATGGTTGCACAGCTTTGACATGAATTTCAATACTACTATAAGAAGTTCACAGAGTATAAACTCTGGTTCTTATAGAGCATTGGGTTACTTAAAGGAAAAGTACCTAACGCATAATATTTCAGTAGGATAACAACAAACGCATTAATTACAGACATAAGTAAAGTAAAAGTAAAGTCGTCGGAGTGGCCTAAAGTTGGTATCAGCCAATCAGCGAGGGAGTCTATCCCCTTTTCAATAGTGCTAGACCAAGGAGATTATTTAAGCATCTAGGATGGAGCGCCACACCTACCATCAGCTCCTTACTTTACCGCACAGATCCCTGTGCTACTCATATGCTGAATTGGCAAGGGCCAGTAATGAACTAGGAACCTTGTGGTTTCTAGCCGAATGCTCTACCGACTGAGCTAACTCGGCCCTAATTTACAAATATAGGGGAATAAGGTTCTCCCGGCTATACAATGCCACAAGTGTCCAAACATATGTAGAAGTGTAAGAAAGACGAAATAGGTGGAAGCCACTTACTGTATGTGGAGCCTGTACCGTTTGGTATGCACCATGTGTGGTGCTGAAGAGATGTGACCAGCACATTCGTCCTCGTCAAGTCAGCTTTGGAAAAGAGGCTGATATTTTGGGGATCCGCAATCACGTGACCAAAAAGGGACATGATGCAGAAGAGTCTCCAAATCCTTGACAAGGGAGACTACTACATTTAGTCCCTTGCACTACCTCTGCCCCATAGCAGTTGTTATATATGCGTATGTGGTGGCACATGGTGTAATGGTTAGAACTGTAGAAAATGGAATATTACTATAGACCTAAGTAATGTTTACTTATTATTATTTTTTCAATAGCTGCATGGCTATAAGATGAATTTTAACAATACCTCTGCCATAGTAGTAGTTATATGTGCATGTGTTATATGTCTATGTGTGGAGGTGTGTAGTATAATGGTTAGAGTTGTGGGAAATGGACTCGTTGACACAAGTTCAAATCCTGGTCAAGGTTGTTTGCATTTCAAATAGCACTAATACTTTTGGGAAAGGTGTGAATCTAACTATTCTCCCTCCAGTTATGGGTAAATAGTAGGGTGGTCTAGGCTCTTTAACCTTAGTTAGGCAACCAGTGTAGGAAAAGGAAAACTCTGAATTCAAAACCTGCTAAACTCCGCTTAAGAAATTGACCTTGCATCGCATCCGGCTTGTTCAGAGGGGTTGGTAAATATATATATGTGTGTGTGTGTGTGTGTGTGTGTATGTGTATAGATTTCATACACTAAGTGTAAAAAATATTATGAGACAATGGTAGTGTCTATTCTTACAAACTCTAGGGTTTGTGGTGTAATGGACAGAAAAGGAACATGTTAACCCGATCCTGGACGATGCTGTTTGCATTTCTTATAGTACTAATGTCCTAATAACCACATAAGTAAATACAGCAAACAAGCACAAAAGGATTACAAGACTAATCATGATTGGGTGGGGATGATCCACTAGGAATTGTGCAAGAAATTGAATTTTGACCATCTTACCAAACGGTATATGCACAAACCAGAATCTCTCCTAGAAAATGAGACTCCGATCAAATTGATCAAAAACCATCAGTTTAAAAACATTTGTTAAAAAATTGAGTTTTAAAAAATTTTAATAGCCTTCAAGTATGAATAAAACAAAACATCTTTGGCACAAAATAACCCAACAAGGGTTGACATTCCGTAAAATGTAATCAACCAACCAGGATAAATAATGGATGGATACTTTTATTTTATGTTTTAAGTTAAAGAGTAAGAGCATATTTTAGGAAGTTCTGGTCAAAATATATGTAGTAGTAGTAGTAAGTTGACTGAGTGGCCTATTGTCAGTATCAGCCAGAGAGCAAGGGAATTGGGAGAAAGATTTTGCGTTTAAGGTGGAGTGCCACACCTAGCAGCCGCTCCCCATGTAGTGGTTCCAAGTCGGATACTCTACCAATGGAACTAATCTCCAATTAAATTATAGTCCATTCGGCTGGAGCTTTAGAATACACTGACTGCACTTCTGCAGAGGGGTAAGAGCCACCCCCCAATATAGCCACCTATTGGCTGTTGGAGGTGATCTGTGATGCTTAAGGATGGAATCCTGGTGGATAATCAGTCCATGACATGCAACTCCACTTACCCTTACTTAGGCTAGACGGGTGATCAGAGAGGCCCCCCTCCTATCAATCGTCTAGTCCTGTCAAGCCCAAGAACCTATCGCCCCAACGACAAGCCCCATCCCTATCATATGGGTGCTAGAAGGCGGTGGCTGAGGGTTTTCATGTTCTGGGAATGACATTAAACTCTATCTGATGGTGAGGTTCCAATTCTGGAGTTCTGGAGAGTGTGGACTACCCATTCAGCACCGTTACTCCCAGGTCCACTCTGACCCCAATTGATAGTACCTGTTAGGGTCCCATCAATGGGTTAAATAGAAAAAATATGTTTATAAAAAAAGAATGAGTATCCATTTAGAATTAATTTATTTCCAAACTTTATCAGCATTAAATGACCCAATGAGGTTGATATGCCATAAAACAAACCAAACCAAACCAAACCTATTAGATTATAATCTCAATTAATAGGACTCACCTTATTTGTTTGCTGTTAAGGTTTTTTGCTATCTAGTTAAGAAAAAGCACTGATTAAGAATCAGAAGTATTTGTCAGACATATTAACCCTTTTAATGCCGAATCAAATATGTTAGTATAATATAAATAACATATCACAATATATGTATATGCAAGTATAATATTAATGAATTATAGAATCATAATAAATATTATTAGGGATTATTTATCCCCAAAATATCATTACCCTCATCAAAGTGTGCCAACAGCACAGATTCATTTGATTCTCTCTTTGATAAACAAAGGAATGTGGTTACATAAGTGGTCACCGAATTAAGTATTGAATGGGCTCATCACTGCTTAAGTTCAGTAATCTAGCGGTAACCGGTGCTTTCAAAGAATGGATACTTTTCTTTTATGTTTTTAGGTTAAAGAGTAAGAGCTTATTTTCGGGAAATTCTGGTCAAAATGTATGTAATTTACTGCAATTAAATGATAGTTTAAACTGATAGGACTCACTTTATTTGTTTGTAGTTTAAGGTTTCTTGCCAGTGAGTTAAGAAAAAGCACTGATTAAGAAATCAGAAGCACTTATGTGGTGGACAATGAAGTCAAGGCTTAAGTGAGCTTAACGCAGGGGGTGGGGGAATAGAAAAACTCCCCCATCATTTGAAGATAAGGAGACTAATTTACTTGTCAATTTATTTGAGAATTTTTTTTTCTTTTTCAAATATTTTACTTTTCACATTATCTATCTCTTTTTACATTTAATTTGTTTACATTTGTGCATTTTTTTTGGGGGGGGAGCTGAGGGAGTTTTTGCTTTTCTAATTACTTACCTGTTTTAAGGCCTCCTGTCACATGGAATTAGAATTTTATTTTTTGATTATCAAGAATATTTCTTTATTTTTTTTTTTCAACTTTAAGCTTTCCAAACACTGATGAAATAAAGTGTTGATTAATTTTGTTGATAATATCCGACATCTTTTAGTCCTCTCAGGGAACAGTCTGACTGCACCTCTGCAAAGGGGTAAAATCCCCCTGCTGTGTTTTCAAAGGAGGAGACAGCATGGTTGCTGGTCAGATGCCAGGCATCATGGTTCTTAGTGATGGTTGATGTGCTGCTTCTTTGGGTGTCCCTCTATCATGATAGCCAGTGGGTAATTCCATGTCAAATCATCAAGAAAAAAGTAAAATTGTCACCCATCCCCTTTAATTTTTCTGAATTTTTTTCCCAGGTGTGGACTATGTAAATGTTAGACAATCCCCAAAATTTGAGCTTCCAATTCCAAAAATTGACGGAGTTATATTGATTTTAGCTCTCCAAATTTGGTGGGGTTCACAAAAAATGGCGACTTTTTGTAATCTATTTTTGTCTGTAAAATGAGTTCTAGAGCTTCCCTACTACAAAAAATTGGTTTATAAAAGCATTTTGGCCCAAGAAATCCAAAAATGCTATCAAAAAGTCTAAAAGTCAACCAATTTTAAGTTATTGTTGATTTCTGATTTTTTCTAGCAAGATCAATATCCCTATTTGGCACTGCATCTATGACAAAAAAAATTTTCTATTATTATTTCACATATATTGAACATTATTTGAACCAAATCTACAACATCAGTTAAAATTTTGCAAATCAGAAATCATTAATAACTTAAAATTGATTAACTTTAAGACTAAGGGTTTTAGTATCCTGGTATGACATTAAACTGCATCTCATAGGTTCCAATTCTGGAGCTCTGAAGAGTGTGGAGTACCCATTCATCACTACTACTCTCAGGTCCACTTTGACTCGGAATGGTATTCCCTGTTAGGGTCCCATCTATGGGTTAAATAGAAAAAAATAAATTTAAAAACAATGTTTAAAAAAATTACATTTAAAAAATGTTTTTTAATACCCATCAAAAATGAATAAAATTGTTGTGGGGTTTTAAGGGTCAAAAATAAGACAAATGACTGGTAATAATGGATACAAATGTATTGAACAAAAGGAGTAGAAATTACAGCAAAGAAAGTGGAGATTTTGTCCGCCCATACAGTTACGAGCTAACTCGCATTTGCTTTGTGTCAAGACACAATTGTTCCTGCTACTTATAGTAGCCATCGGCGCATTCCATTTATCTCCATAGGTTATATCACTTATAACAAAAACAAAATATGTTCAGCATAAAATAACCCCACAAGGGTTGACAGACTGTAAAATCCAACCAACCAACTTCTTTCTGACATTAGACATCTATTTAATATTAAAATTAAACAAAAAATGTAAAATAATGTCACATGATGGTGTAATAGTTAGTAAGCTTGTTTTGCAAATCCATTATTTCTGCGTCAAATCCTACCTGTAGGGTAAATAATTTTAGAGCTGGTTTAGCTCAGTTGATAGAGCATCTGCCAAGGAACCACAAGGTACCGGGTTCAATACCAACCTTCAACTCAGCGTAAGAGTAGCATAGCTTTGATTTGTGCAGTAAATAGGGGAGATGATGGTAGGTGTGGCACTCCACTTCAGATGCTAAAAAACAATCTACCTGGTCCAGTGCTAGTGAAAAACCAATAGAATCCCACACTTTCCAGTTGATATCAATAATAGGACACTCTGACGGCTTTACATTTTTAATATATTTATATATACAATGGTAACTTGACATATGAGTTTAATTCATTCTGCTCATGCTTACAGTTAAATCATGTTTAAAGCACCAGTTACCACTAGATTACCAAAGTTAAGCCGTGATAAGTCTCTTCAATACTTAGATGGGTGACCATTTAAGCAACAGCAGGTAGAAGGTACTGTAAGCAACCTGATATCAAAATGACTTTATTTGGCATTAAATGATCCAAAAAAGGGTTAATATGCTGTATAACCAAACAGTTTCACCCTTAACTCAATTTCCTCATATATCAAATCAATTTTCCCCATTGAAATAAATTGAAATTCCATTAACTCTTAAGATTCTGTTGAGAATTTTCTAAGTCCAGAGCCCCATTCCTCTAAGGATTTATCAAAAAATGGCTAAAAATGTCATTTTCATTTAAAGTTACCTGTTATTTCCCATAAATCAAAAACTGCTAAATATATTTAATATTACATTTAAACAAAGGCTTTCCAAGTCCAGAGCCCCATTCCTCTAAGGATTTATAAAAAAATGGCTGGAAATGTCCTTTTCATTTAAAGTTACCTGTTATTTCCCATAAATCAAAAACTGCTAAATATGTTTAATATTACATTTAAACAAAGACTTTGGGGTGGATTAGGAAAACAAATGTGTCTTCCGTCCGGGTGGAATGAGGCGGTATAGGATGTTAAGAGTTAATCCATTCTAGCCCCCTCAAAGCACCCCCTAAGTTTTTTGTTATTTTTTTTTAATAAGAAAAATAGTACTGTATTGTATAAAAACATAATAAAATTGAATGTAATGAATTACAAGCTGTAAGTAAAGTAGGCAGATTGACTTATTGTTGGTATCATCTGGACATCAAGGAAGTCTATCCTCTTTTCATTAGCACTAGACCAGACAGATTGTTTTTGCATTTTAGGTGGAACACCACACCTAACAAATTGCATTACACATGCCCTGGGTTGGCTATGGTTGTAATCAAACCCAGAAACCTGCAATTCTAAGCCGGATGCTCTACTGACTGAGCTAATCCAGTCCATATTATGTACCATAGTATGTTTTAATGTTTCATTTTTATGAATAATATTTTTCTTTGGCATAATATATATGGCAATTCAAATGTTTTTAGTGAACTTATTAACATAAGTGTATCTGAAACTCACTTGAAGTTCAAATTTTAGCTATCAACACAAAGTAAAAAATCAACCAAATGACAGCTCGTAACTCAGAAAACTTGTATGTCAAGGTACCAGTATGTATGTATGTATATCTATCTATATATATGTATGTATGTATATATTAACCCTTCTAAGCCTGTCTACTTGAAACCCTGGATGAGAAGTATCTAATAATTAAGTTTATTTAATAAATCACATAACTTTAAACCTTTCAAACACTGATCAAATAAAGTGTTGATGAATTTTGTTGATAATATCCAATTTCTCTGCTACATTAGACATCTATTTTGTATTAAAATCAAATAAAATGTAAAATGACAATAATAATAATATATATATATATATATATGTGCGTATATATATAAATATATATATATGTGTGTGTATATATGTATATATGTGTGTGTATATATATGTATATCTATGTATATATATATGTGTGTGTGTGTATATATATATGGGTGTGTATATATATGTATATCTATGTATATATATATGTGTGTGTGTGTATATATATATATGTGTGTATATATATATATATATATATATATATGTGTGTGTGTGTGTATATATAATTATTTATATACATGTATGTATATGTATATCTATATGTACATATGTAAATATATATGTAATTATTTATGTATATGTATATATATATATATATATATATATTAACCCTTCTAAGTCTACTTCAAACACAGGATAAAAAGTATCTAATAATTATGTTTATTTAATAAATCACACTGTCAGAAATATGGCAAACACCCAAGGGCAAAGAACGCCGCGATTTTTCTCTGTTAGTTTTGAGTGCTTTCAACTGATTGAATATTTAGAACTGAAATTTTATTGTACTTAGTAGTATGTACCAAAAGTGATTCATAGTAATTTTAGAATGAGGAATTTTCACAAAAATGATGGCACTGGAATGAGGCTTAATAGCTGGGAATTACTTGAGCATTTATATCTAGTACATTTCTCTACAGAAATGTTACCCATTTTTATTTCAATTAAGAACATGGAAAAGAAAGAAATTGTTAAAAGCAATTTGGCCGTGTTTATATATTTATTATGATATTTTAGGGAAAATATTAGTCAATTATTAATACTAGCAAATTTATGCACCCTCTGGGTGCAAGTTTTTAAGTTTTAATATAATAAAATATCATGTTAAATTAGAAAGGCTAATAAAACTAAATAAGAATGCAGATAAAAAGATTTGGAACAGAGGGGGTATTATCGAAAAATAGAACAGCTTTGAAACTAACTCTTTCATCATTTTCCATAACTCCCGTCTTTCATTGGTAAATTTTCCTAATTTAACTCTTTACTTAAAATAGGAAGTAAAGGATAATATTACAGTTATTTCTTCTTCTTAATGAATTTATTTTAAGATTTATCCCAGAGATTTTTGCTCATATTCAATAAGATAAAACCAAACGATTAGAAATCAATAATACTAAGCACATATTTATTAAAATCAAATTTTTTATATCAATATGCAAATTAGCCTTCCAGTCCATACTGTAAAGCACTATTTTGTGGTATATAGAAATACAATTGCCTGTTATCAGTATGTAGATATGGTCAACAGTATTAATAATGTAAAACAATTTTATTAATAATTGAGGTTTGAATAAAAATAAATTCATGGAGAATGTGACGTAAATATCTAAAGGAATTGTGAATTAATATAGTTTCGGTTACAGACAGAAAAACTCACAATCTCCATTATAATAAGATTATTAAGGATTATTTATTATGAAAATATACTTATATAGAATTTGGCTTATTTTTGGACTGCTACATGTTCGTTGTTTTCAGAACAGAATTTCAATTCTGTTGAGTTTGTTGATAAATAATACCAAATGTGTTGTAATGGAATATTCCACACTCTCTCTCACCCATGTGTTATAATGGAATATTCCACACTCTCTCTCACCCATGTGTTGTAATGGAATATTCCACACTCTCTCTCACCCATGTGTTGTAATGGAATATTCCACACTCTCTCTCACCCATGTGCTGTAATGGAATATTCCACACTCTCTCTCACCCATGTTTTGTAATGGAATATTCCACACTCTCTCTCACCCATGTTTTGTAATGGAATATTCCACACCCTCTCTCACCCATGTGGTTTGACTATGTATATAGTGAGCACGGCATTATACAGGGCTGGCTTCAAGAATTAGTAGTGCTCCTCACTATTCCTTCTCTGTCTTATTGTATCTCTCTGCAATAAAACCCTCTATCTTAAATCTAAGACGTATTGACTGGTTCTTCCACTCAACTACAACCTTGTCTGATTGTATCCCTTTTAAGGACACAACAGAGGTGACTAGAATGAGATAGAAACAAGAAGAAGAAAAAAGGAAAATGACTATGTCTTGACCCCAAAAAGAGGTGGTATTGAGCAAAATTTTAATGGGAAAATTAGCTGGGGGGTGTAATAGAATATTCTACACTCTCTCTCTCTCTCACCCATATGGTCTGACTATATATATAGTGAGCATGGCATTATACAGGGCTGGCTTCGAGGATTAGTAGCATTCCTCACTATTCATTGTCTGTCTTATTATATCTCTCTGCAATAAAACCTTCTACTTTAAATCTACGAACACGTTGACTGGTTCTTCCACTCAACTAAAACCTTGTCTGATTGTATCCCTGTTAAGGACACAACATAATGATATCATTAACCTCATCAAAGTGTGCCAACAGCATAGATTCCTTTGATTATCTCTTTCCTTCTTTCCCTATTAGCCATTGCTTTTGGTAAGTCCTCTAGATGTGGACACATGGTGCAATGGATATAAAGGTTGAGTTAGCACAGTTCTAAGTGACAATCATCTTTTGGTTGCAGGTTCAATTCTGACCACGGGCAATAATAACATGAAATACAAAACATAGCTTAACACTTTTACCCAATCATGGTTAGTGGAATGAGACCAGTCCACCCAGGTGGATTGAATAAAGGGTTTGGTTTGAAGTTCCGTGAAGGCTCTCAATTGCAACATGAAGGCTCTCAAGTTTCGCACAAAAGACTTGATGGAGGCAGGAAGGCACATCAGCCAAAATGTTGAGGATGAGGACAGCAATCTGAAATATTCAAATAGTACAAATTATCAAGCTTAATCTCAAAAAGGAATTGATAAATTTAAAAAAATTCATAGAAAGGATTGCATATATTGCAAGTATGTGAATGAAAGGTGTTCACCTAGTATCTTTGCTTAGTAAACCTTTTTACCTGTCCTTAATAGTCATTGTATTTCTGCTTATTTGTTCTCTGTTAATTCTGATACTTGAGTCTCTACAGTCTCATACAAAGGAATTGAGGAAATTAAAAGAATTTCTTAGAAAACATTGCCAATAAGGCAAGTATAGAAAAGAAAGGTTTTCACCTTGTATCTTTACTTAGTAAACTTATTCCCCATTTCTTAATACTCATTGTATTTCTGCCACTTGAGTTAAACCAGTATACAAAGGAATTGAAGAAATTTTTAAAAAATTCCTTTGAAAGGATTGCCGATAAAGCAAGTATAGAAATAAGAGGTGTTCACCTTGTATCTTCACTTAATAAACCTTTTTCCCTGTTCTTAATACTCATTGTATTCTGTTTATTAATTCTCTTGTTAATTCTGATACTCTTGTTACAACAGTCTCATACAAAAAGGAATTGATAAAATTGAAAAAAAAAAAATTTCCTCAAGGATTGTCAACAAAGCCAGCATAGAAATGAGAGGTATTCACCTTGTATCTTTGCTTAGTAAACCTTTTTCCCTGTTCTTATTACTCATTGTATCTCTGTTCATTAATTCTCTTGTTAATTCTGTTACTCTTGTTACAACAGTCTCATACAAAGGAATTGATGAAATTGAAAAAAAAAAAAAAAGAAAAGAAAATTCCTTTGAAAGGATTGCCGATAAAGCAAGTATAGGAATGAGAGGCGTATCTTCACAGATTAAAGGATTTTGTTCAACATTCTGAGAAGCTTACCAAATGCAACAGACACTTAAGTAAAGCCTGAGGCTCTATTGACAAAAACGTTATGACAAAAAACAGCCTGAATAAAATCAATACATAATAGTAACAATATCTCATCTCTGAATGTCAGACAAAAATTGACAGAATTCTATTCACCCCCCCTCACACACACACACATTTTAAAGCTGTAATCCATAACCCTCTTATTTTCCTAAAATAACTTTTTACTTACATCTCCCAAGCAGATCTTTTATCAGTGCCAATATTTTTGCTCCGTGTTCAAAGTAGATGGTTTGTTTTTTGTTTTTGTTTTGTTGGTTTTTTTTGTGAATTATTTTAGAATACATACCTGGATCAATAAGTATGTAGACTGACATAAAGCCATTAGCTGAATCTTGAGCTGTAATATTCAACCCATGTGATTAATATTCACCAATGAATTACAATATGCATACACATTGTGTAGAGATCAAATTTTGAAGCTCAAATTTTGAGTAAAAAAAATTGGCATCCATCATATATTAATACTAAATCGTCGGTGTGGTCTAAAGTCGCTATCAGCCAGACCACAAGGGAGTCTATCCTCTTTTCACTAGCGCTAGACCAAGGAGATTGTTTTTTTTAGTGTCTAAGATGGACCGCTACACCTAGCATCATGTGATTAATATTCACCACTGAATTACAATATGCATACACATTGTGTAGAGATCAAATTTTGAGTCAAAAAATTGGCATCCATCATATATTAATACTAAGTCATTGGGTTGGACTAAAGTCTGTATCAGCCAGACAGCATAGGAGTCTATCCCCTTTTCACTAGTGCTAGACCAAGGAGATAGTTTTTTAGTGTCTGATGTGAGGCGCCACATCTACCATCAGTTGCTCACTCTACCGCACAGATACCTGTGCTACTCATATGCTGATTTGGTGAGGGCTGGTATCGAACCTGGAACCTTGAAATTTCCAGCCAGACACTCAGCGATGTGCCTGTTCAGTACTTAATTGGGTGGCCATTTAAACAACAGCAGGTACTGTAAACAACTTGATATCAAAATGATTTACCATTAAATGACCAAAAAAGGCATCCACAAGAGAACATTCCTTATGAGTTCTTCTTTTCCAGCAGCATCCAGCATGCCTTGTTCATATTACTAGAAGGAACATTGAATTCAAACCTGATAAAATCCACTTAACAAATTCATCTTGTGTCGTATCCTACTCATGCAGAGGGGCAAGTCACATTGAAATCACCAGTCCACACTAGATCACTGAAGTTAAGCAGTGATGAGCATGTTCAATACTTAGATGGGTGACCATTTAACAGCAGATACTGTAAGCAACTTGATATCAAAATGACCAAAATAAAAGGGTTGATAGAGCAACTGGGCTCTTTAAGCTTGGTTAGGTAACCAGTCAAGGAGAATTCAAACCTGCTAAACTCTGCTTAAGAAATTGATCTTGTGTCACATCCTACCCATGCAGAGGGGTTGGGATATATATATATATATATATATATATATATATATATAGACATAGACATCTCTTTCTGTAGATGAGATATTACTACCTAGATATATGAACTGGTTCACTAATTTCAGGAGCTTGCCATCTAGTGCATAGATGCCTGTATCTTGTTTAAAACACATGAACTCAATTTTATTTGAGTTCAGGTAAAGGCCAATGCCCCTTGCCACCATATATATATATATATATATATATATATATATATATGCACTGAATAGGTGGCATAAACAAATGTATACAAATAGAATTAAATACATAAATATAAAAGGCTAAATTATGAGAAATTTACTTTTGTTCAATGCATTTATTATCAAAGATTCCAATTTATAATAATTTAAAGATAAAATAATTTTCTATTCTCTCTTATTCAATACAATCAAATTGCTTTGAAGTGTCACACGTAAATTTGATACATTTGCAAAAGCATAAACTATATCAACCAAAATTGGGGAAAAGGTGAGGCTCATTCAGTTAACATGCTCTTTAATGCTTGTTTACGTTTCGTTAGGTAACCAGACAAGCAGAATTCAAACCTGCTAAACTCTGCTCAAGAAATATACCTTGTGTCGCATCCTACTCATGCAGAGGGACTTACAGTCAAGTCACATTGAAATCACTGGTCCCCACTAGATCACTGAAGTTAAGCAGTGATGAGCCTGTTCAAAACTTAGATGAGGGACCATTTAAGCACTGTAGGTACTGTAAGGGCTTGATATCAAAATCACTTGATTTAGCATTTGTCAGATTGGGGGTTGGCCTAAAGTCAGTATCAGCCAGACAACAAGGGAGTCTATCCTCTTTTCACTAGTGCTAAACCAAGAAGGTTGTTTTTTAGTATCTGACGTGGAGTGTGACACCTACCACCAGCTTTTCAGGTTGGGGGGGTTGGCTTACAGTCGATATCAACCAGACAGCGAGGGAATCTATCCCCTTTTCACTAGCACTAGACCGAGGAGATTGTTTTTTAGTATCTGATATGGAGCGTGACACCTACCATCAGCTTCTGACTTTACCACACAGATCCCTGTGCTACTCATACACTGAGTTGGTGAAGGCCAGTATCAAACTAGGAACCTTGTGGTTCCCAAGTGGACACTCTACTGACTTAGCTAAACCAGCTCTGTTAATTTGGCATTAAATGACCGAAAAAGTGTTGATATGCCGTAAAACAAAATAACTAAACCAATCATGCAGAGGGGCAGGTATATATATATATATATATATATATATATATATATATATATTATGAGACATTGAGTTCTGGTCAAAGTAAATTTATATAATAGCCAAATGATTGGTCTAGCACTAGTGAAAAGGGGATAGACTCCCTTGCTGATTGGCTGATACCGACTTTAGACCACCTGACCACTTTACTTACTTATATATGCATAACATATATATTAATATAATATATGCACACAGAGAACCAGACTCACCAGATATATATATATATATAAATTGAAATGAATCCGACACTATGTTGAAAGGATAAATGAATAAATATATATATATATAAATATAAAGTTTTTTATGTGGGCATATGTGAAGAGAGAATTTTCATTTGTCTTATAAAGATGAAAGAAAAGAAAAGGGAAAAAAATGTTCTCTATTCTATTTTTCTAAGTCTATTTAAATGCTATCTGATGAGACAAGGCTCATTGAGTTCTGGTCAAAGTAAATTTATATAATAGCCAAATGATGGTTCGTTATGTTTTTCTTACTTTGAAAGTATAAACATTATTATATAGTATATAATTATTATATAGTATATAATTATTATTATAATATAATATTATTATATAGTATATAAATATATACTATATAATAATAGTTTGCTGACGCTAAATCTGGTGAGAATGGAGGAAGCAGTAAAAGTGTCCATCCGAAGGATTTTCTCCCTTGTCCTGATGCTTATGTGTGGTCGAGCATTGTCATGCAGAAGAAATATATTGTCGATTGGCATGCTCGTAGGATTCTTGCTCTGAATCTCGTTAGGGTTTTAATGTAGACCTTAGTCTTATAAAAAAAAATGTCAAATGAAATAAAGAAAATGGCATTACTTTTTGACTAGTCCTCGTATACATATATATATATATATATATATATATATATATATATAACTATTATTATTATTCTAAAGCTGAGATAATCACCTTTTATTTCCTAAAGGCTTGTTTACCTATTTAGGTTAATGACACACAATTCATACTAAAATATACCTTACTTTTAGGATTACGTTATGTTTGAAAGAAAATCAATTATATATACTATATAATATATATATATATACTATATAATATATATATAATTATATATACTATATATATACTATATAATTATTATTATATAGTATATAATTAATTTAGCAGTTATTATACATCAAACTCTTTTAGGGATTTATAAAAATCCTGGTATAAATCTATAAGTTTTCACCTACATGAGCATTCATTGTGGATGTTCAGTGAGATTTTGATGATCCCAAATAGAATCATCCCCTACTCACCAGTTAATTGAATTATTTTGCCTATATATACATATATATACACCTACACCACATTTTGCCTATATATATATATGCACCTATACCACATTCGAATAAGCTGATCTAACTACCAGTAGAAAGGAGGTCACTGACGGTCAAACAAAATACTCCTGATAACCACAACCTCAAGTGTAAAAATGCCAAAATAACAACACAAAACAGTCCATCTACATTCCTCTGAAGATGGAGAGTCGAGTCTCCAAAATATTAGAATGAAATAAAATGAAATTTAACATCCCACAAACTGAGTTTCTTATATATTTCACACCCCATGCTTCACACTAAATACCAAATAATACATATTATAGACATTCGACTAGTAAACCACAAGGTTCCTAGTTGGATACCAGCCCTCGCCAATTCAGTGTATGAGTAGCACAGGGATCTGTGCGGTAAAGTAAGGAGCTGATGGTAAGTGTGGTACTCCAGCCGAGATGCTAAAATAATCTCCTTGGTTTAGCACTAGTGAAAAGGGGATAGACTCCCTTGCTGATTAGCTGATACCGACTTTAGGCCACCCCGGTGACTTTACTTACTTATATATGCATAACATATATATTAATATAATATATACATACAGAGAACCAGACTCACCAGATATATATATATATATATATATATAAATTGAAATGAATCCAACACTATGTTGAAAGGATAAATGAATAAATATATATATATATATAAATATATATATATATATATGTTTAAAATAGAAATTAGAAGGCAATTGACAATGTACCTATTCCATTGCATTGTCAATTGCCTTCTAATTTCTATTTTAAACACATACGTACAATGCTTCAAGCAAACTATAAAACCCATATATATATATATATATATATATATATACATACTATGCTTAGCTTAGTTTGGCACAAGGCCAGAAGTTTGGAGAAAATCAATCTCACTAACAATGATCTGCTTCACTTATTCCTTAACTATTATAACATCATCAGAGGTATTCATATTTGGAACTGTAGTCATCTACTCTATTTCCAGATAAACATGAAAATTAATTCAAAATGCAAATTTATTGCTTATCTTATAATTCCATGCGGATATTAACATATGCAAATCTGTCAAATCAAATATGAAGTATATGACCATGCTAGATTCTCAAGTATATTAACAGATAACACATGCAAAATAATGATATTTATCGAATATGCTACAAGAAGACAAAGCTGAACATTTTATTGTGTACTAGCAGAGCTACCCACCATTGCCCAGATGTAAAAAGTTGAAAATTAATCTCTCCTCTACCTATATATATCAGGGTTTATAAGAATTGTATGGGTGGTTCTTATAATATGTTAGAAAGTCTCAGAGTAATCTTTCAATGTAGGTGAATATATACATAAATGAATCCAAAAAAAAGTACAACATAACAACAATACAGACTTTATTGTCTGAGCATGTGGAACATGACATACATGACAAGATACAAAACAGATAGGATGCAAGTCATTTGGAAGTAAGAAAGAGTTCATAAAGAATATGAGTCACTTACTGATAGTTGTGTGTGTGGGGGGGGCAAAGCCTTCCACTTAATAGACAGAGACACCACACGTCTAGTCTATTTTTATGGATGCTAAACCAAGAGATAGGCAGAAGGCTTCCTGGGCTGTTTAAATACCTAGCTAACTAATAATAAGTAACTGAGAGTTACTTCTCCTACTTTATGATTATCTCCCCTTTGGAGTTATCTCCACTATTTTATGTTGGAGAACTCTCTAGTGAATACTAGACTATATAAACTCTCAGTAAGTGTACCAATTATTCTAAGTAGAATAAAGCTTTCCAAAGTTTAGTGAATACTAGACTATATAAACTCTCAGTAAGTGTACCAATTATTCTAAGTAGAATAAAGCTTTCCAAAGTCTATCAGTGTTATCGTTTGTCATTACACAACCTCTCAGATAAAAATAGGACACAGATTTTATTGGTCTTTGCTGGTCTCCATCAATTTTCCTTTATAAAAGGATGTGCGCTCGGACATTGTACAGCCATACAGAATCTTTCTTTTGTCTTTTTCCTCATTATTAATTGCCCTGTTGGTGAGGTGTAGAATATGCTCTCTATCCCCTGCAGAGAGATAAGACCCTTCCCCCACCAAAAAGGGGTGACCTGGATATAACACTAACCTACATTTGATGGTGAGTCTCCATTTCTGGAGATTTGGGGAATTGTGGAATACCCCTTCATTGCCATTATTCCCAGGTCCACTCTGACCTGGAGTGGTAATAACTGTTTAAAAATCATTCATATTCAATTGGACCATGTGCAAAATAAAACAAAAACACTATGAATAAACAATTACATAAAAAATTTAAATATGAACATACAATGAACGCAATTCCCTAACCTCTAGGCATATAATAACTGTAGACAACTTGATGTGCCATTAAAATCAATCAATAATCTCATTATAATAGCCTGACATGTTCTGGTGAAAACATGTTGTTACAATTTTATGGGCCATTCTTTAGGCTTTAAGCAAGAGCGCTTGTCCAGCGGAAATCCTCAATAAAGTATCGTTTGATTCTCCTTAGTATTGTTTTATTGTAAGTTCCTCCTCAATTGTTGCAAATGAACTATGGAAAGTATCAGTGTTTAAGTAGTGAATCAGCCACACATTATGGCTGTTCATTGGCGGAGGAATAAACCACATGACCTTGCCCAGTCTATAAATTTAGGTGGTGTATTGCAGGACACCTTATATCACAAAATAATCCAACATGTTTTGTTGAAAACATGTCCAATTGGACAATTCAGAATGAATTTTAAATAGGACATTAGATTTATAAGATTCACTCTGAAATAACAATAAAGATGAGAACAATAGTCAAAAAAATCTAAATAATACAAATCATCAAGCCTCATCTAAAAAATTTAGAGAAATAATATGACTTAATTCAAGGATGGCGGTTGATTCAATCTAGGTTATTGTATTAAAAGGCAACAATATTACTTTATATTATTACTAGCAGTGGCTACCTGGCATCGCCTGGGTAGAGGGGGGTCTTTTAAGTTAGTCCTGCAGATTCATTATTACTGAATCGTGAGTTGAACCCTAATGGGATACCCCATTTAAATTACTATGTAAAAAAAAAGACCTTGCTTTGATCCAGCTACTCTGAAAAGAAATGTTAATGTCTACTATCTAAAATATTAAATGAAAAAAATCCATGCTGTTAGCATTCAAATTTTATTTTTTGATTATCTTCACAAATATAAATCACATCTCTATTATTTTTGCTCAAAAATCAAGCCCTGGTGTTATTTAATGTGTATATATATATATATTTGGTTGGCAACCTTCCGTCTATTTTAGACGATGGTGTATTTTTTTTTTATTTTCTCTATCTCTCTCTCACTTACAGCTACATGAGTGGCTGAACAGACCGATCCTCAAATGGCAGTCTCTGGTGCACTGGCTGCAAACAAAAGGTGATGCTTTCTGTAGGTGTTGGGGGTGCTGCTTTTTCACCTTTCTTTTAGCTCTCTTTTCTGTGGCAGCTTTTTTCCTCTCTTTTTCACTTCTTTTTGTTCCTTGTTTGACGAGGAGGTGCCAGGCTGCACGGTCTTCTGCCCAAGCCTCCCACGTGTCTATGTCGATGCAGCATGTCTTCAGGTCTCTCTTGCAGACATCTTTGAAGCATAGGCGTGGTCTCCCTGCCGGTCGGGTGCCCTCCACTAGTTCACCATACAGCAGGTCTTTGGGGATGTGGCATTTTTTCATCCTCCTGACATGGCCAAGCCAGCGCTAATTGTTTTATTTTCAAAGTTTTCTCCAGACATACATATACACACAACTGTGTTTTATATATGTATAAAAGATTATTTAATTAAGAGAACTGAGTAAGAATATTTATTTTATAAAATGAACTTTTTTTTTTCATTATTAGGCCAAAAATCCAACAATCGTGTGCTTATCTGCATCATACAAATATTTTCATCAGTATAGTAGGACAGGATAAACTTGAAAGAAACATTTGATTAAAACGAGATTATTTCAAAAATCTGACAGTGGCCTTGAAAATAACAAAATTTAGAACAAATTGAAAAATAAATATTGAAGCCTTCTCAATCAAAGATGAAATGTTCAAGTATTAAATACAAAATGTTGATTATTTCCTTTCTGTATTCCTTTCATGTTTGCTTTCATCCTTCTTTCATTCCATCAGCAGATCCAGATTTTTCATTTCATTCAATCTTTCTTTCCATACTTCGTCTGATTTTTCATTCTTTGTTTCTTCTTTAATAAATTTCTTTTCTTTTTTTTTTTATCATTTTTATTTTCTATTTTGATCTTGTATTTATTGTTCGAGCTCTAATTCCTTTTTTCTTTTTTCTATCAAAATTATTCTTTCTTTTTCATTCGGCTTCTTTTCTTTCTTTTTCAATTAACTTTCTTTTCTTCTTTCAAAATCATTTTTTCCTTTTTCTTTCTTTTTTTTTTCTTTCAGAATTCTTCTTTCCTTTTTCATTCAACTTTCTTTTCTTTTTTTCAAAATTAATTTTCCTTTTTTCATTCAATTTTCTTTTTTTTTCTTTCAAAATTATTTTTTCTTATTTCATTCAACTTCCTTTTTTTCTTTCAGAATTCTTCTTTTCTTCAAAATTATTTTTCATTTTTTCATTCAATTTTTTTCTTTTAAAAGTATTCTTTTCTTTTTTCATTGAACTTTCTTTTCTTCTTTCAAAATTATTTCTTCTTTTTCATTCAATTTTCTTTTCTGCTTTGAGAATCATTCTTTCCTTTTTCTTTCAACTTTCTATGGAGGTGCATCAACTTAGGAAATGGAAACAGACACACAAATTCAAATTCTGAATGAGGCTGTTTGCATTTCACATAGTGCTAATACGCTTGGCAAAAGTATGATTCTAATTATTCTCCCCCCCCCTCCAGCTATGGGTAAATAGTAGGGCAGACTGGATGCTTTAACCTTGGTCTAAGAGAAGGAAAACTGAATTCAAACCTGTTAAACTTGAAAATTGACCATGTATCATATCCTGCTCAAGCAGATAGGTTAGTTATTTCTACCTTCATTCAATATTTTTTCCTGTATTTCTTTTTTTTTACATAATTACCTACTTATATATACAAGGTGTGTCAAAAAAGGTATTGAGATTGAAGCTGTATTTACCAAGATAGAAATAAAGAATGAATGGAGCGTTAATCTTTTTCAAAATACATGGTGTGTCAAAAAGTACAAAAATCTTGGTACTTTTTTGACACACCATGTGTGTTTATATTTGGATAAATCTCTTATATATATATAATATATAATATGTGTGTGTGTGTGTGTGTGTGTATTACCCTTTCTTTTATACTCTTCTTTATTTCCCCCACTTATCTTCATCCTATAAAAAGAAAAAAAAATCTCAATACTTTTTTGACATACCCTGTATTCTGAAAAAAAAATAATGTTCCATTCATTAATTTTGTTCAGAATAGAAGGTGTGTCAAAAACGTACCAAGTTTAAAGCTGTATTTACTAAGATAGAAATGAAGAATGAATGGAATATATTTTTTTTCTTTTCAGAATACTAGGTGTGTCAAAAAAGTACAAAAAATCTCAATACTTTTTTGACACACCTTATATATATTTATATGTATAACCTTTTCTTTCATACTCTTCTTTATTCCCCCCACTTATTTAATCCTATCTTTCTCCCCCCCCCACCGTTATTTTCATCCTATCTTTCTTTTCCCCCCCTTTCTTAACACTATTAATGTTTTATCTCCACCAAAATCAAAACTTCCTCTGCAAAAGTGAATGTGATCACCTGATAATCTAAAAATGTGGATTCCAGAAACAAACAAATAAATAAATAAATAAACAAACAAATAACCAAAGAATCAAACTAAGCTATTGATATCATTGAGATCGGATCAATCTACAGCAGTATTTTGTTTGCAGGTCTCTGGATTGATGATCAAAGATATAGATTTATGGATCAACGTTTCAGGGCCGTCTCTTCATTGATTCACCTTAGAATCTGGATTGTACGATCAGAGATTGTTGTTTTTTTTTTTTTTTTTTTTTTCAAAAACCCTCAAAACTCGGTCTTAACTTTTGCGTCTGTACTATAGCATCTAAATCGCCCCCCCTCCTAACTCAGAATGTTGCATTTACTCAGAGATATGCACAACTGTATAAGGCTAATAGATTGATGTGCACAAATATATACATAGATGTGTGTGTATATATATATATATATATATATATTTTTTTTTTTTTATTTCTAAACTCTGACAGTATAAAAAAAAACTCCTGTCTTTACATTTGTAATTACACAATACAAACTTTTGCCAGGAGAAAAATATATATAAAATAAAGAAAAGACCAAATCATCTACACCTTCTGAACATAATTAGATAGTACTAAAAAAATGCCCCCCCCCCCACAAAAAAAATACTGTGAGAGTTGCCAAGGTTAAATATACTAAAGTGCTCAATACAAGAAGTAGAGCTATTAGATAATAAAGTAAGCCAGAGAATATCCACCTAGGTTCCTCCTGACGGATCATCAGGATAATTCTGACTCATTATTTATATATATATATATATATATTTGATGAATCTAAATACATGTTTATATGCTTTATATATATATATATATAAACCCATCAGATATACCGACAAAGAAATATACATGGAGTCCATAACAATATCATGTTTATGTTTATATATATATATATATATATATATATATATAATATAGTGTGCTATATCTATAAGTAAATATTGTGGATAGTAAATGTATATCTAAGTTTGGGTAGCATGGACATAAAGTCAACAGCGTTTAGTTACTGACAGTTTTTTGCCCATGTAATTCTCAAACCTAGTACTTGGTTTAAGAATTGCATAGGCAAGAAACTGTCAGTAACCAAGTGCCATTGACTTCAATTTTTTTCTATTCACAGTTACCTTTCCACCCTATTAGTGGGGCTTAGAATATTCTCTCTCCTGCTGAGAGGTAAGCCCATCCCCCCCCCTGCCCAACAAAAAAGGATGTTTTGGGCATGACATTAAACTCCATCTGATGTTGAGGATCCAGTTTGGAATGTGGAGTAGCCATATATTACAATTATTCCCAAGTCGCCCTGAGCCAAAGTGGTGGTACTTGTTATGTTTTCATCTATGGGTAAAATCGATCTGTTTAAAATTATTGTAAAAAAAACTCTTAAGAAACAACTACACAAGAATCAACTTAAAAACAAAAATATATAAAGAACAAAATATCACAAAACAAATATATTGGAAAATAATTCCTATTAAATCTATATATCTATATAAAGATAAGAGATGAATTTTTAACTTTTAAAATCCTGGGCAATGATTGGTAGCTCTGCTAGTATAATATATAATAGTAATATAATCATTCTTGATGTGTGCACAGATTAAAAGCTTTTAAACAAAGCTGAACAATTGTACTGTTGGCTGGGGCGTTAGAATACACCGACTGCACCTCTGCAGAGGGGTAATAACCCCCCAATGAGGCCACCTTTTGACTGTGGGTGGCGACCTGTGATGCTTAAGGATAGAACCCAGGTGGTTGAGCAGTCCATTGCAATACTCCACTTTGGTCCTTACTTAGGCTAGATGGGCAGTTGGAGAGGCCCCTTCTGATCAATCAGCTGGTCATGTTAAGCCCTAGCACCTATATGATTTCCCCAACCCTATTGCTTTTATGGCAAGCCCCAACTCTTTTTATCTTTTTATTAGTTTTTATCTAGAAAGCAGTGGCTGAGGGTCTACATGTCCTGGAAATGACATTAAACTCTATCTGATGGTGAGGTTCCAGGTTTGGGGAATGTGGAGCACCCCTTCTTCACTATTGCTCCCTGGTCTACACTGACCCGGAGTGGTAGTACCTGTTAGGGTCCCATCTATGGGTTAAATAGTAAAATATGTTTATAAACAAAACTGGTTATCCATTAAGAATGAATTTATTTCAAAACTTTATCGGCATTAAATGACCCACTGAGGTTGATATGCCTTAAAACAAAACAACCAAACCAAAGCTGAACAACTTGTATAACAAAGTATGTAGCATAGTCCAAGACCAAGACCAGTTATGCCAGATATGTCAGAAGACGAAGAAGGTGAACATGGAAAAACAACTCGAAAACTTCAGTATTTTTCAATTCAGGTATTAAATTTTATTTCTTTAATAGGCCAGCATGGATGGTCCAGTGAGAGAGAGAAAGACTGACTGATTTTTTCTATTATTAATCCCCTTCATTTTAACTATTACACACCTTATGGGTCTAGCTGTCAACTCGACCTCGACTCCTCCTGGGTCACTGCTATTCTGATCACTTCAAACTCTCCTTCACTCTTTTATTTCCACCTCTGGCATCTGGGGCTGGGAGGAAATATCTATTTCCAATTTTGAATCCTTGGGAACCCCTTAAAAAGTTCTACACTTGGCCGGAGAATTAAAAACTTCCAGTTTATCTATTTATTTTGGCCTAATTACTAGTAGTCATTCACTTAGGGTCAATTATCAAAAGGTCAGTTGCAGACTCTCTGTCTCCTAAAAACATTCTTTTCTTTTCCTTCCTCTTTCCTGTTTTTTGTTTTTTCAATTTAATTTTACTCTACTCTAAGCAGTTCATTACCTTACAAGTGATCGTGTCTTCTGGCATCGGGGGCGGGGAGGACATATCCGTTTCCAGTTTTGAATCCTTGGGAACCCCTTAAAAATTTCTACACTTGGCCAGAGAATTAAAAACTTCCAGTTTATCTATTTATTTTTGCCTAATTACCAAAAGGTCAGTTGCAGACTCTCTGTCTCCTAAAAACATACCTTTTTTTTTCCTTCCTCTTTCCTGTTTTTTGTTTTTTCAATTGAATTTTACTCTATGAAACTGAGAAGAAATTGAATAGAGAATGGGCATATGGAGGACATTAAAAAAATTGATGGTATAGATTCCCACCATATTAAAAGAGGACTTGCAGATATTTTTTGTTTTTCAATTGAATTTTACTCTATGAAACTGAGAAGAAATTGAATAGAGAATGGGCATATGGAGGACATTAAAAAAATTGATGGCATAGATTCCCACCATATTAAAAGAGGACTTGCAGATATTTTTTGTTTTTTCAATTGAATTTTACTCTATGAAACTGAGAAGAAATTGAATAGAGAATGGGCATATGGAGGACATTAAAAAATTGATGGTATAGATTCCCACCATATTAAAAGAGGACTTGCAGATATTGTGAACCAATAAAAACTCATGTTGAATGCCAAGGAGATTATTTTGAAAAAAAACTAAACACTGCATTTATTGTTCATTTCTGTCTTGGTAAATGTAGTTACAGTCTTCATATTTTATAAACATACCTCTTATACATTCATATGTTAGTACTTTTCATGGAATAGCAATATGTACACGTTTTTCAATATAGAGTTACATAAATTTTCTGAAATAATATCTACCAAAGCTTATGTATACTTGATAGATATTTAATGTTTTTGTCGCCATGTATAAAATATTAGACTATTTTTTTCTGAAATACAATATGTTATTGTATCTGTTTAAAAGCAAACATACACAAGATGTAGATTTATTTCTGTATACAAATATTTGAGAACAAATAAATGTGGGCAGATTTGTACTCGTGCATGAAGACAAAATGTTATGCAATTTCGTTTTCTCAATCGCAGGAGACTTGTGTATTTGTCGGCAAGTCAATGGAAGCAAAGATTTGTTGATCTTTAAAACTTTAATCTCTCTCTCTCTCTCTCTCTCTCTCTATATATATATATATATATATATATATATACAAGGTGTGTCAAAAAAGTATTGAGATTTTTTTGTACTTTTTAACACATCTTGTATTCTGAAAAATTTAATGTTCCATTCATTCTTCATTTCTATCTTGGTAAATACAGTTTCAAGCTCTTTATTATTTCACATATATTGAACATTATTTGTACCAAAAAGATAGTTTGGTGTTTGCCTAGAACTGAAACCACAACATCAGTTAAAATTTTGCAAAACAGAAATCATTAATAATTTAAGACTGGTTCACTTTCAGACATTTTTAATAGCATTTTTTTAATTTCTTGGGCAAAAATACTTTTATAAACCAATTTTTAGGAGTAGGGAAGCTCTAGAACTCATAAATAGATTACAAAAAGTCGCCATTTTTCACACACACACCCTCAAATTTGAAGAGCTAAACATCAAGCTAAACTCCGCCAATTCGTGGAATTGGAAGCTCAAATTTCAGAGATTGTCTAACTTTAACACAGTCCACACCTGTACAAAATTTCAGAAAAATTGAAGTGGGTGGGTGACATGGCCTGGATGATTTGACAGGGAATTAACCAAATAGTCTTGCATTGCTTAAATGCCTAACATAACATTAAAATAAATTAAAAAGAACTTAATGTTTATTTTATTTGTAATATTGAAATTCTGAATTATGGAAGATATTTTGGTAATTTTGATCTTATGTCGTCCAGACCTCCTGTGTTAACTTACAGTGTTTTGGTGAGCCAGCCTCAGGAGAATTTGCAACCCAACTTTTTTTCTGAGTCGTGTTTTTGTCACTTTTATTTTTGTATCATTTATTACAAAGAAAACAGTCAGATGCATATGTAATGAAATTGCAAATCATCATTTCTGGCTTAAATAGCTCCTCTTGATTTTTGATTCTACGGGTCCTGCTAGTCAAATATTTTGCTTAGTTGGTTTAGGGAACTAAATTATTGACAGAAGCCAGTTTCCTATGGATATGTGTTACCCATGCTACCTGGACTGAAACAGCAGAACTTTATATATATATATATATATATATAAGTTTAGGGGGAATGACTCAACAGAACAAAAAAATTACAATTTTTACTGACAGAAAAAGAAAAGAAATTGAAAGAGTCAGAATAATAAATTCGGAAAAGTGATCCATACTTGTAGAGTTGGTTTAGGAAAGTAAATGGATATGTGTGACCCATACTGCCTGGACCGAAACACCAGAACTTTGGCAAACTTCAAAGGTTTTCACTGTCCATGACTTCCATTTACCAATGAAATTTCAAGTTTCTTGTCATCAGAACATTACATCAGTTCAAACAAATGGAAATGCAACTTCTTTTGTAAGGCTTGGCACTCTGGCAACCCTAGATGCTTAAGGACGGAATTTTATCATCAGTGGGTGTTCCATGCTATTGGCCTTGTGCCAATATAAGCTAAACTTAGTAAGGATCACTCCAACTATTTTGGTGAGTGAGCTAAGCTATGAAACCATTTTAGTGAATGTGCTTCTCACAGGGTGTCCCTTATTTTTAGCCTTGTACTAAATTCAGCAAACATTATCTGGTCTAATGCATAGAAACCAAGTAATTCTGTGATTTAAATATGAAACATTCCACATAGCTAGAAGGAAGGAGACAACAGTAATGCCAGCAAGTATCACTGTTTGTTTGCAATCACTGCACCAGAGATTGCCATTCAAAAATTGACCTATTCAGCCACTTGTGCAGATGCAGTTTTTTAAAAATGGACACTACGCCATCGTCTTTAGCAGACAGAAGGATGCCAACAATTCTGTGATTGTCACTGGGTTAACATCTTTAACCCCATCCCTTGTTGTGGCCATAACATTCACTACGCTGAGGGCCCTATTGCCATTGTTCATTTCTTTCCTAGAATTGTATTTCTATTTCAGGTTTCTCATGACCTCCAAGGGTCATGTATCTTTGTTCGAATGTCCAGCTAACAAACTCAGCCAAAACAATTGTTATCTCTTGTCATTTCAATTGTTTTCTTTATCAAAATCAGAATTCACCAAACAGATTTTATTAAAATGAAATCTTGCTTTTTTTTTTCTTTCTTTTATATTAACACTTTTAAACCTATGTACTCCCCCCCTTTCATTGACTGAGTTAGCCTCATCCCTCCGCAACACAAAGGAAAATGGTGAGTGACAATGCGTTGATAACAGACTGTTTCTTAAGAAAACATTGCCATAATGAAAATAAACGACCGTTTACTACCAAGAAAAAAAACCTGGGGTACTGTAAAAGCGTCCTATGAAAACGCATTACGGGCCAAACTAGCGCTTTCTGAGAGCCGCATGTGACCCACGGGCCGCAAGATTGACATGCCTGAGCTAGAATACTTATAAGAGTTCTTGTTGTCATTCAGACTCCAGTGAGCGACGACCAGCTAACGCTGGTGTGAAAAACTAGACAAGAGTGATATAATACATAAATGAAAAAGTGAGATAAGGCTTACCAGAGTTGAGTTGAGACTTGGACCTGTGAGAGAGAGAAAGAGACAATTACCATTAAAAGAAATTACAAGATAGTAGGGAGCTCTTAAAATCTCCTGGTGACAGTCAAATAATTTCGAATGAAAGAAGACAAAACAATAGCTAAAATTTAAAACAACATATATTGAAAAAAGGTACAAAAAAGTGTTGCATATTTTGTGGCATTTGCTACGAGACTTATCTTGCTGAGTTAAGGTGAAGTTAAAGGTTGTGTTGGGTGAATCACTCGCTGTTTGATGGTGAAGATGTGCTTGTTGGTAGGGAGCGCTTGAATCTCATATCTTGTCTGGTTGAATGCTCATACGATAAGGGAAGACATCGTATATTGGCAATTCACCCTCTGGTGGCAGGGGGAAATGATTTAACTATCATTTTTCTGATACCATGTGCAGATGAATAGATAATAGGAACAAATGTGTTAAGTTGGCTATGTCTTTATTTGTAATAAAGTTTTCTTTTGTCCCCTCTTCTGAGCCAGAAGTGTTCCTTACCCAAACTTCAAGAGAGTTAACTGTACATTAGTGTAATGTTTGTATGCAAATATAACAAATTCTTATAGACATAGGATGTGACATAAGATTGCAAGTATGGGGCATCCAGTAAAGATCAAAATCACTATTTTAGAGAAAAAAGGTAGATGAGAACTACATAAGGATGCTGTGTGCTTTCTTTGCTCATGAATATATCTTAATCATAATATTATATATATATATATATATATATATGAGAGTGAGTAAATAAACAATGTGTTTATCTGATATGGCTTTTAGCCGACAATTTTTGGAGGATATGTGCTTAATTGAAGTCATACCTAATTTTGAAAATTAATTAGTTGATAATTAATGAATTTTAGGCGGGCATATATGTTCAAATGTAACGCTAAACAAATCGAGAAAATGTATATATATATATATGTGTGTGTGTGTGATGTATGAGTGTATGTGATATATATATGTGTGTGTTGCTGGGTAAGAAGATATGTGTGAGATATAATATATATATATATATATATATATATGTGTGTGTGTGTGTGAATGTGTGATATATGTGTATCTATATGTGATATATATATATATATATATATATGTGTGTGTGTGTGTGTGTGTGTGTGTATGTGAATGTATGATTATTTATATATATGTGTGTGTGTATGTGAATGTATGATTTATTTATATATATATATAATGTGTGTGTGTGTTTGGGAATGTGATATATGGGGAATGTGATATGTGTGTGTGGGAATGTGATATATATGGGGGGAAATGTGATATATGTGTGTGTGTGTAGAAATGTAATATATATATATGTGTGTGTGTGTGTGTGTCTGGAAATGTAATATATATATGTGTGTGTGTGGAAATGTATATATATATATATATATGTGTGTGTTTTTGTATGTGTGATATATATTTACGTATATATATATATATATATATACACACACATGTGTTTACATGTAATATATACATATACATACATATGTGTGTGTGTGTGTGTGATATATATGTAAATATACAAGCATATACATATCTGAGTAGGCAGAGTTTAAATGATGATACTTGAGCAAAATGATACAATTACTGTGAGACAGGAAGCAAAGAAAGCAAGAACTTAATCCTCTTGCTATCACTCACTGGATAAAGCATGTATCCATCATCCATGCTATGATTTAATTTCCCTTCTTCTTGTTCAGAATCAGGGTTAAAGTTAGGCTAATTGTGCAGCAAGATTCTAAATGGAGAACGAAAAAAAAAAAAAAAAAAAGAAAGAAAGAAAGAAGGAATGACTGAATGAGTGACTGATTGAATGCAGTGAAGAAAAAGTCTAAGAATTTGGTGCCATTCCATTGTGTTCATCGATTGTGATATTCTTTGAACTCTGTTGAATTTCAGTTAATGGAATTTCTGAATCCGAAAGCCCCCGCCCCCCCCCTCCAGTCACTTTGATCTCCTTGACTGCTTTTCTTCTGTCTCTAAGTCTTTTTGCTGCACATCTTCTCTGCAAAGTATACAAAACCTTTACCCTCCTTCCCACTTCCTGTACTGACCACTTGTATCTCCGTTTTGCCTTGACATCTCGTAAGGCTTTTGGTGCTTATTTCCATGTTTCCTTCCCAGTTTTCAATTGGAGATAACAGGAAGGGTTGTGTACACAATCTGATTCCCTCTCTGTCTGTCTTTTTTTTTTCTTTTTTACTTATCTTCAATCTTTGCTTTATAATTAGCCCATTTAAAAACTAATACATTTATGTTTACACATATGGTCTAAGAAATATATGTTCATATATATATATACACACACACACACAATCATATATGACTCTCTCTCTCTCTCTCTCTATATATATATATATATATATATATATGTGTGTATCTACTATATATATATACTTATATACATGTACATATATATATATACAATTGTATATGTGCATATGTGTATCTATATACATGTACATATATATATAAACAATGTATATGTCCATTATGTATGTATATCTATATTCATAAACAATTATATATGTGGATATATAAATATAATTATATATCTGTGTGTATATATAAATATATATGCGTGTATGTGTGTGTAGTGTATATATATATATGTATATATATATATATATGTGTGTATGTATATGTGTATATATATACGATTTAAAGATATATATTGTATATATATACATGTATATATGTATGTGTGTATGTATGTGTATATATATATATATATGTGTGTGTGTGTGTATATATATATGCATGTATATATGTGGACATATATATATATATATATATATACACACACACACAATTATATGTGACTTTATAGATGTATATATGCTTGTACTTGTGTGTATATATATATATATGTATGTGTGTTTCGTATATATATATATATGCATGTATATATGTGTGATATATATATATATACAATTATACTATTTATAGATGTATATATGCTTTACTTGTGTGACTGTTTATATATTGTGTGTGTATATATATATATATATATATATATATACAGTATATTCAATAAAATAAATGTCTCATTATTACCAGTTTCAACTATTCTTACATAAAAAAAAAACAATTTTCTGATGAGAGAGGTGAAATGACAAAAAAAAGGTAAATATATACCCAATGTTCCTCACACAATGCAAAAAATGTCGGGGAATGCAGGAAATAAAAATTATATTAGGTTTTTCCTGCTCACCTGTCAAGTATTGAACACTTTTCTGATTTATGGAAAAAACATACGCATATGTAGGTATCCATCTACATCTATCTATCTTATATATAGTATTGTCAATAAAAAATACATTCCTAATAATGTTCCAAACGATAAATACGAAAATGTAAAGATCAATATATATATCTTCACCAGATGAAGATGTCAGGGATTTTGAAATATTGCATAATAATATTTTTGGATGCTTCAATTTGAATACCCTTAGATGTAAGTACTTGGTTTTATATATATATATATATATATATATATATATGTGTGTGTGCTTGTTTTTAAAAATGAATGGGTCCCAATTTTAACTGTTGTAAAAAGAAAAACACCTGAATGGGTCAAGATAATAAATATTTGAAAGTGCTCAATATGTACTTATAGAGCTGGTTTAAGGAACTGAATCAGTGACAGAAATTAACTACCCAGGTTTCACTGAAAGCATATTTCGGATAATTCTGATATATATATACGTCGGATTCTACTACATCCATCCTATCTCCATATATATAATATATATATATATATTCATTCTTACACTTGGTCATTTCCTTTTTGGTTAAGCTGTGGATTTTCAGCACACTATTGTAATGATACTAATGGTTAATAATTGATGATATAGCAATAATATTAACTAGCAGGACCCTTGGTATTTCCACAAAACCAAACAAAAATCAAGAGGAGCTATTCAAGCTACAAATGATGATTTGAAATTTCATTACATGTAAATCCTACCAAAATTACCAAAATATCTTCCATAATTCCCAATTTTAATATTACAAATAAAATAAATACATAACTTTTTTTTTAAATTCATTTTAATTTTGCGTTGTGCATTTAAGTGGCGCAAGACCATTTGGAATGTTTCATTTTTAAAAATTGGGTGAAATAAAATAGGAGAAATAAGATATATGCGATTAAGCAACACCAGATAATCTGTATTCAAATTTTTGCATTTTGCATCTTGGACAATTTGGATGGGGTTATTTCCTATAACTCCAACCTAAAAAAAGGGGAACTACTCTGAATGAATTTTATCTGTTAATTAATCTACCCATCATTTCCCCATTAAACTAACCCTAAACCCTAAACCCCTAACCCATCTTCTTTTTTTCCTAGTAATCAATAATAAATAAATAATTTATAAAATTCATTCAGAGTAGTCCCCCTTTTTTTAGGCTGGAGTCATAGAAATAACCTTGGATGGTGTCATAACGGATGGAAGATTTAGGAACTAGCATATTAATAAATACTAATAGAAGTACTAATAGTTTCAGTATGGTTATGATATTAGTGATAGTTATATTAATTGTATTGAATTGTTGGTGAATATAATGACAGCTGTGATGATTAAAGCCATTGAATAGCAGTGGTCTTTCTGGGGAATCAAAATCAATATCCCAGATTCCAAAGACACGCAAACTGTAAATATAGCACACACAAGTGCGGGTTGAGCCTACTGATAAGGCCTGTACAAGAGAGAGAGAGAGAGAGAGTGAGACAATTTAGAGTTCAAAGAGAAAAATAGTCGTGCTGGAAAGAGTACAACTGAAATGTCATTACCCGGTGAGAAAGACACAAACAGACATTGAGCCTTTGCCAAGAAATTAATGACAAATTTAATGAGACGCCAAGATTGGTTGATTTTGCAGGCGCAGACTTACTGGGCACTGTTTGCCATGGCCAAGAGAACAAATACCCGAAACCCAACTGAAAAATATTTGTAGTTTACTTATTCTCTGAAAATTTGATTATTGTCCGAACCGTATTGGCTAATGGGGTTTGTGAACAATGAAGCTTGAAAGAGACTCAAGGGAAATATATATATATATATATATATATATATATATATATATATTGGCTGAAAGACTAAAACTTACCGTAAACGAGTATCCTCTAAAGTAAACATTTTCAAATTGTCTTGTTGACATGCTGACTGATGTCTTGTATAAGAAAGTGGGCATCATGCTATGCCATATAAAAATAAAGCGTAGTTATATCTTTATAATTTAATTTTGGGCAAGTGGCATTAGCAAAAAGAAGTTGTTCTGTGTAAAAATCCCAGAGCCAAATCTGGAAATGTTAGTTCAAATGCTGAAAGATAAAAAGAGGTGAAGAATTGAAAAATAGTTAATGAGAAATTTTAAATAAGAATATAATGTTACATAATTTTAAATAAGAATATAATGTTACATAATTTTAAATAAGAATATAATGTTACATAATTTAAATAAGAATATAATGTTACATAATGTCAGTTTAGCTCAGTCGGTTGAGCATCCACCAAGGAGCCACAGGGTTCCAAATTTGATACCAGCCATTGCCAACTCACTGCAGGAGTAAGACACTTTGATTTTTGTGTTAAAATGGGAAGCTGATGGTTAATTTGATGCAAAAACAATCTGGCTTGACATGACCATCCAATCGTAACTGTGGGGAAGTGTTTAAACTAAACACCAAAAGACGATGCTGATGTTTATAGAGAAAATAGGATTGTCTACACGGGACACGATATCATTTCAAAAAATCCAAATCACACAAAAGAATATCTGTATTGGATAGTTGTTGAAGAACAAGATGGCTGAGTCACGCGTCCCCACTTCCCAAGACAGATAGATTTCTTTGAGATAATGCTCAAAATGATTATCTATTATACAAGGAGAATATGATTAATTTTTTTCTGGTCACATGCCTCACCATATTTGGGATGAGTCTAAACTAGTGTGTTTTACATTAAGATGTTGTCTATCAAACATTGATATTGCAATTAATTATAAAGTGTTTACACATTTAAAACAATTGAATAGAGAGATTATTGTAATGTATACAACTGGAGACTATAATTATTAAATTGTCTTTGGAATAAAATAACCCAACAAAGGTTGATATGTCATAAAACCAATCAACCACCCATTTATATTTCACAACTAATATTTAATTTTCAACATAAACCCCTTCATTTTCAAGTCATCCTTAGATAGAGTAAACATTATACAGTTAAAATTTCAGATCAAAATTCAGCTATCATTAGTATATCCACGATATACTAACACTAAATGGAACAGAGGGGAAGAGTAAGTCTACACTGACCCGAAGTGGTATACCTGTTAGGTTACATCTATCCACGATATACTAACACTAAAAATGGAACGGAGGGGAAGAGTAAGTCTACACTGACCCGAAGTGGTAGTACCTGTTAGGGTTACATCTATCCACGATATACTAACACTAAATGGAACAGAGGGGAAGAGTAAGTCTACACTGACCCGAAGTGGTAGTACCTGTTAGGGTTACATCTATCCACGATATACTAACACTAAATGGAACGGAGGGGAAGAGTAAGTCTGCACTGACCCGAAGTGGTAGTACCTGTTAGGGTTACATCTACCGGGCAAATAGGTTTGTTTGAAAATTATTTGTATTTGATAGTAGGTAGGTAGGTAGGTGGTTGGTTGGTTATTTATTTTGTTTAATGGCATATCAATCCTTGTTGGTTATTCAATGCCAAATCTGGAAATGCTTGTTCAAATAAGAAAAGAAAAGAATTGAAAAATAGTAAATGAGAAATTTTAAATACAAATAAAAAGTTACATAATGGTTAGTTTAACTCAGCCAGTAGAGCATCTACCTAGGAGCCACAAGGTTCCGAGTTTGATACCAGCCCTTGCCAACTCAGTGTATGAAAAACACAGCTTGGATCTATTAGTAAAGTGGGGAGCTGATGGTAGATGTGGTGCACCACCTCATACACAAAAACAATCTGGCTTAACTTGACCAGCCGATTAATTGGACGTTAACTCTTCAACCACCGGTCTAGCCTAAGTAAGTGCCAAAGTGGACTGTTGTACTAGTATCCTCTAAAGTAAACATCTAAAAAAAAATGTTTACTTCAGAGGATACTAGTACAACACTCCACTTTGGTCCTTGCTTAGGCTAGACAGGTGGTTGAAGAGTTACCCTCTAATTAATTGTCTTGTTGACATTCTGACTGGAGGGTAACTCTTCAACCCCCTGTCTAGCCTAAGTAAGGGCCAAAGTGGAGTGTTGTAATAGTATCTTCTAAAGTAAACATTTTTTTAATTGTCTTGTTGACATCCTGACTGATATCTTGTATAAGAAAGTGGGAATCAAGCTGTGCCATATAAAAATAAAGCATGGTTATATCTATATAACTTAATTTTGGCCAAGTGGCAATAGCAAAAAAACTTGTTCTATATAAAAAAAATCCCAGAGTCAAATCTGAAAATTCCTAAAAGAAAAGATTCAAAGAATTGAAAATTAGTAAATGAGAAATTTTGAATACAAATATAATGTGGCATCAAGTTCAATTTAGCTCAGCCGGTAGAGCATCCACCTAAGAGCCTTAAGGTTCCAAGTTTGATACCAGTCATTGCCAACTCATCTATTAGTAACACAGCTTGGATCTCTGTGATAAATTGGGTAGCTGATGGTAGATGTGTTGCACCACCTCTGATGCAACCACCTGTCTAGCCTGAGTAAGGGCCAAAGTAGAATGTTGTACAATTAAACATTTTCAAATTGTCTTGTTGACATGCTGACTGATGTCTTGTATAAAAAAGTGGGAATCAAATTCTGCCATATAAAAATGAAGCGTAGTTATGTCTTTATGATTTAATTTCGGACAAGTGACATTAGAAAAAAATTGTTCTGTGTAAAAAAAATCCCAGAGCCAAATGCTTGTTCAAATAAGAAAAGAAAATAATTGAAGAATTGAAAATGAGAAATTTTGAATACGAATATAATGTGACATCAGGGCCGATTTTGCTCTGTTGGTAGAGCACCCACCTAAGATGCACAAGAATCCAAGTTTGATGCCAGCCATTGCCAACTCAGTGTATGAGTAGCATAGCTTAGATTTGTGTGATAAAGTTTGGTTTGGTTTGTTTTACGGCATATCAACCTTGGTGGGTCATTTAATGCCGACAAAGTTGTGGAATAAATTCATTCTTAATGCATAATACAGTTTTGTTTATAAAATCATGTTTTTCTATTTAACCCATAGATGGGAACCTAACAGGTACTACCACTCCAGGTCAGAGTGGACCAGGGAGCAATGGTGATGAAGGGGTGCTCCACATTCCCCAAACCTCCAGAACTGGAACCTCACCATCAGATAGAGTTTAACGTCATTCCCAGGACATGTAAATCCTCAGCCTCCACCTTCTAGCACCATATGATAAGAAGGATTGGGGGTTGCCATAATGGCAATAAGGTTGGGGCAATCATATAGTGCTAGGGCTTGACGTGGCCAACCGATTGATCAATCGCTCGTCTAGCCTAAGTAAGGTTCTAAGTGGAATGTTGCATGTCATGAACTGCTCATCCACCAAGTTGTGCGATGAGTTGGGAGCTGATAGTAAATGTGGCGCTCCACCTTTATATATAAATTTTTGTTGAGTTAGATCTGACACTGGTTTTTGACTATGTTTTTACCCCTGAATCCAAAAATGGCACCACTTTTTTTTTATATCTCATTAACTTTTTGAACTACAGGAGACCCTCAATTTTTCTCAAAATCCATAAGAATATAGCATTAATAAACTTGTGCTTATTTTATGGAATGTTTTAAAAATTTACATAAAATGGAAAATGATAAAACATTACACTATGCAACATAATTTTTGTTGAATTAGATCTGACACTTGTTTTTGAATATTTTTTGATCTCTGAATCCAAAAATGACCCCAGTTTTTCTATATCGCATCAACTTTTTGAGCAACACGATACCCTTAATTTTTCTCAAAAAACCTAAAAATACAGCATCTAACAAATTTGTGCTTATTTTATGGAATTAAATTTTTTTTTTTAGATATAATGGAAAATAATAAAATATTATCATTTAGTTACTTATTTTCATGTCTTCCATTCTTGTTTAAAAACCAAGATTGGAAACATTGAAACTCTTTGAAAATGATTATCAAAAATCAGCATCATGAGTTTAGATATGTGCAGTAAAGGGGAGTTGATGTGATGGTAGGCATGGCACTCCACCTCAGATACAAAAACAATCTCCCTGGGTGAGTATTAATGAAAAGGGAATAGCCTCTGATAGATTTTTTGATAAAAAATGAAACATGAAATTTTTTTTTATTGAGATTTTTTGTACTTTTGACACACGTTCCATTTATTCATCATTTCTATCTTAGTAAATACAGCTTTAAACTTGGTACTTTTTTGACACACCTTGTATTCTGAAAAAAAAATAATGAATGGAACTTCATTTTTTTTTCAGAATACAAGGTGTGTCAAAAAGTACAAAAAATCTCGATACTTTTTTGACTGACCTTGAATATTTTTTTTTAATTAAGTATCCATCGACAAAACTTTTCAGCATAAAATAACCCAAAAAGGGTTGACATGCCATAAAATTCAACCAACATCAACATCATTATAAATTCTTTTACCTCTAACAATCATCGTTTAGTTATAGACTTGTCTGCCCTGTCATCTGGGGCATTAGAATATGCTAACTACACCTCTGCAGAGGGGTAAGACTCCCCCAGTGGTGCCATCTGTTGGCTGTGGGTGGCAACTCATGATGCTTAAGGATAGAACCCAGGTGGTTCAGCAGTCCATACAATACTCCACTTTGGTCCTTACTTGGGTTAAACGGGCAGGTGGAGAGGCCCTCTCTGATCGGCTCATTATGTCAAGCCCTAGCACCTATATGATTTCCCCAACCCTATTGTCCTTATGGGAAGCCCAACCCTTTTTATCATATGGGTGCTATAAGGCGGTGGCTGAGGGTCTTCATGTCTTAGGAATGACAGTAATGGTGAAGTTCCAGTTCTGGTGGTTTGGGAAATGCAGAAGCACCCCTTCATCACCAGTGCTCCTTGGTCCACTCTGACCTGGAGTGGTAGTATCTGATAGGGTCCCATCTAAGGGTTAAGTAAAAACATGAGTTTATAAACAAAATTGATTATCCATTAAGAACAAATTATTTCAAAACTTTGTCGGCATTAAATGACCCACTGATGTTGATATGCCATAAAACAAAACAAACCAAACAAATTATAGACTTGTCCTTGTTAATTTTGGTTACCAGAGCTGAAGAAAAATGAATCTCTCTACGAGATTGATTGCATCGACTTGAGTTGAGCAACCACCAAATCCCAAACAAATTATCCTTCAATCATAACAAAAACTTGATCCACACTTTTTCTCCCGTTCTTCTCATCAACCCCCACCCCAAACTCAACCCCTTCTTCTATTCTTGGTGCCGCATCTCCATCAACTCAAATGGACATTTATTGCTAAATTTCATTCAGACCCAAACACTTCTTGAGTTCTTCCTTAATTTGATTATGTTCGATTTCCCTTTCAATCATTAAGCTGCATGAGTTGAACCCACTGGTTTAAGCATTTGCCCTTGAGCTGTATCAATGGATGGTTAAGTGCTGTTGATCAGCAAATAAATCCTCTGTCCCAAAATCAATTTGATCCATTGAATCAATTCTCAATTTCATTTTGGTGGATTCATTTTGGGACACTTAATGTAATGTTCTTCTTTTGTTTACCTGTAAAAATTGTTTGGATTCTACTCTGATTATGCAAACTTGGCCATAATAACAATGTATACAATATCTTTCTTTTTTCCTTTCTTTTTTTTTTTTTTTAATGAAAAGTTGTTTACCAGCCATGTCTCATTTTAGAGAATCAAGTTAAATATCCACTTGAGCGGTTGGGTCTCTTATGAGCAACAAAAAATTTCTGTTTGTTCTAATCTTTTTTTTTTCTAATCCTTTAATCTTTGATTAATGGTTTGAGATCAGAAAGTGTCTCTATTGAAAATTTAGACAGTGAAAATGCACAGAAATAAAGCTCTCGTTTCTTTATACTATTTCTCTAAATTTTTGAGATGAGGTTTGTGTGGGTAGAGGTTTGTGATTAGTTCTCGGTGTGGATTTTGAGGGCTTTGGCCTTAGCATGTTGTGTAAAGGACTTGGAATATAGAAAGTTTCAGGAAGTGTTCTTTGTTAGGGATCTGTGTGTTAAAGTGAAAAGCCAATGTTGTAATCTATCAAAAACTGAATCTTTCTAACATTTTGGGTAAAACATTTTAATCTAGTTTTGTATATGGTTGGCTTTAATGTGTAAGAAATACCCAAAATTCTTGGGTTTTTTACTTCAAGACTTTGAAGAAGAAACACCTATTGACTTGCCCGGAAATATTTCCCCTCAAAGAAATAGTGTGAATCAATGAATAAAAGTCTTACCCTAAGTCATCCTTATCTTGGTTCCTTTTGCTTCTTTTCCTAGAGTGTCGGGAAGTGTTCTCTATGTAAATAAATTTGTCATTCAATTGTTGTATACCCTTTTCATTACTTCTTACTTTCTTCTATTCTTCTGTTCTTCTAGCGTCTTTGACATCTTAAGTTCTCTTCTAGCGTCTCTTCTTTGTGGTCGGTTGCACTTAACTCATTTCTTCTTCTATATCGGTCTTGTTACCAAGACATTTACCAACCACAAAACCATGTTATTTTATTAAACTTTTATTTCCTTAACTAAACATTTCATGTAACTAACATCTGACTAACATAGCGCGCATATGCAGTGAGTTTCAGTTAAGGCAGGACATCTTCACTGCCTGGCGTCCAACTGAAAACTGAGGACCCAACCAGGTCTCATGTGACTTCACATATTTCGCGGGCTTTCTATCCCGCCTGTGATATGAAAAGGGCCATCCCTTTAGAAATACAGGGGATTGACAATAATCTTATGCAACCACATAGATTATGTAACACAATTATTTAGGTGTGCAGATGCAGAGGGCTCTAAAATCCTATCATAGTACCTCATTTAGTGTGAGTGTCATGGTGTAATAATGTATATAATCATTTTTGGCTGTGGGTTTGCGGTGGACCTCCACTTTGTTGTTGTGTTTTGAGTAGGTTGTCTAGAAATGGTAGGGATCTAGTAGTTCCCACAAATGTCTTCTTGAATTATTGTTCTTACCATCTTTTCTGAAATTATCCGAATTAATCTTAAAATTTATTACGCTATTGCTGTTTTTGATCTGATTAGGCAATTTGTTTCAAAAATATATTACTCTCTTTACAGACAAAAATCTTACAATTGATTAAAAGACTTAGTTTTTGAAATCTGCCTTGACAGTACATTTCCAGTTGAAGGAGAAATATTTAAAAAATGTCTTCCATAATTATAAATTCCATAGATTATTTTTGAAAGTTTCTACTCCTTTCTGTTCCTCCACATTTATATCTGACTTTAACTGCTCTTTTACTTAAGATTGATATAATTTATTAGGGATATGTTATCTCCCCTAAAAATGATGTATCAACCATTGCTGGGTTATTTAATGCCAAAGAATGTCTTTTTTTTTTCTTTTTGCAAGCAGTTATATGGTTTATAGAAACTAATGATAATATTCATTTGTAAACAATTATAGCTTAATTGTAATAATTTGTACACAATTAGATGGTTTCAATGAACTATTCGTAATTGTAATAATTTGTAAAAAATTATATGGTTTCAATGAATTTTGTAATTGTAATAATTTGTACAAAATTAAATGGTTTCAATGAATTATTCATAATTGTAATGATTTGTATACAATTAGATGATTTCAATGAACTATTCATAATTGTAATAATGTGTACACAATTAGATGGTTTCAATAACCTATTCATAATTGTAATAATGTGTACACAATTAGATGGTTTCAATAACCTATTCGTAATTGTAATGATTTGTACACAATTAGATGGTTTCAATGACCTATTCGTAATTGTAATGATTTGTACACAATTAGATGGTTTCAATGAACTATTCTTAATTGTAATGATTTGTACACAATTAGATGGTTTCAATGACCTATTCGTAATTGTAATGATTTGTACACAATTAGATGGTTTCAATGACCTATTCGTAATTGTAATGATTTGTACACAATTAGATGGTTTCAATAACCTATTCGTAATTGTAATGATTTGTACACAATTAGATGGTTTCAATGACCTATTCGTAATTGTAATGATTTGTACACAATTAGATGGTTTCAATGACCTATTCGTAATTGTAATGATTTGTACACAATTAGATGGTTTCAATGAACTATTCGTAATTGTAATGATTTGTACACAATTAGATGGTTTCAATGAACTATTCGTAATTGTAATGATTTGTACACAATTAGATGGTTTCAATGAACCTATTCGTAATTGTAATGATTTGTACACAATTAGATGGTTTCAATGAACTATTCTTAATTGATTGTACACAATTAGATGGTTTCAATGACCTATTCGTAATTGTAATGATTTGTACACAATTAGATGGTTTCAATGAACTATTCGTAATTGTAATGATTTGTACACAATTAGATGGTTTCAATGACCTATTCGTAATTGTAATGATTTGTACACAATTAGATGGTTTCAATGACCTATTCGTAATTGTAATGATTTGTACACAATTAGATGGTTTCAATGACCTATTCGTAATTGTAATGATTTGTACACAATTAGATGGTTTCAATGACCTATTCGTAATTGTAATGATTTGTACACAATTAGATGGTTTCAATGACCTATTCGTAATTGTAAAATGATTTGTACACAATTAGATGGTTTCAATGAACTATTCGTAATTGTAATGATTTGTACACAATTAGATGGTTTCAATGAACTATTCTTAATTGTAATGATTTGTACACAATTAGATGGTTTCAATGAACTATTCTTAATTGTAATGATTTTGTACACAATTAGATGGTTTCAATGACCTATTCGTAATTGTAATGATTTGTACACAATTAGATGGTTTCAATGACCTATTCGTAATTGTAATGATTTGTACACAATTAGATGGTTTCAATGACCTATTCGTAATTGTAATGATTTGTACACAATTAGATGGTTTCAATGACCTATTCGTAATTGTAATGATTTGTACACAATTAGATGGTTTCAATAACCTATTCGTAATTGTAATGATTTGTACACAATTAGATGGTTTCAATGAACTATTCGTAATTGTAATGATTTGTACACAATTAGATGGTTTCAATGACCTATTCGTAATTGTAATGATTTGTACACAATTAGATGTTTCAAATTCGTAATTGTAATGATTGGTTTCAATGAACTATTCTAATTGTAATGATTTGTACACAATTAGATGGTTTCAATGACCTATTCGTAATTGTAATGATTTGTACACAATTAGATGGTTTCAATAACCTATTCGTAATTGTAATGATTTGTACACAATTAGATGGTTTCAATGAACTATTCGTAATTGTAATGATTTGTACACAATTAGATGGTTTCAATGACCTATTCGTAATTGTAATGATTTGTACACAATTAGATGGTTTCAAAACCTATTCGTAATTGTAATGATTTGTACACAATTAGATGGTTTCAATGACCTATTCGTAATTGTAATGATTTGATTAGATGGTTTCAATGACCTATTCGTAATTGTAATGATTTGTACACAATTAGATGGTTTCAATGACCTATTCGTAATTGTAATGATTTGTACAAATTAGATGTTTCAATGACCTATTCGTAATTGTAATGATTTGTACACAATTAGATGGTTTCAATGACCTATTCGTAATTGTAATGATTTGTACACAATTAGATGGTTTCAATGACTATTCGTAATTGTAATGATTTGTACACATGATTTGTCACAATTAGATGGTTTCAATGACCTATTCGTAATTGTAATGATTTGTACACAATTAGATGTTTCAATGAACTATTCGTAATTGTAATGATTTGTATACAATCAGATGGTTTCAATGAACTATTCTTAATTGTACTAATTTGTACAAAATTATATGGTTACAAGAAATTGATTATAATCATTTATAAATGATCATAACTTGAACTAACCTTAAGTTATACTTGGTTACACTAATATTTAATGTTTCACTAAAAAATAGCAAATAGTGAAACGTTTATTCCCGGAAATTGGCATCTTCCTTTTTTTTTAATTCTTTATAATTCCTTATACAATGTCTATTCAAGTCTTTTTCCTTTTTTAAACATTTTAATCCAAAAGTACTGTTATTCTAAAAACATTCAGTACACTGATTTACTTTGAAATCTTTTTAAAATCTTCTTAAGAGGGAGGGATTTCCTTATGTGAGCAGTTTTTATCTAAAAGGTAATGTAAAAGTATTTGCATACAAAGCGTATACAGATAAGAAATATAAAAGATTTCAAATACTAAAGAAATGTAAAAGTATTCATGTAATAAGTAATGTAAAAGTATTCATGTAATAAGTAATGTAAAAGTATTCATGTAATAAGTAATGTAAAAGTATTCCATAATAAGTAATGTAAAAGTATTCACATAATAAGTAATGTGTAAGTATTATAATAAATGTAAAAGTATTCATAAGTAATAAAAGTATTCACGTAATAAGTAATGTAAAAGTATTCATGTAAGTAAGTAAAAGTATCATGTAATAAGTAATGTAAAAGTATTCATGTAATAAGTAATGTAAAAGTATTCATGTAATAAGTAATGTAAAAGTATTCATAATAATAATGTAAAAGTATTATAATAAGTAATGTAAAAGTATTACATAATAAGTAATGTAAAGTATTCACGTAATAAGTAATGTAAAAGTATTCATGTAATAAGTAATGTAAAAGTATTCATGTAATAAGTAATGTAAAAGTATTCATGTAATAAGTAATGTATTATGTAATAAGTAAAAAGTATTCACATAATAAGTAATGTAAAAGTATTCACGTAATAAGTAATGTAAAAGTAATGTAAAAGTATTCATGTAATAAGTAATGTAAAAGTATTCATGTAATAAGTAATGTAAAAAAGTATTCATGTAATAAGTAATGTAAAAGTATTTAAGTAAAAGTAATAAGTAATGTAAAAGTATTCAATAATAAGTAATGTAAAAGTATTCACATAATAAGTAATGTAAAAGTAAAAGTATTTAATAAAGTAATGTAAGTAATAAGTAAAAGTATTCACATAATAAGTAATGTAAAAGTATTCACGTAATAAGTAATGTAAAAGTATTCACGTAATAAGTAATGTAAAAGTATTCACGTAATAAGTAATGTAAAAGTATTCATATAATAAGTAATGTAAAAGTATTCATGTAATAAGTAATGTAAAAGTATTCATATGATAAGTAAAGTAAAAGTATTCATCTAAAAATAATGTAAAAGTATTTGCCTACAAAAGGCTATTCAAAAAGTATTAAGACTAAAGCTGTATTTACCAAGACAGAAATCAACAATTTTCTTTTCTTCCAAATAGTCTCATTTGCATTCAACACATTTATTCAAACAAAATAATTCATATTCATTCAGATGGAATATCTATATATTAATACTCATGTTCCTTAAAAGTATGACTGTTATCATCTTGCAACACCCTCTGGTTAAAAATGAGACCATTCAAATCATCCAAGATGAAATGCAAAATTTTCAGCCTTGATTATCTGGTCTTACTTATCTGTCAAATTTTTATCTCTTTAGCTAAATAATGGACCATCCCATTTTTATTATAAAGAAAGGGAACAAAAGGACATTGCTACACATTAAAAATATAAGAAAGAAAGAGAGAGCAGGGGAAAGATTGAGAGAGGGGTAATCGCACAGAAGTGATAACGCTAATCTGTTTCAATCGAACATAATGAAAAAATTTAAAGAAGGAAAGAAAGAGTTTATTCAAGATTATCATATTTTTACATATTGAACTATTTTGCAATAGCTCTTGAGTAAACATATCTAATGTGGTAATAATATATTATATTGTGGTATATGCACAGGTCCTGCTAGGTCTTAAGATTACAGAAGCTTTACTATTGATTAAAGAAGTTAGTCTTGATACCTTTTTGAATGAAATTTTGGTGAAATAGCACCTTGACATTCAACATACTTATTCCAGTGAGTTTTCCATTGGTCGAAGCACCTCTGAAACTTTTTTTTCATATGGTATGAAGATGAGACATATTTCTTTTTTATGTCCTCTACATTCTCAAATCTTAACATTCAGATAAATTTTTATTTGAGAAAACAAGAAAAAGTTGCATCCAATGAATATGGTGGGTGCTGCACTTACACAATCCAGTGTTTTGCTAAAAACTTTTGATAAAACCTATAAAGATGGATTATGTTGGGTCCATACTGATTAGTACTATTTGTCTGAATTTTTTAGACGAGGCTTGATAATTTGTATAATTTATATTATTCAGACTATTGTCCTTATCTTCATTGTTATATACACAACATTTCAGCCGATGTGCTCTTTGGCCTTCTTCAGGTGTTTCTTATCAGACTCAGGTTTGAGAAGGTTCCCAAGTCCGACAAGAAACACTTGAAAAAGGCCCGAGGTCACAACGGCTGAAACATTGTGTATATGACAACGAAGATGAGGACAATAGTCTGAATAATCCAAATTATACAAACTATCAAGAATTGTTACTAACTGATCTATTTATACTTTGTAAAAGTATATGCATATTTTTTGAAAAAGGCCGGAGGGCACAACTGAGTTCCTGAGTTTCAAAAAGAAAGGAAACATCTCCACACTTGACGGTAAGCCTCTTAAGCCAGTAGAACAATTCACATACCTAGGTAGTAATATCTCATCCACAGAAAGCGATATTAATACACGAATAGGAAAGGCATGCTTGGCCACAAACAAATTATCAGTCATAAGAAATCCAATCTCACTGACAAGTTAAAGAGACACTTCTCCCAGGTGGTTGTTATATCAGTACTGCTGTATGGCTACACCACTTGGACTTTAACAAAGTGCCTTGAGAATAAGTTAGATGGGAGCTGCACAAGAATGCTGTGTGCAGTCCTGAACAAACTGTGAAAACAACACCCCACAAGGAAGCAGCTGTATGGCCACCCGCCCCATCTCTCAAACCATCTGAGTGAGACAGACTAGGCATGCAGGACACTGTTGGAGAAGCAAGGACGAGCTCATAAGCAACGTTCTCCTGTGGAAGCCAACACATGGACATGTTAATGTGGGCCAACCACCAAGGACCTACATTGACCAACTATGTGAGGATGCTGGTTGCTGCACAGAAGACCTCCCAGGGGCAATGAATGATAGGGAAGGTTGGCAAGAGATTATCATGGATATCCGTGCTACTTGCACGACATGATGATGAAAAGTATATGCATACAAAGTATGTTTGAAAAATATCAAGACTAGAGCTGTATTTACCAAGAAATCAACAATGAAAGTTCATTTTCTTCCAAATAGTCTGTTTCAATTCAACAAATTTATTCCAATGAGTTTTCGATTCCGATTCCTGTAAAGCTGCATTTACCATAATTTATTTAGATAATTTCACAGACTGAAATATCTTCAACTACTTTTTCCCCAGATGGGCCGGGTTAGCTCAGTCGGTAGAGCATTTGGCTAGAAACCACAAGGTTCCTAGTTCGATACCGGTCCTTGCCAACTCAGCGTATGAGTAACACAGGGATCTGTGCGGTAAAGTAATGAGCTGATGGTAGGTGTAGCGCTCCACCTCAGATGCAAAAAAACAATCTCCTTAGGCTAGCGCTATTGAAAAGGGGATAGACTCCCTCGCTGACTGGCTGATACCGATTTTAGGCCGCCCCGACGACTTTACTTTACTTACAGAGAAATAAAGTTGTTGAGTTGCTATTCTTGATATCAGTCAGACAGTGAGAGAGTCTAACCCTTTTTAACAAGCACTAGGCCAGGGCGATTGGTTTTAGAAACTAAAGTGGAGTGCTATACCTGAAGAATAATCAAGCTAAGTTCCAATTACCGTCGAATTGGTAAGACACGACAACGAGCGGTTGTAACTCAATACAATCCCGTCTTTTCACAATTCTACTGCAGACTGACAGGGTATTTATAAAACTCCACAATATCATAGAAACCAAGAAGCCAATCAGAACTCAGGGAATGGAATCACCCAAATGCATGAATGGACTATTCTTGATTTCTATAAATACCAACTGTCTTGGACACTGCTTCAGTTGTACTTAGCTAATTGCTGTTATTCAAACCAACAGTAGACTAACTGACTTCAATACCATCAGCTCCCCACGACTACAAAGACCCCAACCCTATTGCCCTTATGGCAAGCCCCAACCCCTTTTTATCATATGGGTGTTAGAAGGCAGTGACTGAGGGTGTATATGTCCTGGGAATGACGTTAAACTCTATCTGATGGTGAGGTTCCAGTTTTGGAGGTTTGGGGAATGTGGAGCACCCCTTCATCACCATTGCTCCCTGGTCCACTCTGACCCGGAGTGGTAGTACCTGTTAGGGTCCCATCTATGGGTTAAATAGAAAAATGTGTTTATAAAAAAAATTGTATTATCCATTAAGACTTGATTTATTTCAAAACTTTATCGGCATTAAATGACCCACTGAGGTTGATATGCCGTAAAACAAACCAAACCAAACCAATTGACTACAAAGATCCAAGCTGTGCTACTCATGCACTGAATTGGTAAAGGCCAATATCAAATGTGAAACCTTATGGTTCCTAAGTGTATGCTCTACCAACTGAGCTAAAATGAAATCTTTAAAAAGACGGTTGTATTTCTTTTTTAAACATTCTGTGTACACATCCTCCAAACATGTATGATTTTCTGTTAGTATTTTTTTTTGTTGTATTTGTTTAATTTACTTACTGCTACTGGCTTATAGCTTTTTAAGTTTAGTTTAGTTTAGTAATTTGTATATAATTACCTGCATCCTCTTGTGTATCCCGAGGTTTTAAAATGACTTCTCCCTAGATGTCTGTCTCTAGTTTAATATTTCTATATGACCTACAGATGTGTACAAAACTGCTTACTATGCCAATTATCTAGCGTGTACCTTCCTTTTTCGTGCTGCTTCTTCTTCTTCTTCTTCTCAGTGGAACAACAGTCTACACTGTGAAGAGTGAGGCTTTATCTCTGACCTCTTCAGGTTAGAACATCTGCTATGATTTTTGTTTGTCTTTCAACAGACTTATTTTTATTAATGATGCCCTTATCAGTAATTTGTGTCAGTAGAGAGCAAGTAGTTAGAGCTGATACGTTCACAGAGTTACACCTGCTCTCCAAAGATACATGCATATGATTATTGCACTCTTCAGAGTTAGCCATTAACTATTACTCTCCTTTTACTCTCCTATTTGTCTGATGTGGAATCAATGCAAAACACTTAAAACTGTAACTAAATCAATGATACTGACTCATCTTATTTGTTTGTTTCACTTCTACACTATAATTTCTCTTAACCTATTATAATTTATATAAATAAAATACATATAAATACTGTTATATACTTTATATAAATAGAATACTTATAATACTATTATATAGTCCCTAAATTAATATATTACACATTATATAAATAAAAGACCTATAATACTATTATATAGTCCCTAAATTAATATATTACACATTATATAAATAACAGACCTATAAATACTATTATATAGTCCCTAAATTAATATATTACACATTATATAAATAACAGACCTATAAATACTATTATATAGTCCTAAATTAATATATTACACATTATATAAATAAAAGACCTATAAATACTATTATATAGTCCCTAAATTAATATATTACACATTATATAATAAAAGACCTATAAATACTATTATATAGTCCCTAAATTAATATATTACACATATAAATAAAAGACCTATAAATACTATTATATAGTCTATAAATACTATTATATAGTCCCTAAATTAATATATTACACATTATATGAATAAAAGACCTATAAATACTATTATATAGTCCCTAAATTAATATATTACACATTATATAAATAAAAGACCTATAAATACTATTATATAGTCCCTAAATTAATATATTATAAATTATATAAATAAAAAACCTATAAATACTGTTATATAGTCCTAAGTAATGAGAATGGAATCATCTGTTTTTCCAATAAATAATTTCTGATTAAACATTGAAAAAAAGAAAACAATGAGATCTCATGGGGCTTGTTAATTCAACCTAGTAATTGTTAATTACTGTTTACCTTTATCTTTGCTTAGTAAACCTTTTCTGCTATCCTACAACCAGATCTAGAACTTCACTACCAGATGCAATTTACTACCATACCCAGGACACCCCATTTCTGGGGTCTAGGGGCTGATCTTACCCCTCTGCATGTGATACAATCAACATATTCTATACCCCACTAACAGGAGCACTTTTGAGAGATATCCAAAGTCACTACCAGCATGAAAAGGTATCTTTGCTTAGTAAACCTTTTTTGCCCTCCTACAACTAGCTCTAGAACTTCACTATTAGATGCAACTATCTTACCCAGGTCACCCCAATTTTTAGGGTAGGGGGCTGATCTTACCACTCTGCAAGTGATAGAATCAGCACATTCTATGCCCCACTAAACAGAGCAAAGTTACTACCAGTATGAAAAGATATGCTAATGATGTCTAAATAGACTTTTTTGTACAATCTGAAATTTTTGTGGGGTAGGGGGCTGTCTTTACCCCTCTGCAAGTGATACAATCAGCATATTCTATGCCCTACCAACAGGAGCACTTTTTGAGAGTTATCCAAAGTCACTACCAGTATGAAAAGGTATCTTTGCTTAGTAAACCTTTTTCACTTTCCTACAACCAGATCTAGAACTTCATTATCAGATGCAATTTACTGTCATACCCAGGACACCCCATTTTTTTAGGGTAGGGGGCTGATTTTGAGAGTTATCCAAAGTCACCGTATGAAAAGATATGCTAATGATGTCTAAATAGACTTTTTTGTACAATCTGAAATTTTTGTTGGGTAGAGGGCTGTTCTTACCCCTCTGCAAGTGATACAATCAGCATATTCTATGCCCTACCAACAGGAGCACTTTTGAGAGTTATCCAAAGTCACTGTATGAAAAGATATGCTAATGATGTCTAAATAGACTTTTTTGTACAATCTGAAATAAATTTAACACTTGACAGCTGTGTCTTACAAGTCCCATCAATCAGGCATTTTTACAGTTTGTAAATTTCTTCAATAAAATGTTTCAATTAGTAAAACACTTTAAGAAACACGATTCTAATGAATACAGCTTTGTTGTTTTGTGAAAGTCAATTCACTCGAAGGAAAAAAACTGTCAAGTAGTTGATGAAATGTTTTTATCTCGGAACTATAAGAAAAATTTGCACTTGGCAGATCTAAATTGACAAGCAGCTTTATCTTCCACACCCGTTTCCTCGGGACAAAAAGGAAAATAATGACTATCTTTGTTTTTGTCTTTGTTTTATTTTTTTCTGTCTTTTTTTTTCTCTCTCAGTTCAAATGTCTCTTTGTGTCAGAGACAAGGGATCATCAACTGATCAGTTGTTTTGTCCAGTGTGGTTAATAGGTCAAATTTGGTGACTGATGTGTTTTCAATCGGTCAGAAAGTCTTGGTGAAATAGGAAGGTTGTGTTTATATAGAGGACATACTCACTTATCTGTCTAGAAAACGCTTATTAGTGTGAGGAATTATTTTCAGATCATCATACAAAATTCTTATTTTAGTATAAAAGTATATCAATATACAGAATATAGAATTTCTTTTGGAAGTTTGTCACAGACGACGATGACGTTATTCCATATCTTCAGTTGTGGATCCTCTGGTGGCTCATTAGTCCAATTCTGGACTTGCAGATGCAGTTATACATATTGCAGGGGAAATTCCTATCTACATTTGGTGGTTCATGATGATTGTTTATCTCAATATTGAGCTGCTTAGCTCCTGTGCAACAGGCGTCTTGCCAACCCTGTTTGTTGGAGGCCAGATCTTCCATGCTTGATGGTGTGATGATACATTTTTTCAGTGTTGTCTTAATATGGTCTTTGAACCATATAGAATTAAACCAAACAGATGTCTCCTGTTTAACGAGTTTATCTCAATCTTTTTGAGCTTTCTGGCCAACTTTTTCATATTTGGATGGAATCCGTGGATTAGTTCACCAAAGTTTTTGTCCCAAGTACTTTTGACACTTTGAACTGCCATCTTCAGGGGTGATGTGTTCGTGTTCCATTTTTTTTTAAGTTAGTAGTAGTGAAAGTAAGTAGGAGGGGAACTCGTAGCAATTATTATATTAAGGGGTGTTATAGGCACTTTAAAATGTGACTACTGTATTCGAAATAAATCTTATATAAGGATGGTTTGTATTGTTTGATGTATAGAGCTTTGGGTATTTGGAGTTTTTGAAAAGATTGTTTATAAATTCATTAAACAAGAGACATCTGTTTTCTTTGATTCTATAAATGAAAGAATAATGCCCAATATGCATAGTATATCAATGTATACTTTGGCAGCCTTTTTTTTCTTTTATGCATGTTGTAAATCGTAGGGCTCTTTAACTTTGGTATGGCTACCAGTCTAGGAGAAGAAACACCACTTAAAAATCGACCCTGTGTCACATCCTGCTCATGTGGAGGGTTTGGTAAATACATATAACAAATACAAGAATCAGTTAAAATGTGATCAAATGAGATTAATTTTTTAACTTAGTCTCCCTTGCAGACCACATACTTCTTCCATTGATATTGCAGTTCTTAGTTGGAGGTGATTGGTGTAATGGTTAGAGTCATGGGAAATGGACTTGTCAGCCTTGAGAAAGGTATGAATCCAACAACTCTCCCTCCAGCCATGGGTGAATAGTAGGTCAGACTATGCTCTTTAATTTGGTTAGGCAACCAGTCTAGAAGGAAAACTCTGAATTCAAACCTGTTAAATCCACTTGGGGTGGTCACTACTAGAATAGACTCAGTCCTAATTAGTGATCTATTTCACTAATGTAATGCCAGGTCCCATTGGTCAAGAAAAATCATCAACACCAATATGATGTCATCAAAGGAACTTTTCAGCTTACCCTCATAAATCATTCTTTTTATTTAACGAGAGAGTTCCATATTCAAAATTCCACAAATTTACTCCATACTAAATACTGCTTTTTTTTTTTTCTCAGAAAAAAAAAAAAAAAAAAAAAAAACATAGCAGTAAAATCTCTTAAAAATTTTAGTCCTATAATTAAAGATATTGTCGCTTTTTATCATTGTCAAATATTTGCAATTTTAAAATGGGAATTTTGAAAGAAAATTGGTACTTTATATTAGCCAATCATTTCTGGATTTAGAAAAAAAGAAATTAAATTTTTCTCCAGCAATAATAAAAGAAAAACATATTGAAGATATTTCTTTTGTAATTTTCTCTTAAGAAGTAACCAGATGTGTTAATATGGATTTTTAAAGTGTTCCAAGAAGGAAGTTGCTTTTAACCTTGAAGAGGATGAATGATAAACCTTTCACAAAATAATGGATAAAGCCAATCACAAAACAAAAAATATAATGGAAATTAGTTATTCTTCATTTCTCTTTTGTTTTATATTTCATTATTTTATTCTTCCTCCAATCTATTGCCATATTCTTTTTTTTTTAATTTTCTTTTTTAATTTTTTCTCATATCCTCCTCATTTTTTTTTCAATTTTTTGTTCATTCTTTCTTTCTCTCTTTTATCTTCTTTTCACACTCTTTTTCTTTGTTTTTTGTTTTTTTGTTGCTCTATTCCTTTTTAATTTTTTTCATATTTCTCTCATTTTCTTTCAATTTTTTTTTTCATTTTTGCTTCTTCCTCATTCTTTTTCTTTTTTTTTTTTTACTCCTTTTAATTTTTCTCATATTCCTCTTATTTTTTTCAATTTTTTTCATTCTTACTTTCTCTTCTTTTCTTCCTCACTCTTTTTTTAATCTATTCTTTTTTATTTTTTTTCATATCCTTCTCATTTTTTTCAATTTTTTTCCTTCTCACTTTCTCTTATTTTTTTCTTCTTTCTCTATATCTTTTTCTTCCTCCTCCCTCTCTTTTTTTCCTCTATTCTTTTTCAATTTTTCTCATATTATTCACATTTTCTTTCAATTTTTATTTTCATTCTTGATTTCTCTCTTTTTCTTTTTCTTACTTTGATACCAGCACCTTTCTCTTGACCTCTTTAAATCTTTCTGTTTACTTTTTTCTTCTTCTATTCCTTCACTCTTCATTTTCACCTTTTTTCCATTTCTCATTTGATATTCTGTTTTATATCACACTATAACCCATTCTCTCACATAAACAAAAGTATAATATCCTTCTCCTCCTCCTGTTCCCTTCAACCTCTTTTTCTTTTTTATTTCTTTCTTAAATAAACAAAAATACATACTTGATAACTATTTAACTATTTCTCTACATATTTCCCGTATGGCTGTACCAAATTTTCTTGGTATTTTCATACCTGTATGATGGGATATTTCAAAGTTCACTATCTATTCACCTCAGAACTCATTCTATTCAAATAAAGTCACAATGGTGACACGGATTCTAACAGTATTGAATCAAGAACCTTGCAGTTCCTAGGTGGATGCTTGACCAACTGAGCTAAACCTAAACCAAAAGCTAAGCCAGATATTGACCAAAAACTAGTTATAAATACTAGCAACAGAAAACACCCTCCGGGCATCATAAAAATGAATTTTTGAAAGACATTGCCTGAGAGGGTGGGAGTTAAAAATTCAATGTCAGAGGGTTTGTATCATAAGTAAGCAAAATCCTCATATTTATTAAAGGAGTAAAAAAAACAAAAAAACAATCTGAAATGAAATTTAAAATAAAATGTTGCATGCATGTAACAATCAAACAATTATTTTGAATATTTTCCACATAAATTTTACACAAAATTGTAGGTATTTATTTATTCGTAAACTTTTTAGTTAACTTTTGTTACTGTAAAAAAAAAAAAGGGACGAGAGTAAAAAAACAATTTTTAAAATTGCTTACTCAAATTTTGGGTGTATATAGTATAAGAATATTGTGACGTAAGCTGTGACATAGAGCTATGACGTAGTTTTTGTTACAGACAGAAATACAGAAAATCTCCATTATTAAAAATTTACATCATTTTTGTATTTTATTTATTTATTTTATTTTTTCATCGAAGAAAAAAAAAAAAAAGAAAACGGTAAAACATGTCTTTCTGTTTTCTTTAGACATTTTCTTTGGAAGATAAGTTAAGAAATTATGAGCCTATTTATGTTTGTCAATGTTGTCAGAATGTAAAACCCTTCACTTCCAAAGTCTTTGGTAATCCTGTGGATAAGAACTTGAAAAACTGCACTGACAAGATGGTTTTAGTCTCATGTCAAATATTTGAGCACTTTTAAAACAGGATTCGTAAAGCAAGCCGATATATGAGTGCATGTGTTTATTATATTCCTCATTGTCAGTGCATTCAAGTGCAGGTCTATTCTGTAATGCTCTAAAGAATCAGGAAAGTAGTGTGTGCCACTCTCTCTCTCTCTCTCCTCCTTCTCTCTCTTTCTCTCTCTCTCTCTCCTCCTTCTCTCTCTTTGTGTGTAACATGACTTTTCCATGTAATACATATATAGAAAAATAATTACATTCAGGTATACTTTAAAATATCAATACATTCTTATATATATATATATATATATACATACATACATTAAATCCTTTGGCGGATGTGACACAAGGTCAATTTCTTAAGCAGAGTTTAACAGGTTTGAATTTAGAGTTTTCCATCTCCTAGACTGGTTGGTTACCCAAAGGTAAAGAGCCCAGTACCTCCTACTATTTACCGAAAGCTGAAGCGAGAATAGTTGGATATATACCTTTCCCAAGAAGAGAAACAGTGTATTTTAAGCTTCACGATAGGGCATTTATATATATATATATATATATATATATATATATATATATATATATATAATGCATTTTCTTATATTACTCATAATTATTATATTAATTTATATATATATATATATATATATATATATATATATATATCCTTAAGTGGGTTACCAGGTAACTTGGTGTTAGGATGATTCTAAGTTGGACCTTTCTTCCAGCAACGGAATGTTAGAGGTTTTCTGGTCCAAATTGAGTGCTCAATGTTCAACAATATTGAACATAGCAATATAATTGGTAAAGAAAAAGTCTGTTTTTAAGCCTTTTTCTTCACCAATTACACACACACATATATATATATATATATATAAGTCGAAACAGTCTGTACGGTATTCTACACACCGAACCATCCTTTGCCGGGATTACACTTGTCAAAAAGTTCATTTTCTATAAGAAAAAGTATCGAATTTTATGCGATACATGCGTTGTAAGTGCCTTCAAGTAAAAATTTAATATATATATATATATTATATATAAAGCAGTTCCCTCATATCCTGTCTTTTGCAAAAATACATAATGAAAAAAGAAAGGTATGTCTTTTTCACATATTTAAATATCAACAAAGACTGCCATATATATATATAAGTCATCCACAGACACCATGTTTCGGTGTTTCATGCCTCTTCAGTGTGGCTAGACACACAACTACCTCTGAGATATATATATATATATATATATATATATATATATATATATAAGAGAGTTTCATAATTTGCTTCTGAGATATATATATATATCATACATTTCATTATATCATTTATAATAATTATATCATTAAATTATATATATATAAGGTGTCAACAATTTTAAATATATGTGTGCATTAAAATTATAGGTATTCCTTAAGTAAATATTCTAAAAATTGTATGAATGCAATCAATATATACATATATATATATACAAGAACTTGTAAATATATATATATCTATACACGGACATTACTACAAATTATATACATTATTTTATATTAATTATATTTATATATTTGCAATTTTAAAAATTCTCTAATACTTTATAAGCATTAAAATTTACTCTGACATACAAATGCATATTCGTCTACCTAGTTATATATTGAAAGTGAATCAATATTCCTTGAAATGTGATGGCTTACATACATTAATACTTATTTTAAGTGAACCATTTTTTTTATCTTCCTAGCACATGCCTCTTTCTGCATTTACTGATTTCAATTGAAATTTCACCAAATCTGATGAAAAATTTATCGGAAACAGTTAGTAACTCAATAGCACAATATATTCCTTGTGATATGGTTAAATTATATTTTGTTCATTTTCATAATAAAAAAAAAAAACAACTTTGTCTTAAAAATGAATTTATTGAACCAGTTCTATAGAGTATTTTATTATCATTATTTGACTCCATGAGAGTTCTTTATACCTACCTTTGCTGTTGGTTCACTGAAGGCTCACTGAGCAGGTCTCCAGGACTCTTCTGAGTATTCTAGCTTATCTTAACAATGCTGTTTTTTGGATGGCCTCAATTCTTCCTCAGATTTCCACTTCCTTAAGACTCTTTTCCAAACCTAAATTACAATTGGTGCGACCTTTACCTTCATGCTCCACAAATTTTTCATCTCTCTAGCCAGGTCCTAGTATTTGTTTATCTTTTCATTTTCTTTCCCATTCACTCTGTGATCTGCCAGGCCAACAAAGTACACAAGATGGCAAGTTGACTATTTGACTCCATGAGAGTTCTTTATACCTACCTTTGCTGTTGGTTCACTGAAGGCTGAGTGACAATAAGTCACCTCAGGTCTCCAGGACTCTTCTGAGTATTCTAGCTTATCTTAACAATGCTGTTTTTCTGGATGGCCTCAATTCTTCCTCGGATTTCCACTTCCTTAAGACTCTTTTCCAAACCTTTTGGGACCGTTTTCCAGACCCGAATTACAATTGGTGCCACCTTTACCTTCATGCTCCACAAATTTTTCAGCTCTCTAGCCAGGTCCAATTATTTGTTTATCTTTTCATTTTCTTTCCCATTCACTCTGTGATCTGCCAGGCCAACAAAATTCACAAGATGGCAAGTTTTCTTCTTGTTAATTAATACTAGGCCTGGCCTCCTAGCCGGAATTAGGTATTATTTTCACATTCATCATTATCTTTACACCAGTGCAATTATATCAGACCAAACAATTTGTTATATTTTGACAAAACTATTTACCTACAAACTCTTCCCATACAACTCATATATACTAAAAAGAAGTGGCTTTAAATAACCCACAGGGTTGATATGCCATTAAACAAAAAAACTATTTTATCATTAACAAGACTTGTTTACTTAGCACTTTATGAATGAACTAGATGTTACATAATCTATGAGCTGTCATAATTTATGAACATACCTGTAGTTAGAATTTTGTTTAGGGACCATTAATTTAAAATGACAGGGTCCTATGGAAAATTACTTGCTGGTGACAGTTAATAACCATGACCCCTTGAAGGTGTGTGATTATGAGCCACAAGAATAAGTTTTAGTAGTTAGTTAGCTGTGACCTGATTTCGGAGTAGTGCAGACGCGATTGTAGGCTTTGGTGGGTCAGTCTCCTCACAGCAGAATCAAATGGCTAGGGAAATAAAGCTTTATTATTAAGAAACAACAAGAAATGCCCAGCCCTCTAAGAAGAATTAACAAAAAAGAAGACCAACCCTTAAAAAGATGCCCAACAGATCATCAGCCGAGGTAGAAGCAGAATGTAAAGTAAGAAAGACCACCTATCATCACTAAATTGTCTGTCTCTTTCTCTATTATATATCCAACATTATGTGGGTATATATGACTATATAACTCTATAGACCTTATCACCTTCTGTTAACAACACTAACCACAGAGTTATCACCTGATATCATGCCCAATGGAAATAAGTCCTATATAGCTACACCTGAAGACATCTAAATAGGAACCATTCATTTAATGAGATGTCAGTTTAGAAATGAAGCTATCTAATGAGGTTGAGTAGAAAGGGAAACGAACTAAGGAATGCATTTTGTACAGAATTTCTTCTCTTTTTTTTGAGGGGGGGGGGATTCTTTACATTTCACTTCTGAGAATGATTTCACACAGAGTTGCTAAGTGTTGTACGAGTTTTTGGGGTTTTTTTTTCAAAAGAAATAGACTCTTTCAAAAATGTATTTTTTTTTAATATTTAAGATACATACTGACACACAGGATAGATAGTTCTATAGAGAAACACTTTCAGTGTTTGTCCTTCCCATTTGTGTCAATTTACATATCTGTAAAGACATATCTCAAAAGCTGTTCCTAGAGTTTATGAAAATATAAGTTGTGTCAAAAGAGTATTGAAATTTTTTGTACTTTTTGACACACCTTGTATTCTGAAAAAAAAGAAACGTTCCATTCATTGTTCATTTCTATCTTGATAAATACAGCTTCAAAATTGGCACTTTTATGACACACCTTGTATACTGAAAAAAATTATCATTCCATTCATTGTTCATTTCTGTCTTGGTAAATACAGCTCGATCTTTATACTTTTATGACACACCTTGTATGTTGCTCTTTTGGCAAAATATTGACTACTAATTAAAATATACCATTTTCAAAATGTTTTTAACCTTGGTATGACAACCAATCTAGGAGTAGGAAAACTGAATTTAAACTTAGATATTGACCTTGTGCCACATCCTGCTCATGTGGTGGTTTGTAAATACATTCATCATTCTCTAATGTAGCTGTTCTCTCCTTTCCACACTTATCCTTATTCTTCTTTTTTTATTCATCTTCTTTTCTCTTGACATTTCTTTTATCTTTTCCTTTTTTTGATTTTTGATCAGTTTAGTCCTTTTTCTTTATCTCTTTCCTTCTTTTTCTTCTAATAAATCAAGTTATATATTCATTTACTTTCATCCTTTACTTACTGAAAACTTGTGCTATGTACAAGAATTTCAACTAGTAAAAATAATCAGTTTAAGTATGATGGAATGATTTTAATGATTCCATCAGTAAAATTTAATGGGAACTTGAACTCTTTTTTATATAACAATATTTCTTTTTTTCTTTCTGTTCAAATTTTAATTTTTTCTTCAACTTTATTTTCTTTATTTCTTTCACTCTTTTTAGAATTATTCAGTGAAAATATGATTGTTCTTCCTTTCTTCTTCTCTTTCCTGTGTACTCGCCATATTGTAGATTTCTTTTTTTCTCTTCTACACTCTCTTGTAATTTTTTCTTTTTTTTTTACTCATTGTTCATTTTTTTCTTAATTTCAGTCAACTAACTTCATTTAGTATTTTTTCTTCTTCTGTTTAATTTATTTTCCATTTTCTTTCCTCTCTAAATTTTTTCTCATTTCTTTTATAATTCATTCACGTCTTTTCTCTCTTAATTCCCTACATGACTTTCTCTTCCATCCATTTCTAACTAAATCATTCTTTATAAATGTACAATCTCTAATGGCTCTACTCTCAACATGACTTGAATTAAAGCCTCTTTGTCCCATATTTCTCAGCTCAACACCAGACTTTGGTCTAATGCATTAATATATATAAATATATATAGTTTGCTATAATTATAAATAAAGAATGCTCAATATCATTGATATATATATATATATATATATATAATGAAACTAGAAGTGAATCCGACAGTATGTTGAAAAAATGAATAAAGGAAAGAAAGTATAAAATGGATAATATAGGATATTTTAATCAATTTTACTTACACGTGTTTCGGTCAGGAGTTTATCCATGTTGTACATTATTCAAACTATTATTATTTTTAAATAACCAAATGAAATGAAATAACAATAGAAAAAATATAAAAATGTTCTGCACACAAAGAAAATTTGACCTTCATCAGAGTAAATCCTTAATTGAAATGAAAATCATTGGAAAAAGCGGAGAATGTTTGAAATGTTCAAAAAAGAACTTTATATATATATATATATATATATATATATAGTTTGCTATAATTATAAATAAAGGGTGCTCAATATCATTGATATATATATATATATATATATGTGTGTGTGTGTGTGTGTGTATATATATAGTTTGCTGTAATTATAAATAAAGAGTGCTCAATATCTATGATTGACTCTTTCTTGCATGATAATAAATATCTTGTTAATTTTTAGGCACATGCTATCCATTTTCAGTTTATCAATTTTGTTTAATAAGTTCCTTGTGACTTTTAACAAATCAAATAATCAAGATGAGGATATTTACTAAGTTTTCTAATGTTCCTTTATTTCAATCTGAAATATATTTCTAAAACTAAAAGTCTACATTGAAATATTGATTTTATGTCTATTCTTCAGACAGTGAATTTGAATATAGAAAATATCTATTTATCTATGTCTCTTCTAGAAGAAAAAAATAAATACATATTGAAAAAAAAAAAAATTTTTTTCTCTTCTCCCTAAATAGGATGGACATTTTTTCCTGTTTTGTTACATTTTTTTTTTTGTAATTTTTTATTTTATTATTTATTGAAAAATTGAGTGAAAAGTTAAAAAAAAAACATTTTCTTTTAAATTTATGAAATGTGATATTTTTCTTTCACTTTAGAAATACTTGAGTATTGAAGTGGTTATTGGTTTCTTAAAAGTTAGAATATTAACCTGGATGTCATGAGGTGTATTGATGTTTTGTATATACTAAACAAAAGTAAAATAAGATATTTATATATCAAGGATCTCTCTAACCCACAAAATGAGGGTATTAGTTTTACTAAGTGTAATGACAAACGATAACACGATAGACTTTAGAAAGCTTTATTCTACTTAGAATAATCATTACACTTATTAATAGTTAATATAGTCTAGTATTCCCTAGAGAGTTCTCCAAATGGAAGATAATCATAAAGTAAGGGAGGTAACTTCCAATTACTTATAACACTAAGCTTCCCACTGTTACTTTTTTTCAATCAGAGATTAAAAAAAAAAAAAAAAACCTTGGTATGAATTTATAGAAAAGAAAGTCCTCCAGAAATGAAGTATGTTATTTTCCAGACTTCCCACCCAGCTGGATTAGCATACACCGACTGCACCTCTGCAGAAACCAACTTTTTGGCTGTGGGTGACAACTTGTGATGCTTCAAAACAGAATCCTGGTGGATGAGCAGTCTATGATATGCAGCACTCCACTTAGACTAGACGGGCAGTGGGAGAGGCTCCCTCTGATCAATCAGCTGGTCATGTCATGCCCTAGGATTATCCTGATGCTATTGCCTTATGGCAAACTCCCAACTCTTTTCATCATATATATATATATATAGTGCCTAAAGGGTCTTAATATCCTTGGTATGATGTTAAATTGCATCTAATGGTGAAGCTCCAGTTCTGGAGCTCTGGGGTGTGTGGAGTACCCTTTAATTGCCATTACTCCCAAATCCACTTTAACCCTGAGTGGTAGTACCTGTTAGGGTCCCATCTATGGGTTAAATAGAAAAAAAATGAGTTTAAAAAAATGTGTTAAAAATTGTGTTTAAAAAAAAAAATTGAATACCCATCAAGCATGGATAGAACAAAATTTCAGCATAAAATAACCCAACAGGGATTGACATGCCGTAAAATCCAACGATTCAAACATTTTTATGAGGGGGGCCATGCACAAACCGAAGCTTATACGATCACCAGTGCAAAAAATATGTGGTCACATCGACATTCCCTTTTGGGGTGCTTCAGGCACCGGATAATAAACCCAACCTTGCCCTTTTAGGTGAGGGGGCATATGCTGCCTAGGGGTGTGTGGACAGCCCTCTGGGACTACATGAAAGAAACAAATGTTATTTTCCAGGCTTCCCACCATCCCAGATAAGCACAAGGTCTTTTTAATGTGGGGAGCCAGACACAAGACAAAGCTTATGTGATGACCAGTGAAAAAAATGCATGGTCCCATTCACATTCTCCTTTTGACATGCTTCAGGCACTGGGCAATAAATCAAACCCTGCCCTTTTAATTGAGAGGTAGATTCTGCCTGGGGGGTGACCTCCTGAGACCATGCAATTCATTTAACTTCACTCACTCTCCATGGTGTGCATAAAGTATTACTACAGTGAAAATTGAGGAAAGTCAGAATTCAGTATTTATTTATTTTGTGATCCACAACAACAACAATAATAATAATATTAATAAAAGCAGCAAATTTATGATGTCTTGTGATAGAGACGAAACTATTAATTACATGATAAGCAAATGCAGAAAACTAGCACAAAAGGAGTACTAGACCAGATATGATTGGGTGAAAAATTTGTTCCACTGGAAATTGAGCAAGATATTGATAACATTTATGCATGTTTTCAAGGAGAGGTTGTATTTCAGGATCATTTGAATCAAACCAATCTTGATGTTTCCGATGGGCATACCCAAGCATTTCTTTTGCCAAGCTATAGAGAATTTCCCGCAGACCCGACCATGCCACTTCAACTTCATCTACAATGTCAAAAGACATGAGCTTGGATTCAGATAATATTTGGAAAGAGCTCAAGATTTTCATATCTTTTAACTTTGTTACATCTACCTTTCTTGGTGGTTTAGCTCTGTTGTTTCAAACAGGTTTCCTTGCCAGTGCAAGCGCTAACAATCTTGTGATCTGACCAACATTACCCAATAGCTAGTGATTGAGTCTATTGAGCAAGATATTAAATGTAACAATACTACTACATTGTATATGCATAAACCATAAAAATGTGAGGCGCTCATAGTGTAATGGTTAGAGTCATAGGAAATGAACTTGTCAACCGGAGTTCCACTCCTGAACAAAGCTGTTTGCATTTCACATGGCGCTAATACCATTGGGAAAGGTATGAATTCAATTCTCCCTCCAGCTATGGATAAATAGCTGGGCAGACAGGGCTTTTTAACAATGTGTAGTCTAGGAGAAGGAAAACTCTGAATTCAAATCTCTTAAACTCTGCTTAAGAAATTGACCTTGTGTTGCATCCTGCTCATGCAGAGAGGTAGGTAAATATATATATATATATATATATATATATATTTATATATTGTGACTATTTCTCTGAATCACCATATCTATATATGCATAAACCAGAATCTGTCCTCAAGGATAAAATGCATAAAATTCTCTGGGGTCTTGAAATACAAATGGATCACCTTACTATAGCCAGACGAACAGTCCTAATGCTAATTAAAACAAAAGAACTTGTTATCTAGTGAATTTTGCTGTCCCAGTGTTAAGATGAAAGATAATGAAAAATAGACAAATATTTTATCTTGCTATAGAACTGAAAACATTGTGGAATGTAAATAAACTTAGAGAAAGAAAATGTTTGTTTTAAAAACAATAACACTGACTGAGCCAAGCCAAACTTTTATGGAATCCTAAGCAGGATTTAATTTTGAGCTTTTCTATTGCCAAAAAAAATATTGACTATTGTCAATGCTTGATGTGTTTCTACACTTACTGTGAAAAAAATCCAAGTTTTTATCACTTTTTTTGATAAAATTAGTATACAAGCTAATATGATCAATCAAAAATAAATCTAAAAATAAATCAAGTGCTCTGATGGTGGGTGTGGGGGTCCTTTGAGGCTACAGGTTATTTACACAGATTATATATGATTGGAGGTATGTGGTATAATGGTTAGCATTGTGGGAAATGGACTTGTTGCCCTGAGTTCAAATCCAGGACAAGGTTGCTTATATTTCACATAGCACTAATACATTACAGAAAGGTATGAATTCAACTACTCTCCTCCAGCTATGGGTAAATAGTAGGACAGACTGGGCTCTTTAACCTTGGCAACTAACCAGTCTAGAAGAAGTGAAACTAAATTTAAACAAAGTAGCCACAATTAATGCATTTTCTTATAATGAACACAATTCCCTAACCTCTTGGCATAAAATAATGCTAAATGTGTTTGACATGCCATTAAAATCAATCGATCAGTCAGCAATAGGAGCTTAACTATTACTCTATTACAAGGTAGCCACAATTAATGCATTTTCTTATAATGAATACAATTCCCTAACCTCTTAGCATAAAATAATGCTAAATGTGTTTGACATGCCATTAAAATCAATCGATCAGCAATTTGAGCTTAACTGTTACTCAATTAAAAGGTAGCCACAATTAATTAAAAAAATTGTCTTATAACTTATACATATTTACCCAACCCCTCCACACAAACAGGATGTGTCATATGGTCAGTTTCTTAAGCAGAGTTTACCAGGTTTAAATTCAGAGTTTTCCTTCTTCTAGACTGGTTGCCTAATCAAGGTTAAGGGGCCCAGCGCTTCCTACTATTTACCCATAGGTGGAGAAAGAATAGTTGGATTCATACCTTTCCCAAACTGCCTCATCCAGGATTTGAATATGTGTCATCAAGTCCATTTCCTTCCACGATAACCATTACACCACAACAATAATTATAGCTGTTAAACTTTATAAGAATTTTTAAAGAGATGTCTAGAAGAATGAAGTGTTAATGATTTTTTAACTGATGCATCCAACAGGAAGGTTGTCCTTAACCTGGCTAAGGACTCTTGGATTTGATATAGACATTTTGTGGAAGAATTTTTTTAAAAATAAAAATGCTTGCAATAAATGCTTTAGAATAATTCTAAGAAATATGATCAACTTAAAGAAAAGTACTAGAAGGAGACAAAGAAAAAAACTTGCAAGAAAAACTTGAAGAATAAACAAATAATAATAATAATGATAATAATAACCACCAGAGGAATGAAAGATTGCTCAATATCCCACTTAGAGATCAAAAAATTTACAGTCAAATGCATTGAAGAAAAATTATCTAAAATACAATCCTAAAATATTTCCTTGCTCAAAGGAACAATTTTTTTTTTCCTCTCTCCTTCGAAATGATGCATTTTTCTCCCCCTTTATAAAATGCCTGAATCCAAAAAGCTTTCAAATTGAAAAAAAAAAAAGAAAAAAATATAAAACAAAAAGTTTTTTCCTGTTGATAACACCATTATCTTTTATCATTGCTCATAAAAAACAAAAAACTGAACCTCCATCTTGAATTTTGTTAAATTCTAGTTTCAGTCAACAGAACGCTCAGAGATTATTTGCTGAGAATTCTCTGATTTCTTTTTACATGTCCAGCTTTAAACAAAAAAAAAAAGATAAAATAAAATAAGATGAATAAATTCTTTGAGTTTTGGAAATGAGAGGACATAAAACAAAAGCAGAATCAAATGATGGGACTGCATTAGATTATTTGGTTGAATCCTGCTTCGAAATTCCCCTTAAAATTTATAAAACGAACCTGTCAGTTTTATATGATGTGTAAGCAGAAAAGGATTAGATATATTGAAAGCTAGAAAATAACTGTATTCAAAAATATGATATTCTCTGCAATATTTATTCTATATTCACTTGATCAACACTTACTTTATTCTAAATATCTTAAAGCCACACTTGGTGGCTTTTAAACTGAAATTTGAGTGATATATTGTTTATAGGATTTTATATCATTGTAATGTTACAGTAAAAATCAAAAGTTTTTTTGTTTTTTGGGGGGGGTTGATGTTTAACAGCATTTCAACTCTTGTCGGTTACCTAATGCCAAATCTTGTTTATATATATATATATATATATACACACACACACAAGGTGTGTCAAAAAAGTATTGAGATTTTTTTGTGCTTTTTGACACACATTGTATTCTGAAAAAATAACGTTCCATTCATTCTACAGCTTTAAACTTGGTACTTTTATGACACACCTTGTATACATATATATATATATATATATATATATATGAGGTAAGGTAAAAGGAAAAGTGGACAAAAATAATGACTCAAACAAGTAGAAGTAGGAGAAAAATATCTTGTTTGAGTCATTATTTTTTGTCTACTTTTCCTTTTACCTTACCTCATACTGTTGAATTTTACTCCAACCCTCTTATTTTCATACATATATATATATATAATAAAGTAAACCTAATTAACCACATGAACCATTAGGAGAAACCTAGGTAGATATTCTCTGACCTATTATGCTTATTTTATTATTTAGTGTATTGAGCACTTTAGTATATATAACTTAGGCAACTCTTACAGTTTCTTCTTTTTTTTTTCTTTTGGCGATTATAATAGTGCCAACTAATTATTTTCAGGTGGTGCATATGATTTGGTCTTTTCTTTTTTTATGTACTTTGTTTCTCCAGGTGAAAGTTTGTATTGTGAAATTATAAACTATAGAATCAGGATTTTTTTCTACTGTCAGAGTTTAGAAATAAAAAATATATGCATATATATGTATAAAGAAAAGTAGACAAACACGGAATGTTATACTGGATGGAAGTTTATCACTGGTGGAGATAAACTTCCATCCAGTATAACATCCTGTGTTTGTCTACTTTTCTCTACATACTGTCAGATTGATTTCCTCTTTTTATTCCCATATATATATATATATATATAACATAGAAAAACAAAGTATTCGAAAAAGATAAATTTATTATTGAGAGAGATGAGAAAAAGAATAATTTTCTCATCTTTTGTTTTTGAAATTATTTCCATCACTGTTTAGACAAAACTTTTTCATCCTAATGTGACCTTAGTACTGGGGTCAAAGACCATACAGATACTACAATCCTATCCTCAGTCATCATGAGTTGCATTCAAACAAAATTCCGGTTTCAACTGCGGGGTCCGGTGGCTTCGTCCCTGGACCGCACAAGTTAACATCATTGATCCCAGAGGGCCATCCCCCTAAGCAACACTTACCCACTCGATTTAAGGGGGCAGGCTTGGGTTTATTGCCCAGTGCCTGAGGGGCCCATTGAGGGGGAATGCTGACGAGATCAATGCATTTTCTTCACCCGCCTCCCATGAGCTTTGGTTTGTGGGTGGTCCCACATCAATAGGGCCTTGTGACTAACCTGTACAATGTGGGGTACGTGGTAAATATAATCATAAGTTGCATTCCCCCATAGCCAACAGATGGCCCTATTAGATTAGGTTCTTACTCCCCTGCAGAGGTGTAGTGGCATATTCCACAGCCCATGTCAACAGGGCAGTCAAAAGTTGTCACTTAATCCCATTTAAGCAACATCAGGTACTGTAAGAAACCAAATATCAAAATGACTTGATACAACATTAAATGACCTGAAAAGAGTTGACACGCCATGAAACAAAACAACTAACCAGCCAACAAACCCACCGGGACGAGCAGTATGTGACACAAGGTCAATTTTTAAGTGGTATTAGTCCCATGGAAAATGTCGTCTAGTATTTGATCTTGGTTTGGTATGTCCATTTCTTATGAGCATAACCGGTACATGGTGAGCATAGATAAGTTATCTTTAGTTCCATATAAGAGAGAGACAGACAGACAGTTGTTTTCCATAGGGAGAGGAGAAACTCTTTACATCATCAGATTGTGTTTGAAAAGATATTAAATGTAAACATACTACTACATCGTATATGCATAAACCATAAAAATGTGAGCGCTCATAGGTAATGGTTAGAGTCATAGGAAATGAACTTGTCAACCTGAGTTCCAGTCCTTGAACAAAGCTGTTTGCATTTCACATGGTGCTAATACTATTAGGAAAGGTATGAATTCAATTCTCCCTCCAGCTATGGATAATATAGCTGGGCAGACAGGGCTTTTGAACAATGTGTGTTAGTCTAGGAGAAGGAAAACTCTAAATTCAAATCTCTTTAAACTCTGCTTAAGAAATTGACCTTGTGTTGCATCCTGCTCATGCAGAGAGGTAGGTAAATATATAATAATTAAATTATATTTTATTCTATTAATATAGAGATAGTATAGTAGGTAGAGTAAGTATATATATATGTGAGGTATTTCTGTTGAATCTACACATTATACATGTTTTATATGCATAAACCAGAAATCTTTGCCTCAAGTAGATTAAAATGTCTATTAATAATATTCTCTTGGGTCTTGAATAATTAACATAATGCGATTCTACCTTATCTTGATTGAGCCAGTTTGGACGTAACAGTTTCCTAATTGGGTGCTATTAATACTATAGGTTATTAAACTTGGTTTATCTAAGTGTGTGTGTTATATTTTACTAGATACCACGTTAAATTGAAAGAAGATAGAAAAATAGACTAGAAGTATAATTTGGTATCTTGCGTATGGAGACTGTCGGTTAAAAATTATGGGGATGAATAAATAAACTTAGAGAAAGAAATGTTGGTTGAGTGTGAAGAAGAACTGAGTCTTACATCATCAAATGTTTGTTGAATAGGCGCCCTCAATGGGGTTTGTGTAATATATAGATATCAGGTTTGTTAGGTTGATTATTACTTATCATACTATTTTAGTTCATAATCTTCGGGAGAATGTGTATTGGAAGAAGCGTGTGATTTTTATATGAGCAGAGATTTTAGTGGCTGGTGCGCACTATTATTAGAGGATTATTGAAATAGAAATTGTGGTTGTGTCGTTGTACTCTGGACAATATCAGTTTTGTGATATATAGATAAATGTATTCAGTTAATAAATAAATAGAGTATTTTGAATTACTATAGGGGTGAGTTTACTGAAGTATCATGTCCTATCTAATTTCTAAAGGTTATGTGTGTGTCTGTGTGGTTTTTATATAACCCCGAGATTGACGTTTTGAATCTAATTGAATTTGCTTCCCAATAGTGCGCCCAAGGACTGATCCTCTAGCCCCAATTGTTCTTAGCAATGTAAGAATCATGTTTTGAATTTCATTCATATAGTCTTTCTAGGATTGAGATGAGGAGAGATAACATATATAGGATAAGGTGATTTTTCTTTATTATGTATGGTGAGGACGAATTATCTTTGCTTGTACGATTATTGTTTTAAAAGTTAAGCGCCTTCTCTAAATGGGTTATATTTCTTGTATAAATAACTGTTAAAAACATATGTTGCGGTTGTCCTAGAATCCCTCAATTATTGTACTTTTTGAATATAAAGTTTAGGATTCGTCATCATTGTCCATTATTTTTGTGCAGATATCGTCCTATTATAGCTCATTTAATAATCAAAACTCCTCTTTCATTTATTTCTACTACTTCTGTGTTGTTTCCATATATATAATATATTAATATCTTTTTTCTATTCTTTTTTGAAAGTTTAAACACAATTCTGTATTTGTTTTATTTCTTATTTCTTGTCTTTGGAGATATATTCTACACTCTTCAAATTTTGTGTAGAGAATGCGGTCTTTAGCACATAAATTATTTAATTTAAATTAACTATTAATCTCTCTCACACTCACATCACTGTCTTCTAAGTCTTGCTCAAATCTCATCAGATTTATTAGATTGACTCAAAGCACAATCTTGTGCATAGTATGGTGTGAATTCATCATATGAAATGGTATGATTAGGGAACCAGAGTTGCAATTCTCGAGTGATAAGGTTGTATTGTTTTTTTCTACTTTTCATTGCTAATATACCTCTGGAGTAAGATTGGTGGTTTATTGAGAATTCCAGTATTTCTCCGGTCATCACTGACCTCATGTTTATGAGATAATATTAGTTGGAACAGACGGTATGGGCTTTTGGTATATTATGAGCTTAATGTTTTAAGGGCAAACCAGTCTATTGAGAAGGGATACTCTTCAAGCAATCCTTCCTCTGATTGTAATAATATCACTGTTGCATTTACCATCCTGCAATAGGCTGGAAGGACTATTATCATCAAAGTCATGTGTTTTTGAAAGAATCTGGTTATTTGCTACTAGTGGAGTCAACAAGTGTTATTGGCTAATTTATGTCTGTTCAATACTTAGATGGTGTTTGTGATCTTATTTCCAGCAAGAGCAGAACGAATACTGTAAGAACAGATCAATAATATAAATCGACGATTTTGGCATTATATTAGTATTAATAAAGTAAATTAGATAGCGTACAGTTGGTAGAGCCTGAATTAGTCGTAGTTATCAGCCAGACGGAACAGTAGGGGCATAGAGGTATCTTGTCTTTTCATCTCATGCGTGAAGACCTTACGGAGATGTTGTTTTGGATCTATGAGTCCAGCCAACACAATTGCGGCATACCTAGTTCAGCTCCTCAGGAATTACTGTACGATTGATACTTCTTCTGTGTGGCCTTATATTTCATATCGGCTTGAATTGTGTTGAGGCATGGTATGTGAAGCCCTGAAACTTCGTCGTGGGTTTCTCCTAAATCAGAGCACACTCTACCGAACTTGAGCTAAACCAGCCCTATGAGAGATGACTTCTGAATATAGAGGTTGATAATCCAACAAAGAAGCATATAAACAACTCAGTCGATGTTGAAGAAGTGGGAATTGGATAGAAGTACATTAATCTATTTCAATGAGCGAAAGTGATGTGTCAAAGAATAAGATATGATTTGATTTTGTTTGTGACTTTTTGTAGACACCTTTGTATTTTTCTGAATAAAAGATTATATTGATTACATTAATTCTTAATCGGATGTTCTATCTTGGTAAATACAGCTTCAAAGTTTCGGTAACTTTTTATGACATGCACCTTTTGTATTCTGTATGAATAAATGTACTTTGAACAATTTCCTTTCTCCATTTTACATTTTTATAATCTATGGTAAATACAGCTTCAAATTGCACTTATGTAAGACACACCTTGTATTTCTGAAAAATTAACATTGGCTTTTCGAGTTGTATCATTTTTGAGTCTTTGGTAAATACAGATTTTCAATCACGACCTGTGTGTGACAATCTCTTGTATTCTGAAAAATAATTAGACGTACCATTCATTGTTCATTTCTATCTGGTAAATACAGCTTCAAACTCGGTACTTTTTTGACAATGACTTGACATCTGAAAAAAAGTTTAAGTACTATCATTGTTCATTTCTGTCTTGGTAAATTACAGCTTCAAATTTGGCACTTTTAAGACACATCGCTTGTTATTTCTGCAAAAATATTAACTGGGTCCTAATCATTGCATTCATTTCTATCTAGGGTAAATACAGTTCTTCAAACTCGTGCATTTTTTTTATTACACACAGACATTGTCTATGACTTTTCACCGCTCTATAATACGCATATATATTGTTTAATTTTTCCTTGCGCATATATATTTTTCTAATTGATGATGTTTTTAATCTATGAGAGAAGAGAACAGATAACATGCTAAAAGATTGTAAGCGACTTCTCTCAAAGACAACAGTCTGACTATAAGTGTTTTCGGACTATGTAGGGAGTGTGTTATCATCATTATCTAGAATCTGAAAGAACTGTCAAACCGAAATTCTTTAAAAGTTGTTCAGGACTACCACAATGAGACCAAGAAAGACGAATATTCGTGGTCGTGTACCTGTAATTAATTATTTTATTTATTAAAATTCCTATTGTATTCCTCTGTGATTAGTATATGGTTCTCTCTTTGGCCAAAGGTAATACATGTCTTTATGCTGTGCGTAGAGTTATACGATTCTTTTATGACACACAGCTGCAATTGCCCTTTCAACAAAACCGCCACCACCTGATGTCATAATCACCGCTTGCCTTCTTACGACGTATGTTAGCCATTAGTTCATTGAGAAAGCCAAGTTTGTTATAGGTTTAGTGTGTGTGTCGGATTAATTTCCGTTGCCATGCCTTAAATATGGTTAGCTTCGTTAGTAACCTAATCTGGGAAACTATATAATTTACTTTCTACACGTGTCAAGTCAAAATATAGTCAAGCGAAACCCTAAATTGGTCTATAATACTTTTCTCAGATAGAAGTTTGTCTATAATTATTTTCCTCCAGATAGAAGTTTGTCTATAATATTTTTCCTCCAAGCATAGGAATTTGTCTATTTATAATTTACTTCCAGATTAGAATTTGTTCAATTATTAATGATTGTTTCTCCAGGATTATTAGTGAATTTGTCTATATATTTTCCCTCCAGATAGAATTGTGTCGTAGTAATATTTTTCTCTTCACAGATTATGAATAATGGTGCGTGAATAAATAATTTTCTTCCATTCGATAGATTTGTCTATAATAATTTTTGTGAACCAGATAGAATTTGTATAATACTATAATTTTCACTCCGAGTAGTAATATTGGTTCTATTAATATTTTTCCTCCAGACTGTAGAATTTGTCTATAATAATTTTTCTTCCAGATAGATGAATTTAGTTTTCTAATATAAATAATTTTCTTCCAGAGTGTCAGAGATTATGTCTCCATAATTATTTTTTCCGTCCCAAGATGAGAATTGACTTATTAATAATTTTCTTTCCAGAATAGAATATTGTCATATTATAATATCTGTCCAGATAGGTATATTATGTTCGTTAAGTATATTTATCTCCAGTAATAGGATTATTTGTCATTCATAATATTTTACTTCTCCCAGATTAGAATTGTCTATAATTATGATTGTAAACTTTCCAGATAGTAAATTTGTCTATAATTATTTTCTTTCCAGCAATAGATGATTGTGATCTATTAATACTTTCCTCACATGAGGTATATTGAGTCTAAATAATTTACCTCTAGATTACAATTTGTCTTCACTTATAATTTTCAATATATCTGATACTGTATGTTCAATTCTTATGAATATTGAATAGAATTTAGAAGTAGTGAATATAAATTCTGATCTCATTTATAAACTTACCTGGAAATATGAAGTAAAATTTGCACATGATTTACTGAAAATTGAGAATATATAGCATTTTTTATTATAAAGGTTTTTTTGTAAGGGTCCATTAATAATATTCCCTACCATCTAATTGGGTCAAGTAGGACATTTTTAAAGTTTATTATGGCTATATTTATAACTTATATACATAAGACAAAAATAACAAACTATTAAACTCTTTGGCCAACTCAAATTTCTCGTTGTAATATTTTTTAACTTTCATAGGGATATTTCAAATTTTGCTGTATCTATTCATACCTCAAAACTTTACTTTATTTCAAATAAGTCGTATTATGTATTGTTAATCGTGAGCCCCTCCTGTGATAGTCGCGATGCAAGAGCCACATTACACCACGTGTGCCAGGGGCAATGACCAATAGGACGATGTGCAATGAGAGTCATGGTGTCTGTGCTGCAGGTGGTACCTAGGTGATGATGATGATTGAGAATGATGATTTATTAGATTCAACTTTGCTCTTTTAGCCACTGGAGAATGGTCATTGGCAATTAGTCTTAATAAGAGACTATTTACACAGAATTTAAACTTTATTAATTCTGCGAACAGCAACTTCAATTTTCTGTTCTTCCTCTTAAAAGCTTGTTATACTGGAATATTAATTTAAATCACAGTTCTGCAAATTACTTTTCTTCATCTGTTGCATTAAGAAATGAAAGAAAATTAAGAAGCTATTATTTTGATTACCTAATAACAATTGGAATAATAAAATCAAAGCAAAGCACGCATGTTAAAATTCAAAAGAAAGAAATAGTAAAAGTTTAATTTAAAATAGTATGAATTCTATTCTAACTTGGGTATTTGTCCGGCGTTTAAAGGGGCCGTTAAATGAACTAACTATTCGGATAGAGTGGTTGATCGGCTAAAAACACAAGGTTCCTATGTCGAACTCTGACAAGCTTCTCGCCAACTCATGCATATGTGGGAGATAAGTCATCAGGTTATCGTAAGGTGTGGATAAGTAAGAGCTGGAATAGGTAGGTATGTCGTATGCCACGCGTGCAGACGCTAAAATACTCTCCTTGGTCTAGCCCCTAGTGAACCCTAATGGGGAGACTCCCTTGCTGCAGGGCTGTTAGTCCAAAGCATAGTGTAGCGCCGGACTTCCCGGAATGACTTTATTAGAATGACAATGTAAGTAGGCCGGTTGTGCTTAGTATGGATTTACAACAGATGCTTATTATTATGCCAAGACATTTTGTTTTAATTAACTGTTCGTTGTATTGTATTCATTTCTTTTTACATATACTGATATATTCTGTATAAACCACAGCATTTGTTAAACTTAATTTTTGTTGAATATTTTTTTTTAAAAAAATATCTATTTAACGCATAGTAGGATTGTAACAAGTACTACCACTCTGGGTCAGAGTAGACCTGGGAGCAATGGCAATGGAATCAGGTTACTCACACATTCCCCAGAGTTGCAGAATTGGAACTTCACCACTAGATGTAGTTGTGAGGATGTCATTGCTTCAGAGTACTAAGGACCCGTCAATACCAGTACCAATCTATGACGATTTTATTTTATATAGACCTGGAATTGATTAAATGTGAGAAAATCTTAAGTGGGAACCAGTGAGGATATGTTATACCAGAGTATGATATTAATTCCTATTTACAATGTTTGATATGTTTAATTAAGAGCTATTTCAAATATTTCATATGTAAAAAGTATAATAAATCGTGTATAAGTATTTCTCTTTCGAGCTTTATTTTTTTCCTGTTTTCACCTTGTTCATTTATGTTTGATTTGAAACAGATGATTTAGCCATTATTTTCTGTCCGATGCATCTGTAGTTTATCTTAATTGCTTTTCTTATTTATATTTAATTTTTCTGCTGGAAATATCAGCTATAGTTCTTTCCCTTGCTTTTGCGTTTTATATTCATAATAAAAACAGAATGGTCTGATTATTTTAAGAGGTGCTAAAGTAAAAATACAAACATCTCTCTCAAGATTTGAATATATGTTATAATGATATATTAAATATAAATAGTAATATTTATAATATATATATATAAGAAATTCTTAGTGTGTCTATGAGTGGTGTATATAACTATTTTACAACCCGTTTTGCACCATGCAGCAGGATGCAACATAAGGCAATTTTAAGCAGAGTTTAATGGGTGTTGAAGATTTCGGAGTTTTCCTTCTACCTATGTATATGACAGGGTTACCTAGCCAAGACGTAAGAGGCTAGTCTTGCCCTGACTATTTTACTCATAGAAGGCTGAAGAACAGTGTGTAGAAAGTAGTTTGTGAGCTTATATACTTTCTCACACAAGATATAGGGAGAGGTATTAGCTCTATGTGAAATGCAAAACAGCCTTGTCTAGATTTGAACTCGAGTCAAAGAGTTTTCGTGATTTCCCTTGACTCAAATTAAAACAATAATACACCCACGCACCTCCAATATAGTGAGAGAGTATTTATTATAGGTGGAAATATATATAATATATAGAAATGAGAAAGGAAGAGAGATAAATGAAAGAGAAATGTGGTGATAAGTGAATAGTTAAAATTATTATATAATCGGAGAATGCCTACACGTGGGGGGGTTTTTTCGACCAAGGTTTGTACAAAATAAAATAATGATAATAGAAACAGTAAGAATTTAAATATACAAAAAAATGTTATGTTTTCACTATTATTATTATAATTTTATTTGTATTTAAATAATTAATGAAATAGAATACAATGTATACAAGACAAAATTTCTCATGGAAACACAGTGTCGGCATTCCAACAAATAATTTTTTATCCAAGTACAAGACAAATTTCTTTCCATTTTGATCTAATTTCGATTATTACAATATTCTTTACGGTATGACACTTCATTGTACAACTATACATACAAATATATCACCATTATAACAGAAGGTAACCAGTGTAGGAGAAGAAAACTATGTTAAAACTCCACTTCAGAAATAAGATTGGCCTCTATGTTCGTTATAACTCCACTAACTAGCTGAGGGTTGGTTGTTAAATATTAGTTTCGAGAGTAGATTAGTGATGCTGACCAATGCAAGCAGCCTCGTCAGGAATTTGAACTCAAGACTTAAATGAGGTTCCATTTCCTGACGACTCTACCAATTATGCCTCAACCTCCAATTGTCGAGAGTGTGTGTATATTGTAGGTATATAAGATATTAATATATATCATTTAATATATATATATTAAAGATTTTTTGTGTTGTTTGTTTTATTAAGAGATGTGTTTAATGCAATTAATATAATGAAATGTTTAATACGATATATTTTTTTTCTAGGAGCACATGAATAAATATGTTTTTTCAACATAAATCTGCGATTATTTTGCCTTCAAGAAAAGAAGATAAAAAAAATAATTATATCTGTAATTGGTGTTATCATTATTATATATATAGTATAAATATAAAATATCAGGTATAGATAATTATATATAACAGTTTTGTCATAGAACTATGTTGTTGAGACCTGGAGAGAGTGGGCTCCACCAGAATATCCCTACCCAAGAAATGTGACCAAACTAGGTTAGAGTATCCAATGAGTGGTGTTGAGAGAAAACTAACTAAATGTGATTTTAGATTTCTTACTTGTCATCATTTTCATTATGCATTACAAATAAGTCTGCGGAGATAAATAAATTTCATGACATCTCGCTAAATTGATCTGAATAATAATGATAATTCTTACCAGCAGGTATTGATAGATTAAGTCATGAAAGAATAAGACTAAAAAGTGGAGATAAAATCTCTTTTGAAAAATAAAATGTAGAGGTATATATATAATGTTGCTAACTCGCATACAGTAAGAAAGAATGTCTCTTGTTATGTGTATAGAAATCATGACATTTTTTTTTTCTGAACTGCTTCAAACTAATTCAGTCAAATTATATTTAAAACTGCTTGAATCAAAAGTTTCAGAAATGTTGAGATATTTATGTATAATAGAGGAATAAAATATATAAAAGTCATATGTTAATAACTTATAAGATCTAATGATGAGCAGGATTATAAATATATATTTAAATACTGAAGGGTGATAAGACTAAAAACAAATGTTCATAATGAATAATAATTTAAGATCATTCGATTCGAGAGTTATCGACTATGAATGCTTGAATACAAAATTATTTGTCCAGATAATTAGACTGTATAGAGTATGTATATATTTCATCTATTGTTTGATATATAGCGATTTGGTGATAATATATAAATATATAGTATATATTTATTTATTATATATCAGTATATATATATATACTATGCACTTTAAAGAATTTTAAGATTTCGAAGTGCACATTTTTGATCTTTTATGGGATATACTAGATGGTATATAGTGTTTTTCTACATAGTATATTTTTATCTAAGTTAAGGTAGCTTAGACATGCGAGTTCAACAGTACCTAGTTACTGACAGTTCTCTTGCTTAGCTTCGCACCGTCTGTATTATTTAGTTATTGTAGCTTTAAATCTTTACTATATAGGCCTAATATGTCAGACAGGTTTCCTAAGGGTACTGGTGTCACAAAAATATTGATTCCAGAATCCAAACTATATAGTACAGATTGTTACCGCTTTCAAATGTAATTCCCTCTGAGTCATAATTGCCACTTTTTCCACGCCTCTCTAAGCAATCGATTCTATCAGAGATTTTCATAGCTCTGGTCATCACAGCTCTTTTATTGCATGTTGATGCACATCCTCAAATATGAAAGTTTCCTTTGAGGTGACTCCCATAATTCTTCCGGGGAAGAGGAACAATTATCACCAAGGAGCCAGATCGGGATTGTGAGCTAGTGGAGGTTGCTTCCAGCACAGTGATGTTCTTTAACCACTGGCGCCAGGTATAACTCTCAGTAACTCAGAGCTAGTGTGTGTAGGTACGTGTCATGTGAAGCAACCATGGAGTTATGGCCTGGCCACTTCTGTCTCACTCTTCTCATTGCACTAAACAAAGCAAATGCCGCAGTATCCTTTGGTACACACAACATTGTCTCTGGTTTGTATTTCTGGCTCCATATGGTGGCAAGATACTCGCAGTAGACAAGCTACCCACTCACATTGATGTTCAAGTTGAAACGCCACTCCAGTGCAACACACATGAAGCCTTAAGAGCTTCCAGTAGAAAAAGTGGCCACAACAAAAGCACTAGTGGCAAATCAGCATCTTCAGGGACAGCCTTCACATGCGGACAAAATTGGACTTCACAGTTTACAGGAGGTGCTTTGTAACTTCAAGGGTGACACAAGAACTATAAGTTTGCTCAAAGACTTTGCAATGCTATATCAAAATTGGGGATGATGGGGAGAAAGAATGGGAATTTGAGGTATATATATTATAAATATGATATATCACCTATATATAAAATTGTGTTGTATTAGAAGTAATATGATGAAAATTGTATTTTCAGGGTTCAAAGCTGAAACATGCAGAAAGCAATGAAGGGTTCAATTTTAAAAATGATTTTGTTGCTGATATTAAAATTGTGTAAATCAGATGTTTCTTCATGCATTAAGATTTTGAATTATTTATGTACTTATCTATCTATTATAATCTCCCATCTCACACCTAGATAACCACTGGGGTGACAAGTGACTTCATGGTCTGCAACTTGGTTTAGACTGAAATCCTTACCAGAGTAACTGTAGTTCCAGACAAGAACATATTCTCTGAGTCTATCCTGTATTTTAATCACCACATATTGAATGAGAAATCAGGCGGAGACACAAATACACATATTAAAAAATTGATAAATAACCGGGACAACCCACTCAAATGAATAAGCCTCATGTGGGTAAGGTAGTGTTAAAAAAAAACGTTGGATCTTGTCGGCAATTCCCCCTTAGAATGTTTAAGAGCGACGCCTCAGGTACTGGACAATAAATCCAACCCAGCCCCTTTGAATCAACGAGGGCAGGTGTTTGCCTGAGGGGAGGAATGCCTCCATAGGTATTCAAATATGCTGTTTAATTACTTTCACTAGTCAAGTCTGAAAGGCACTGGACCCCCAGTTAAATGTAAAACCAACATTGACACCACACCTGCCACGGAACTTGACTTGAGTAAGGAGTTGGAACTTTAGTATGGTGAGAGAAGGAGATGAATTATATAGGACAATTTTAAAAAAATATATTTACAATATATAACGTCGAGTTAATATAAATAACATCGCGATTCTATCTTAGTAACAATAATGTGGGTACTTTTAGTGAATTATCAGAAACACAATAGAAATACATTGACAAGATAGTTATTAAATAAGAGGGATGGAAATTAACATTAGAGACAAAAGAGTTAATTAAATATCTGATTATGTGGTAATTAAATATTTCTTGTGAGGCTGTCAGACTAAATTGAGAGTTATAATGTTCAGTTACACTAAAATATGCTACATTAGGAAATTCAATGTTTGTAAACATATCAGAGATAATATATGTACTGTTATAATTCCTCATTATTGAAGCATTCATCTTATATCTTATTAGGGTAATTTTAGATATAGATTATTCATTTTGTTTTGAGTTCAACAAAAACTCACTTTAAATCCTTTTCAGAATGCAGACTCCTTATATATCAATACATTCCTATCCATTTAGGACGCATGAAAAACAAATTAACTAACTACCCCTAAATTAATACGATAACTGAAAAAAACACTAAACTGACCTAGAGAGTAAGTGTTTATAGATAATTAAATACAATCAGTCCATTCTGTGCATTTTGTTTAGTATTACAAACAAAGAAAACAATGAAGAAACTGTCTTGTAAGTATATAGTATTAAAAAAATAATAAGGAGATGTTCAGAAGATTTGTGATGAAGATTTCATGGGCTAACTTATATTTACGAATTGAATATCAAATATGATAATTGGTAAAGAATTTTTTTATCTATCTTTCATAAATGATTTAGATGAATTGTGGTTTATTTAATCTTTGATCTTAGAATACAACCAGACTAAGAGAGAGGGTATTAATAACTATGATAAAGACTAGAGAGTTAAACTCATAGCTATAGATTGATCATGGAAAGAAGTTACACATAACACTACATGCTTTGTACGCGTGCTTTTTGAATAACCCTTTTTTTTTTTTTTAATTAAGTAACTGGTTAGGAATTTTTTATTCATCGTGATCCACAGTTTGGTCATTATACATGAAACAAACAAATTGGGTTCATTAACCTAAATGATTACACTAACCAGTCACTTAGGAGAAGGAAATACACTTTGAATTCTAAAACTGTGTAAACTCGTGCTTAGAAATTTGATCATGGTGGTCACATACCTACTGTGTGGAGGGGTTGAATAAATATTATATATAAATTTTTTTAAATATTTGATATATATTGTACTTTTTAAAATCTATTCTTTCATAAATGACACAGACACGAATTGGCGTTCTCTAACCTTGATTAGGGCAACCAGACTAGGAGAGGAAACTATGAATTAAAAAAACTGCTTAAACTACTGCTTCTCAGGAGGATTTGATCAATAATCACACCTACATGTGGTGAAGGGATTGGGATAGATTATATATTTTTTGTTAAGTATGTGAGAGGAACACAATGTGATACTGCACGAAAGAATATAAAATACATTTTAAACATTAAAAACAAAATACAGAAATAACAACACTAATACATGATTAATTACAAAAGCTAGAGTGAATCCTTTATGTACGTCCAAAAGATATTCCTGATATATAGGAATATTCATCCTGGAAATATTAAGGATACATTAAAAAATACAAGTAAATAAACAAAATACTCAGTAACTTTTGATAAGCTTATTTGCTATTTTTGTGATAAGCCTTGTTACAAAAATCAACAAATCAATCTATAACCAACCAACATAATACAACAATGAGCTTCTGTTATTTATGTTCTTATATATAAGGGAATTTTATTTATTTATTAAATAAGTCGCAATGGATATGGTAATGGATTATAATTTCTATGGGAAATGGACTCGTCACCCGCTGAGTTTTTGTGCAAATCCTTGGAGGCTATGAGCAAAATAGAGTAGGGCAGACTGGGCTCTTTAACCTTGTTAGGCAAACTGGTCTAGAGAGAAGGAAAACTTCTGAATTCAAACCCTGTTAACTCACTTAAGAAATTGACCTTGTGTCGCCATCCTGCTCATGCGGAGGGGTTGGTAAATGACTATATTATATATATAATTATATTATATATATATTATAATTAGGCGTATATAATCACGAGAGAGACAGAACTATATTATAGATGATATGGTGGTCTTATTTTGATTACACTTCTGCTTTCTACTTTGGCTCCATCTTATCTAAGTTGTATCTGTTGGTTTATCTGTTTTAAGGATTGGTCTTCTTCTCTGGGTAACTGTGCTTAAGGTCATTGTCTTTATATTTAATTATATACAACAAGACAATGTATAACTGAATAATAAAGCTTTATTTCCCCACCGCCCATGTTTTGAATTCACTCTCTACGCTCCTGTAAAAAGGCCGGGTTAGAATCTGCCTAAAACTTATCTTAACTTATTCCCATGCATTTCCAAATTGCCATGCTTTCTACTAGAAGGTTGATAAAAGTTGAGAGATCATCAAAAGTGATCATCATTATACTCCCAAACCAGGTAGTCGTTGGAAATTCCCCATCCTTCTGAATCTTAAACTACGAAATTGATTTAATAATTCTAACTACAGGTAGCGATTCATTAAAATTAAAGTGACATTTACATCAATATTATCATGTAACACTTCAAGCCAAAATTAGAAAATTTCCTATATATATTAAAATGTCTGCAAGTTGTTTGTAGAGTGTTTGCTAGGAAACCACAAGGTTTCCTAGTCCGATTACGTGGCCTCGTCAACTCTAGCGGGTTTATGTAGTAGGCACAGGACTCTGTGTGGTAAAAAGTAAGGAGGGAGCTGATTGCGTAGGTGGACTCCACCTCAGATGGCAAAAAAAGAAAGAACAACTCTCCTTGGTCCAAGTCTAGCGCTAGCTGAAAAGGGATCAGCACTCCCTCGTGATTCGGGCTGTATACCGGACATCTAGGCGCCCGCCGAGCGGGTGTTTACTTACTTTTATAAATACTTATATATAATAATTGACTAGTATATATAATGGTATGAATCTATTCAGATGGAGATTGGTATCAGAACTTTGTTTATTAGGCTCTCCCATAAATGGTACCAAATTGGTTGATTGATACAGATCCTTATCAAATTCAGAACCAAAGACTAAGGCGTTAATATAAAATAAATTTGCTACCTCATTCGAGCACTTGTCAGCAGGGCGCTTTCAGGACGATGCATTGGATTGTCATTCTCTTAGAGGGGTTAAGACCCCACCCCAAACAGGTGTCATGGGTATGACACTAAATCACATCTGAGAGGAAAACGCAATAATATATAAGTATGTTAGGACCTATTACAACCTTGGTCGCGCAGCATATTTGGAGGAAATGCTGCACTTTTGAATTGGTCTCGAGAATGCACCACGAAGCCATAACAACACCTACAACAAGAATATTACTCAGCCCTTTCACCATTAGGCGGATTGTGACACAAGTTCAGTTTTTTTACAGTAGAGGACAACTGGTTTGAATTTAGAGTGTTTCCTTCTCTTAACTGGTACCATGTTAAGATTAAGTATCATCTATTGTTATTCCAAAAGTGTGTCTCCGGGGATCATACTGGTAGACCTGCATCGAGCGGTGAAAACTTTCCAATTACTATGGGATCTGGGCTGTGGAGGAATAAACTTGGATATGTCATTTAAGCTACTATACCTGCTGAACAGAATATCACTCATATACGACCTGACACCCCCCGTGTCGGTTGGGGCATTAGAATTACACCGAGTCGCACGTTCTGCAGAGGCGGTAAGAACTCCCCCCCAATGAGATACCTGTTTGGCCACTATGTGGCAACCCATGATGCATTAAGGATGGAACCAGGT